>JARHVA010002500.1:850000-990000 GCA_037957365.1 Torreya grandis
AGTTCCCTACATGCACCAATTCATCGACCAACTTGGTTTAGTTTGTTTGTTCATCACTCTATACTCTATCTATACCAGTCAACTTAGTATAGTATTTTGTTTCTAAATCATATACAATTGTATTTAATAACTTGATACATTATTTTTCCTCATTTTTTATTCTACCCTACTAGCTAGGATGGCATAGTATATTTATTCCCTTAATTATAATGCTAGTGTATCAGCCAAACCAACATAGTATGATTATTATGTTTCTATGAAATCAACTACATCTTTAGTTTTATACCATTAGATCAACCTAACTCAACTATATAGATAGGTTAAAGACCACAAAATTTAAATCTTAATCCATTTTAGTCTATATCCACTTCTTCTACAATTGATTTTCTTTAGAATTCCAACCTCTTTTATATTCCTATTCAACTCACATTAGATTTGATGAATGCGACCCCATAATATACAATTCTATATTCCCATCTCAAATTCCATCCCTTGAGATAAAAAATACTTCTTAAAATCATATAAATAGATTGATGAAACTATTATTTTACATGAACATTCTTCAACCACGACCTATGGGGAAATAATTTACCTTACCTAAGTTCAAGGACTATATTTTAAATGAATGTGAAGATATGTCCATCCAAGATGAAAATGCCATGGATACCTCTCTGTCACTAAAATTTACTATAACCTCCATGATCCACTAAAAAATATTACTTCATTTGGAAAATCCTCTTTTGTTCATTAGTGTCCAAGTTAGTGATATTCAAGTCAAGTGCACCTTGATAGAAAAAGGTTTTAACATGTGTCACTTCCTTATAATTCATAAAAAATCTTGGACAATCTAAATGTAATATTACATACATCAAAGTATTTTCTAAGGATATAATCACGGTTTCATTAAATTTGGACATATATCTAATAATATGGACTTATATTATTTATATTTATAGATTTATATTATTAGAATTATATTTTTATATTGTTATTTATGGGTTTTAACTATTATGATATCAGATTCTAATATTATCATAATTAGTTTTAAGTAGTGTGATATTAGATTCCAATGTTTCTATTATTGGATTCTAACTATTATGAAATTAGGTTCAAATTATATCCTAATTAGTCATGGTCACATAATGCACCATAGTTTTAATAGTACCCCTAATACTTATCATAGTACTATCTAATATTTGTATAGATTTTACTTCATATTAACCAATCACATCACAACATATAAGATTCAAAAATATCAGTTCACCAATGCAAAACATATTTACATCATGTACAAGTATTGGATAACACTTTTTATAGACCATCCCCTTGTAAAACCAAAGTGGTTTCCACATAAATTTATCTAAATTTGAAAATTTCATATTTAATGTACCATTGTGAAATAAATATTAAAATTTTAACCACATTGTATGTCTTAAATTAAAGTTCACACTTATTTTCATGTTAGATGCATATCTTCATGACTAACAGACCCAATCATAGTCTAAGTTAAAATCCTTAAAATTACATGTCCACAGTGGCCCCTTTTAAATTAAAGTTAAAATATGCTCCATAAGAGTCTGTGGCCTTGTGAATCCATGATCCCATTTTAATCACCACATTCATTCAATTTATAATCACAAATTTATTTAAAACATTGTATGTACTACATTAGTTTTTGAGATATGATTGCATTATTTTGATATATTATTTTTGAAAATAAAAATACATATGGAGAGATAAATTGAATTTAAAGTTTTAAAAGATCAACATAGTTTTCTAAGACCATCTCAATGAGAAAAAATAGATTCCTTAACTCAATCACTCTGTGTCCTCATAATGATTTACATGTTTTCTCTTTTGATGTTGTAGACTTATTAAAAATAATGTATGTACTTTATTAATGTTGTAACTATGGAATATTTATTTATTATTTATATAGAAGCCGCATATGTGAATTAAATTTAAATTAAAGATAAAGTTTCAAAATATTTGTGAATTTTGAATAAAGACATTTAAATTTTATAAAACTCCCTAAACGTGAGAAAGAGAGAGACTACCATTTCCACATGCATTTTCACCTTTCAAGTTTATATCAATATTTTTTTGCCTTTATCATGTCCTGTCACATCCTGATTTCTCACTAAGATAATTTACCTGATTATCTATGGATTATTATGGTTGTTAAATTGATTAATTATTTTTTAACTAAGTTGTAAGTCATATGTTGTTATGGGATAGTTGTATGTTACTTGATTTCATGTTTACATTGCTATGGGTTAGTTGTATCATATATTATTTACATTATGATCATGTTGATTTGTTGTTATAATAATATTATATATATATATATTATGATGTTACGGGATAAATACCTTATTATCATGAGTTAGATGTAGGAGAGTTTCATCCTTTAGAGCATGATAAATGGAGAACATATTTAGAGAAGATGACTTAGATGGAGGTGTTGGGGGATGATAAAGGAGTAGATATAACCCATGTACACACCACATTAGATAGTATACATTATATACATTGTTTGAATTGTTAGTATTAGCATGTTTTTGAGGTTATCTATATTTAGATAAATGATTATATGTGTTAGTTGTGAGTTAGTTCAGTTTAATGCTTATGTGGAAATAATATTATGTAATTGAATTATGGCTATTACACATAGATTTACTGTATAATGTTGATATATTATTTCATGTAGTTGTATTAATGATTGTTAATTATTATGAGAACTTAAATTTGCATGAATAATATTTGGTTACTAATGTCTATAGACTAATCATAATGTCTTTGTATTGTTTAGAACATTAGTTAGTTGTCATTATGATATTTGGGAAATATCAATATATGGATTAATGCCTTAATATATGAAGATAACAAAATACATAAGATATTCTATATAAAGTAGTAATAATATAAAAATTATGCTATTATAATACTATTATGTGTGGTATAATAATTATCTGATTTACCATTATAGTTGAAAGAATATCATCAACTTTATTTTATTATCATTGTTGTTTAAAGTCATGATGCCAATTATATTTTACAAGTTATTAACAAAGATTTCACTATATACTAAAACTATCCTAAGAACTAAACCTAGTCACTATGTGCATGCATAGACTATGGTAAAATTTTAAGTGTTAGTTATCATTTATAATAATTTTAAAAGTAGAATTTTGCAAGGGATATATAGGCATGTAATGTATATTCATCATGTAAGGATTTTAAAGAATAAAGTAATGATTACATGAATTTTGGGAAAGTTTGAGATGAATTGGGGATTTTCTTGGTTAAATAAATGGGGAGTTAATTATGTTTAGTTTTAGTTTGAGAAAATAATTTGGATTATGCATGGAAAACTATAAGCTATGAGCTAACAGTTACAATCAAGATCAAATTGATTAAGAGAGATGGTAAAAATTATGATAAGCGGCGAGTTGAGGAAGAGTATGGCATGGCACAAAGAGGAGAAGAAAAAGAACAAAGTGAAGGAGAGATATTTATAGTTCATATAGTTGAAAAATTGGAAGTTTTGAAAAGGTTGGTGATGTTATTTTATTACTCTAATGCAGAGAAATTTTATGTGTGAATTTTTTACTTAGGGTTTTTGGAAAAGATAGTATTTTAAATTAGGTACAAGTTTAGCCCTATGGATGGCTTAGCCATCCACATCACTAAACCTATACCCTCTAATTACCTATATATGTTAATAAATTTTGTGTGTATCTATTAGGTTTAAATAGATTTAACATGCTATGATGACAAAATGCCCTAGTCTAAGAGTTATGGGACTTTAGCATAAGGTTTAATATAAACAATGATTGAGTTTTATTTTAGAAACCATATTACACACACACACACACACACACACACACACACACACACACACACACACACACACACACACACACACACACACACACACACACACACACACACACACACACACACACACACACACACATGCTCAATTAATATGTAGGTTAAAATTCTAATTCATATAGACATAATATACAAGTTTTGAGTATGTTTTGATTGAAATGATGTCTAAGTCAAATAGATGTATAAATGAGTTTACAAAGAAATTCTATGTAACTAGTATTTATGAAGTCAGCTAGGGTTAGCATATATATATATATATATATATATATATATATGTTGACTATGTTATTATGTGATTTGAAATAGTGAATATATATATGTGGACTATGTATTCATCTCAATATATATATATATATATATATATATATATATATATATGTTGACTATGTTATTCTGTGATTTGAAATAGTGAATATATATATATGTGTGGACTATGTATTCATGTCACAAAAAATAGTGTGTATACATATATATGTTTGTGTGTATGTTTATATAATGAAACTATGAATATATATAAATGAACTAAAGTCATATTTATTAAAATTGCAAACATATACATATATCTATTGTGCACTATTATTTTACAAAATTGTGGAAATATATGTATGGATTGTGAATGAAATTTGTTAATCAAATAGTGAGAACACACACACACACACACACACACACACACACACACACACACACACACACACACACACATGTTTGAGTTGATAGTATATACTTATAGATCTAGTGTGAAAGCTAAGTCTATATTTATTAGCTAAGTGGGTCAAGGGAAACATATAACTATCCAAGAATTATTATGGTAAGTGATTAAGTCTTATCTCAACTCATTATGGAAATATATGTCATGTGACAAATATATAACCTATGAGATATTCATTAAAATATTGAGGAAAATATTTTAACATCAATTTGAATTAATTAGGGATCTTTCATACATACTGTTGACTACTAGACTTACACCCTTATGAAGATAGTTTTAGGCCTTCACATTTTGAAGTAATATGGAAACAATATTAGGATATGGGTGGAATAATATGTGGATTAAATATATATATTATAAGGGCTATTTCCCCTTGATGTATCAGTTAAGATCCATACTCTACATTACCACCTTGCAAGGGAAAAGGGAAGAAAGTAAAATGAAAGAAAAACCTATCTAACTAAGGAGATACACCAAAATATGACCTTCACTTATGTATTATTCAATAATAAAGTTGAATATGGACATAAAATTGATTAAAATTTTCAAATGAAAGCATCCAAACATTAACTTTTCATAGATAAGCTCAGGCTTGACACATGATCTAAGGCACTTGTTCAATATGTCTCTCAAAGACACTAAATAAAGATTATACTTTCCATACAAAAATTATGATTTAAGGACACTATGAAACCTATAAGGATGAGAAAAAAATTTGAAAATAATTAAGTAAGAAAGGACAAAATGAAAAGAAGTCTACGTTTTCACTGTCACTCATAAAAAAACCATAAAAATACATTAAAAACAAGCTTGAGGAAGTATGAATTATGTCTTATTTATCAAAATAGGTAAGTAAATATATTTAATAAGCATGGTCATGTTTTAAAATTACAAAAAGTGGCTTACATATAAAAAATAAGAGAGAAGAGAGATAAAGAGATAAGAACCCCCAAAACAAGGATATGACCTTTTCTTAATCCTTCTCAAAACCCAATGTACCATTATTTAATTAATACTTCATCATATGGAATATGGTGTATCCTTTGTTTTTCATTACTTTGGAAAGTTGGAATAGGTCCTCTTTCTTGATTTGTGGTGTTTGACCAACATAGGTGCCTAAATCCTTGCTCTAAAGCTCTATATTCTTGGTGAAGAAGTCATCCCCCTTAAACATAGGCATTTAATGAATATAAGAATTCATAATTTAATCCAAAACTCATAAATGATGTAGTTATACCTTGATATGACTCTTAGAATATTTCCTAAAGGTAAGTTTGACTTTGTTTTGAAGTTTGGTGTAGGAAGGAGGAAAGAAGCTTTTCTTAGAGTTTAGACCTTTTCTACCTTTGAAAATTTCATAAAATTGAGACCATAATTCACCCTAACTCATTGGTGGTGTATATCTTCATGTATTATCTTTGATAATGTTATTAAGAACCATTATGCATTGATTCAATCTTTAGCTCCTTGAAATGTTCATTTTCTACTAAGGCGTATAAGGTAAAAGTTGGTTTTTCTTCAATTTTACACATTACATCCATGGATGACTTATAAAGAGAATAAAAAACTTGAAATGAGGTAATTTTATCTATCAAACACTCAAAAATACTTGGTTCTACACCAAAACCATGCATTTATTCTCAATTCCTTATAGCCTTTTTAAAGCAAATATCCTTATCTATGAGAATATAGGGATGATAATGAGAATTTGAGAACATTTACAGATACCCTCTATCCACTTACATCTCCACATAAAATTTTGTGATCCAAATCCAAGTGTAAGTGTACTTTCAAGCTAGTTCTTTCAATCAAATTAGGCGTAATCATCCCTCCTAGGACTAGAAAGTGAAAATATTTCTCCTAAGACCCCCCACACATGTGAAACTCACAAAAAATATTTTTTTCAATTTACCCATGTTTTCAACAAGGTTCATGTCAATTTTTTTGGCATATAACACTGTGGAGGTACAAGAACCTTGAAACGACCATTAACAAGCTTGCCTTTTTAAAGAATTTTTTGACTGCCCTAAAAAACTTGAATAGTTTAGGCATATCTAAGAGATTTATTCTATATTTATGAGTTTTAAAAGATAAAAAAAGTCTCAATACACCTCTCCCATTTATTTTCATCTCTCCACATTACTCAACACTCCTATTTTATCTCAAAATCATGAAAAAGTATACTTTTTATACTATTTGATACAAGTGAAGGTACAAAAAAATTCTAAGAAAAGGTTATCCATAAAGTAAAAAAAAAAATTGGTAGTTTTTAGGATTGTTTTAGGTCATTCTAGGTGGTTTCTGAGTCAATCTCCCTTGACTAGTTTTCTAAGTAGCCTATGGGTGCCTAGACTTCTTAATGATTATTCTTAAAGGATAGGGCCTTTAATAAAATATTTTATCCATGTTTTGAAAGGGAATATGGTTAATTAACCTCACCTAACATAATTCCCTACAATGTATATTCTCATGAAATATCCAAGCAAAAGTTAGAGTTATTCAAGGAGAAAAATTGCATTCTATGAGGCCTATGAGAGAAAATAACCTAAAATTGAAATATGAGACATTAAATTTGAGTTATAAAAATTTAAAAAGGTCTGAAAAAATATTTCATATCATATTTAGTGATCTTATTCAACAATTTTTCCTTGAAACACTCTTCAACCTCCTTGGATGAGAGTGAGGGTTTCTTATCAAAACACCCTTCATGACCCTAGCTCTGCATTTTAGTCATTTTTTATTGGATTAAATACTTGATCTAAGATTAATTATCCTATTAGACATTAAAAAACACCACTTATTCCCATTATCAAATTTAATTAACCTCAAAATGACCTTATGGGTCTTCTAAGCATTGTTTGCTTCTCTAGTCATGTAGGTAGTCCTAGTAGCTATAGGTAATATTTTATGTTTCACTTATTTGTAAGTGTTATTTAAAATGGATCAATCCATAAATAGTGATCAATGACCCAAATATAGGATTATAGGAGTATATCTAGATAGACTCCATTTTCTTAGTAAAAAATGACCCAACTATAGGAGTATATCTAGAGGGTCTTTGCATCAATTTTGAGAAAGTGAGACTTTTTAAGGCCCTTAAACACCTTGTGTACATAGATTATTTTATCCTAAACTCTTAAAAAAATTTCATGTACCTTTAATGAACTCATAAAACCTTACCTTACAGTCAATCACCTATTTAGTCTTACCTTCACAAGTTTGACTATTTTATTCACTGATAGCAATGATGTAGGTGCTCATTTAGTAGGTTCTCACAACAATTTGTAAGTTTGAGTAGGGCAATTAAACCGTATTATGTCATAAGTCCTTTTATCTTCATAACCTCACTTCAATACCAACTTAGGGCTCTAGCCTTTTTCATATACCACTCCACATCACTATGATGGTTGTATGTGGTCCCAAGTAAACCTATTTCTAAGGTAGTGAGTTGTATAAATATGTAGGGTAATTTAGCCATGAATATAATTTGAATTTATCACCATCCATTTTTTAAATCTCCTATTATTCATGATATATTTTTGCAAGCCTCATCTATTAATCATGATTTGGTCAAAAAGAGGACTTATAAGATGAGGCATGTAGGTAGCATTTTAAATAGCTATGCCAACTTAAAACAAAATTTAAACTCAAACCTTATTGATTTTGTCAACCATGATATTTAACTACCCTTTTTTGTGGACTCTTGAAGCATGTGTTAAGCATAAAACTATTTGAACCTACCTTTCTCACTATCTTTTTACTCACTATGAGTTCTAACAGGCTTGTGATTGTATAGACTCCTTGAAGGTCACTCCCTTTGTACTTCTACCTATCTACACTACACCACCTATTTATATAATATTATATCACATCCATAGTCATATGGTACTTATTTCCAAACACCATATACTATTTCATCCCCATCCTTGATTTCTTGGCCTAACCTTTCTTTAGTTTGGTTGTAGTTGATTGTCATGAGGTAAATGACTATAGGTTATGTGTCATTAAAACCCTATGTTTTAATAGAAATATTTACCTTCTATGTTATTATTCAAAAAATAATAATTTTACCCTATTTATCCTCAAGTCATAAAAATATCCTTCTTTTAGTTTTTACCTTAGTTACCTTGCATACCCCAAAAGGCATTTACCCTAGCTATAGGTGTATGTGCAAACTATGACAGACCTTAGGATGCTTGGATAATTTTAAAATAAGTAAAAAAATGATCAAAATCCATTATATTAATTACTTTACCTCTATAGTCACAATAATCTCTCTTGAAGGCCTCAAAACTTTTAATTTATTTTGAAAGTACTATTCATCTCATTGGATATAGCAGTGGTCTTGAAGACTATATTTGTAGGTTTCATTTGTGAATCTAGAATCATTCAAAGTCTTAATTTTATCATCCTTTAGTCACCTCATTAGGATATACACTTTATATTTCTTAGTCATTCATGATAATGATGTAACTTTCCTCCACAAGTCTAAGAAAGTTTAAGAGCTTGTCAAGAGCAAGCATATGCCTTCTGTAGGTGAGTGTCTCCATCTAAGCCTATGGGTATATTAAAAGACCATTGGAACTCATTTATGGATACCAATTATTTATGAAACATGATTTAAGTCAAATATGGATTAATAAGTCTTAACTTGATAGTCAACCTTCAATTACTTATTGATGTTATGATGAAAACTTAAAATACTATGTCTTGAGGGTTTTAAGACTGTGTTTGTACCATCTGTATGGACAAAGTGTGAAATTTAGCCTCAAGGAAGGCTCAAAACATGATTTTATTATGTATCTCCCTTATATAAACTTGATATTATCATTTGTGTACAGGCCTTTAAGAAGATATATTCTCACTATGCATACTTATGTACTTCATGAAAAAACTCATGTTTTTAGATGCCATGGATATATGTTGCCTTATTGGGATTGTATGCAGGTTCTCTTGGTCTATATATCCTCCCTATTCACATTTATAATGATTCTAATCCCTAAACTCATTATGAAAATGGAGTGGAGATGAATGAAAGAGTCGTGAGGTGATAATAGATGATGGAAACACATGAATGAAAGGTGGAAAAGAGCCATATTTTAGTGAGAATGGTAGTGAAAAATAGTGTTATGAGAAGGAATGAAAGTGGAGGTGGAAAATGGACATGAAAGGGGAATACAAAACCACTTGAATGTCTTATTCAAGGATGATCACATCCTCTACCATATATTCCAATTTTTATTCTATTGGAGGATGACAATAAGGAAAATTTGAAACCTAGGAATATGTTAAAACCTTAAAATATGCTAAGAAACCTTAGTATTTTCTAAACAAGGACTTTTTTAGAGTTTTTTAAGAGTCATTTATGAATTTTTTGGATATTAAACTTCATTAAAAATTGATAATATTTATTTTAGCACATTTAAACATGTTTAGACCTCTTAATATGAATAAAATTTCTTGACAATTCAGGTTCTACTCTAAAGTTGACAAAAACTACCATTCACAAGGACAACATAATAAATATGTTTAATGTTATAAATACATTATTGAAATGATTTATCATTTAAAAAATATTAAAAGGATATTAATTACCTCTAAAATTATCCCTAAAAACCATTCCTCTCTATTTATTTTTGAGCTTGATAAATAGGTGAAATAATAGACCCCTCTCAAATGCATAGGCCATAGTGACCTGCTATGACTCTTAGATATTTTTCATAAATATGAGTAAAAAATACATTAAAAAATTCCAATAATTTAAATATTAATTTTACCCCTAACAATTTAAAAATTTTCAGATCCTAACTCTCTCTCCTCTTTCTGTATTGAGTATTTGAAAACTTTCCTTTTAAAGCTGCTAAGGAGGTTGATATAGGAGAAAAATGGGTTTTTGACATTTATTCACTTTAAATTTAAAAAAAAAACACTTTTATGACCCTATGATGACCTAATGAATACTTTGGGATGATTTTTTCATAAAAACCCTTTGAAAACCTATATGAGGGCCTCAAAAAGCTTGGTTTTACACTAAAAAGCCAAATTCACTAAGGAACTCTAATTGAAATGTTGTAAATTATGTTCCAAAGTATTTAAAATTTATTATTGGGTTAATAAAGATTAAATTGATCTTCATCCTTTTAGATACAATCAAAACCTTACAAGACCTTCCCTATGGGTCACAAAATGTTTAAAAAATGCATGGAAATGAGTCATGAAGTTAGTCCAAAATGTGATCATCCTAATTATTCATATGTTAGGAATAAAATTACCTTTAAATAATATATTAAACTCAAATATAAAATATACTCTTATCACCATTGAAAATGGCTTGAAAAGGCCAAAGATTGACTAGACAAGCATAAGACCAATGAAGGACAAAACCTCAACTCATCTAATCAACCTTAAGACTTATTAATAAAGGATTCTAATTATCACTTTAAGGAATTTTAAATACTAAAATAATACTTAAAAATACAAAATATAATTTATTGTAAAGTTTATAATGATAAGGGTGACATTTCGACTTGTAAGGTCAAATTTTTCAACATTTTGTTGATTTAGTTGGGAAACATGCCTGTTATGCTCAAGAATAAGATCATTTACATTTATTTTGGACTAATAAAACTAAATTTAAATTTGGAAATAAGTAAAAGACTCTTATGACTTGAAATAATACCACCTTCTCATCCAAAACAAGGAAACGCACAAAAACATGGGAAACTAACTAATAAAGTAAATGTGAAAATAAAATAATTATTTAAGACAACATAAACAAAATAATCTAACTAATTATCAAAAAACATGATCCACCTGGATCAAAAGGTAAATTAATGAATTCACTCCTTTTAAGAGATGGTACAAGTTAGAAAGCAAGGTGTTCATTAAACATGACCTTTGATGAGCCACTCTTCTTACCTACCAACTCTCTTAACATCTCCTCAAGTGAGTCATCAACAACAATCTAGTAACCAATGAAGATGAACTCATTTTGTAGTTTAGGATATTTCTAATATTTATTATCAACTGAAATATCATCAAGTGATAGCTCATCTAAGCATTATCCTTGAGTGACCTCATCCTTCTCACCATATACTATAAGTTCATCAAGCTCTGTAAGGAGATTTAAATAGTTAACCCAATATACATCATGGTCTTCAATGAATGACTCTTGATCAACCTTATCATGAGATATATCCCTAAAAATGCCTTCAATATCTTATAGAGACTTGATGTATATATTAAAATCATATTTTAGTTCCTCACTTTGATTAATTTGGATGAGATTATCTTGAATGTCATCATAATCTTTCTCATTTAGAGCTATATGGATATCATGTTGTGATTGGGAAATAACCTGATCAAGGTTATCCTCTCACCCAATAGGAGATGTCTCAAATCAATTTATGACTTCATTTTGTAATAATTCCTTAGGCTTAAAACCTTTTTTATTTTTATTTATTTCACCTATGTCCAATATATTTTACTTGTCTAATTGATATATCTTCTTCAAGATCAGCTACAACCTCATTCTGAAATTATACCCTAAGTGATGTATAATTGAGAAACTCATCCTCATACAAAATTGAAGCATCACTTTCACACTCTCCAAGAATTAGACATGTAGTTGTAACCTCTTTCTCAATACTCCATAGAACACTATCCTCTTGATTAAGGGATATGGTGAGAGGGTGATGTAATTAATTCATTTGAGAGGAGATATGAGACATGGAAGATTGATGATGATCATATTTTATAATCTTGGGGGTAATTGAGTCATCTAGGGAGTGTGGAAGAGGAGGGAAAGATAAATTCTTAAATACCTCTACATTCTACTCCTTTCGCTTGGCCATCACCTCATCAAAATATGAAACCTCCTTATCCTCATGGACAAATTTAGGTTGAGGGATGGGTAAGGAAGAAGTAGAACTAAAAGAAGGTTTAGTCTCTTTAATAAACTCTTGAATAGGCATATGAGTCTATTCTTGATTCCAATTAGGAATCTCCCTTGGCTCAAACTTATCATGGTTAAGAACTTCATGAGAATAAGGAACACAAGAATACTAGTAAGGAACACAAGAAGTCTCTTGAAATAACTGGTTCTTCTCCAATACAAGATTACATAATTTATTCCTCTCTAATGGATCATTGGACACATTTTAAAATAGCCAATTAACTTCTTCATACTAAGAGGTTGAACAAACTTTTATTTCATATTCAAGTATTCTAATATCTATCTCATCCATTATTTCTTGTAAACATGGCTACTCATATGCAACATCATATTCATATAGGAAAGGTGAAATCTGGTCATAAGACTGATATGGTTCAAAAGGAAGGTACAAGTCATGATCTTGATAAGGTTCATCATAATTTTGATAAAAATCATGGTAAGGATGATTAGGCTCATAAAAAGGCTCCTATATATCATGAAAAGGCTGATATAACTCATTGTAAGGATGATAAGGAAACATAACATATGAATTTTCCTCATACATAGCCATGAAAATAATATTAGGATAATGTAATAAAAATATAATTAACTGGAAAGTGTGCCTAGATTTTTAGAATAATTTATTGAGCTTGGAGTCACCAAATAATTTATAAATAATGTTTATACAACTATAATTTCACCAAGACAAACTCCAACAAGTCCCACTAGGCATGCCAAAAACTATTAAATATTAGACTTGCACCCTTATGAAGGTAGTTTTAGGCCTTAATAGTCTAAAGTAACAGAGAGATAATCCTAGGATATGGGTGGCATAATAGGTGGATTTAATATCTATATTATAATTTCTAGTTCCCCTTGATGTATCAATTAAGATCCCTACTTTAACACCACCAACTTGTAAGGGAAACAAAAAGAAGTTAATCTAAAAGGAAAACCTATCTAACTAGGGTTATGCACCAAAACACGACCTAAAATTGTGTAGTATGAAATAAGAAGATGGAAAAAGGATATAAACTTGATTAAAATTCTATAATTAAATCCTCCAAACATCAATGTTTCACATAGAGGCTCAGGCTTGATGCATGATCTAAGGCACTTGTTTAATAGGTCTCTTAAAGACAATAAAGAAATCTTGCACTTTCCATACAAAAATATGATTAAACACACTATGAAACCTATAAGGATGAGTTTAACACATACAAATAGGTAAGTAGGAAAGGACAAAATAAAAGGAAGCCTATGATATCACTGTCATTCATCAACAAACCATAAAAATACACTAAAAATAGCTTTGAGGTGGTATGAATTATGTCTTATTCATCAAAATAGGAAAGTACATATATTTTTTAAGTATGTCCTTGATACAACTCATGTTAAGGATCCATTCATATAGAGAATAGTAGATAAGAGAGAGAAAGAGACACGAACCCCCAAAACTAGAAAATATGACATTTTCTTAATCCTTCTTAAAACCCAACGTAGAAGTATTTGATTAATCATTCCTTAATCCTATGGAATATGGTGTAGCATTTATTTTTCATTACTTTGGAAAGATAGAACAAGTCCTCTTCCTTGTTTTGTGGTGTTTGACCAACATAGGTGCCTAAATCCTTGCTCTAAAGCTATATATTCTTGGTGAATAATTAATCCCCATTGAACATAGGCATTTAATACTTAAAATAAGGTCCTCCTTGACTCCTAAAGGCATGAATTATGTATTTATATCTTGATAGGACTCTTAGAATATTCCCCAAAGGTAGGTTTGACTTTGTCTTGAAATTTGGCATATGGAGGAAAGAAGATTTTCTTCAAGTGTAGACATTTTCCACCTTCAAAAATTGAGATCATAACACACCATAACTCATTATGTGTCATATAAATTCATTGATTATCTTTGATAAGGTTATTAAGAACCATTATGCATTGATTCAATCTTTAGCTCCTTGAAATGCTCATTTTTCACTAAGGTGAAGAAGGTAAAAGTTTGTTTTTCTTCAATTTTGAGTTAAGTTTGTATATCAAATTTATGTATGAATTATAAACTGAATAAAAAACCTATAATAAGGAAGTTTGATCTATAAAACACTCAAAAAGACCTAGTTTTACACCAAAACCATGCATTTCTTCTCAATTCCGTGTAGCCTTTTTAAAGAAAATCTCCTTATTTGGGAGAATTTGGAGATGATAATGAGAATATAAGAACTTTTTAATATGCCCACTATACACTTACATCTCCACATAAAATTTTGTGAGCCAAATCTAAGTGTAGATGAACTTTAAAGCTAGTTATTTTAGTTAATTTAGGCCTAATTAGCCCTCCTATGACTAGAAAGTGAGAATCTTGATCCTGAGACCCCCCACATATGTGAAACTCATATAAACCATTTTATTAACTTTAAAAATTATTTCACCATGATTCATGTCAAATTTTGTAGTCTATAACACTATGGATGTATAAGAACCTTGAAATGGCCATTAACAAGCTTGCCTTTTGAAGAATTTTTTGACTAGCCTAAAATACTTGAATGGTTTGGGAATATGTAAGTGTTTTATTATGTATTTTTAAGTTTTAAAAGATAAAAAAGTCTCAGTAAACCTCTCCCATTGATTGTCATCTCTCCACACTCTTCAACACCCTTGTTTTATTTCAAAATCATGAAAAAGTACTATTTTTGTACAATTTTGCACAAGGGAAGGTACAAAAAAATTTTAGGTGAAGGATCTCCATAGAGTATAAAAATATATTTGGTAGCTTTTAGGATATTTTAAATTCATTATAGGTGGTTTCCAAATCAACATGCCTTGATTGATTTTCTAGGTAGCCTAGACTTCTTAACAATAGTTAATCAAGGTCAGGGCCTTTAATGAACTCTTTTATCTATGTTTTGAAAGGACATTGGGGTAATTAACTTCTCATATTATAATTAAATACCATGTATATTCTCATGAGATACCCAAGAAAAATTTTGAGCTCCTTGGGGAGAAAAGTTGCATTCTGTGAGGTTTATGAGAAAAAATAAGCTAAAATTGACATCTAAGACCTTAGTTTTGAGTTATAATGTTTCAAAAAGGTCTGAAAAAGTATTTCATATCATCTTCAATGATATTATTCAGTAATTTTTCCCTCTAAACTCTCTACAACCTCCTTGTATGAGAGTGAGTGTTTCTTATCAAAGCACCCTTCTTAACCCTAGCTTTACATTGTAGTCCATTTATCCTAGAGTAAAGATCTACTATGAGCTTAATTATCCTCTTAGACATGAAACAACACCTATTAAATCCATTATAAACTTTAATTAACCTCAAAATGACCTTCTAGAAATTTCAAACATTGTTTGCTTCTCTAGTCATGTAGGTAGTCCTAGCAGTAGTAGGTAGTATTTTATGCTTCATTTGTTTGTAAGTATTATTTAAAATGGAAATAACATAGATTAGGTTTTTAATTACATAAATAATCTTTGTAATTTTGTGAAACATCTCAAAACTCATCTTCACCTCTCACAAAATGCTTTTTTCTCTTCATGCACAAGTCTTCTAATTCTGGTTAGACTTCTTGTCTATGTATTAAGTCTAAGGGAAAATGGAAACCATTTTACCAATTTATCACCTTCATATAAGTATAGTTTTAACCCCTTATAATGTAATTATCCTTAATCACTCTTGCTAGCTTGATCCAATTTAACGTCATACTCCATTTTCTCAATCAAAAGTGACCAAACTATAGGAGTATATCTAGAGGGTCTTTACATTAAGTTTGAGAAAGTGAGACTTGTTAAGGTAGTTAAAAACCTTATGGACATAAATAATTTTCACCTAAACTATTAAACCATTTACATGGAACTTCAATGAACTCATAAGACCTTGCTTTACAATTAACCACCTATCTAGTCTTACCTTTACAAGCTTGACTATTTTATTTGCTAATAACATTGATGTAGGTGCTCATTTATAAGGTTCTCACCATAATTTTTAAGTTTGATCAAGGTTATTAAATCCTAAGATATCATGAGTCCTTTTATCTTCATAACCTCACTTCACTACCAAATTAGGGCTCTAGCCTTTTTCATATACCACTCCACATCACTATGATAATTGTAGGTGGTCCTGAGTAAGCATATTTATGAGGTAGTGAGTTGTGTATAGATGTAGGGTGAGTTGGAAATAAATCCACTTTGAGTTTATCACCATTTATTTTGGAAATTTGTCGTTATTCATGATATATTCTTTTATGCCTCATTTATTATTCATGGTTTTGTAAAAAATAATACCTATAGGCTAGGGACTATAGGTCACTTTTTGAGTAGATATACCACCTTAAGACCACACTTAAACTTAAACCTTACTAATTTTTTCAACCATGACATTTCACTACCCTTGTTTGTGGACTCTTCAAGCATGTGTTAAGCTTAAAACTATTTGAACCTACCTTTCTCACTATCTTTTTACTCATTTTGAGTACTAACTAACATGTGACTATATAGACTCCTTAAAGGTCACTCCATTTTTACTAATGACTATCTAAATTACATGACCTATTTAGAGAATCTTGTATCACTTCTATAGTCATAGGTTCCTTATTGCCAAACACCATGTACTAATTCATCTTCATCCTTGATATCTTGTTCTCACCTTTCTTAAGTTTAGTTGTAGTTGACTATCATGAGGTAAATGAATATAGTTCTATGTGTCATCAAAATCATATGTTAAAATAAAAGTATTTACCTCATATGTGATTTTTCAAAAGTGAGGTTAAAACCCTATTTATCCTCAAATTAAAAAAAATATCCTCGTAGTTTTTACCTTAGTGACCTTGCATACCTCGAAAGGCCTTTACCCTAGATGTAAGTGTATGTACAAACTATGACAGACCTTGGGATGCTTAGATAATTTCAAAATAAGTAAAAAAATGCTAAAAATACCTTCTCTTGATTCCTTTACCTCTCTAGTCATAATAACCTCTCTTGATGGTCTGAAAATTTTGAAAACTGTTCCATAATACTATTCATCTCAGTGGTTTTAGTAGTGGTATTGAAGATTGTAGTTGTAGGTCTCATTTGTGTTTCTAAAACCATTCATTTCCTTTAATATATCATCCTTTAGTCACCTCATTAGGATATCCACTTTATATTTCTTAGTTATGCATGATAATGATGTAACTTACCTCCTTAAGTCCAGAAAGTTTAAGAACTTGTCAAGAAGAAGCATATGCCTATTGTAGGTGAGTGTCTCCAGCCAAGCCTATAGTAATACTAGACCCTTCAAACTCATTTATGGTTTTCAATTCTTGATGAACTATGGTTAAAGTCAAAGATGGATTTAGAAGTCTTCACTTGATAGTGAACCTTCAATCACATACTGATGTTATGATGAAAACTTAAAATACTATGTCCTGAGGATTTTAATATTATGTTTGTAACATATATATGATAGAGTGTGAAATTTATCCTAAAGAAAGGATTTAAACATGATTTGATCATGTCCTCTCCCTTACTACATCTTTATGTGATCATTTATGTATAGGATTTTAAGAAGACATATTCTCACTATGGATACTTATGTACATTAAAAAACTCATGTCTATAGATGCCATGGTTGTAGGTAGCTTTCTTAGGACTATAGGCAAGGTCTCTTGGTTTGTATATCCTCCTTCTTCACATTTATGATGATTCCTATCCATTAATTCCTTATGACAATGGAGTGGAGGTGAATTAAAGTGTGGTGAGGTGATAATAGATGATGGAAACACATGAATAAAGGGTGGAAAATATTACTATTATAGAGAGAATGGTAGTGAAAATTAGTCTTATGAGAAGGATATGGTTGACATTTTGATCCATAAGGTCAAAATTGTCAACACTTATCAACTGGGTCTCATGATCTAAGGTGCATCCTGAGTTTATTTTTATGGAATTAGAAATATAAGGATGGTTTGGGAATGGTTATCTAAAGATATACATGAATTAATTAGAAGGAACATTAGGATTATCTAATTACAATTCCCATTTGTTAATAAGGTTTTGAACTATACCTTTAAAGTAATGACACCTATTAACATCATGACTTGGTACATGATGATAATTATAGAAGTCATTTCCTTGTACCACCTAGGTTTTGGGAGAGAATCGTTAAGGGCCTGACCGGATAAAGTTTGATAATAGAAGATTTTAAGAGATTGTCTAAAATGGAAGCATACGACTCCTATAAGGGTGTGTATTACTAAGGAAGAAATTGTGTTAAAGGTTTTTATGGTTATATTTTGGAGATAGAGGGTTTATATTATCTCTTTCTCTATGGAGGTGTTGATTTTAAGACAACAACATTAGAAGTGACTTTAGTTTTGGTATTGTTA
The DNA here is from genome assembly GCA_037957365.1 of Torreya grandis. NCBI lineage: Eukaryota > Viridiplantae > Streptophyta > Pinopsida > Cupressales > Taxaceae > Torreya > Torreya grandis. The sequence continues at coordinate 868,910 of JARHVA010002500.1, forward strand.
GTCCCTTTAGAGGGATCAAGTTTAAAGTTCTTATTATGTAACTTTACCTTTCCATCCTCCAAATCTCAAATTTCTATTTTATGGGCCATGGAAATGTCTTTACTATAAATCTTAAATGATTAAACCTATAATGTTGATGAGATATTCTTAGCACATGATCTCACAAATAATTTGATTAATTTTGGTTGAGGAAGGGAAAAAGTAAGTTAGTTTATAAGACTTCATCATCCAGCCATGAAATTAAAAATATATGGATCACCAATTTTTCTAATGGTATAGAGGTTATTTATGGTCACTTTCCTTAAGCTGTTAATGTAAAAGTGTTCCATAAACATTTGGTCTAGTTTTTTGAAAGAGAACAAGGAGTGTTGAGTGATAAAAATGTAAAGTCTAAGGCTGGTCCAACTAATGACAAGGGAAATGGTCTTAGGAGGAGATCATCATCATGAGCTATGATATAACAAGTGTGTCTAAATACTCTTATATGTTGCTAAGGATCTTCCTTATTTTTAAATTTCATAAATTTTATAAGTTCCCATTATGAGGAGTATGGCTTAATAAGGATGATTGGATTAATCAGTTTATTATAAATTTGCTCATACATGAACATATTTTTCTTCCTAGAGGTAGAGGCTTCTAAATTTTCCATCCTATTAATAAGGATGTTCATAAGGTCAGGCTAGGTAATGTATTAAGGAATGTACCCTAAAACATATTATTATCAGTGTTGATAGGTAGGGAATGGAGTGGAAAAGAGTTTTGATAAGGTATAACCAATATAAGTGGTCATGATAGGTTGGGATGTAACCACATACTGTGGGACTTTGAAGGATATATTTTATTATGGGGATGAGTGAAGGTAAGTGGATCCAAGGGTTCAAGAGTGAGATATATATTGAGTAGTCAATGAGATGTACTACTTGTTGGAAATAAGCCATACTTAAATTGGTGATGGGCTAGCCATAGAGGGGCTAGTAGCTCAGTTGGTAGAGCACTCCAACAAGAAATGGAAGGTCCTAGGTTTGAGTCTTAGATGGTCCATATGAGATGTATCTCACTTTAGTATTAGAGCTACATAGATTGAGCTGACATCTTAGGATTCACATAGCAAAAGTTGAAGCATAGTAGTGGATAGAAGCATGAATTAGACAAAGTGTGGAATTGGTGATGTAAAGTAGAAGGTCATGAAGGTCTACTGAAGTAAAAATTTGTGAAGAAGAAATCAACCAAAGCCTGATAAGATGTATCCAAGTATATTAAAATAACTATAGAGTGAGTTTAGAAGTATTAACTACAAAATTACATGTGTACAATGAATGTAAATAGTACCATAATAAAGATAAGAAGTTTCTTAAGCTTGAGACATTGCAAGGTTGAATAAACAACCAAGAAAGCCTAGGACATGCACACCAGAAGCTGATCGATATATTGGTAAATGATAAACTCACCTCATCACTTCTCTTTATAGTAGAATTATTTTGAATTTTCCACTTGACATAGTCTTAAAACATAGATCAAAGCATTTCCATGACAAGTAGATGCTGATAAAAAAAATTAAGCTCCTTAATGCTTGCATGGTTTGATCACTAATCTAGAGAAAGAATTAGACAAATGAATTGATAAAGAATCTAAATATGGTACATGATTTTTATATAATTTTTTTAAAACTTTTAATCTATAAAATACTTGTTCTAGGTTGTAATTACTTTTCAAAAGTAAAGCAAGGAAACACACAAAAATGTTTACACCTAAGTTGCTTTTGTCAGATGCCCAGCTCTTGAAAGGGTAAAATTTTGCCACCTAGAAGATGAAGAAGTGAATGATTCTTAAATTTTAAGAATTATGGGGCATCATCACTATAATAGTGACCCATTCTACTAGACTAAATGAGAAAAAGATGTTTGTTAAGTTAGATGTGAAAGTGCCATGCTGATAACTCTCAATATTACTAATGAAGTTCAACCACATGTTAATGATGCATAGACATTGAAAGAGGCATGGGACATTTTTTACACTATATATGAAGTAAGTAAATAGACCAAAGTTATACATTTTAAATCACTTATTCATACACTTAGTATGAAATCAAGTGAAAAGGTTGAAGAGTTCTTACATCAAGTTGCATAACTATGAGTAGAATTTGTTCCACTTGGAGAAAAGATCGAGGATAAGATGTTAGTTTCAATAATGCTAAGAGCTCTCCCATCTCAGTTTCACACATTTGTTATGACACTCAACATTACCAAAAAAGTGTTGTCATTCAAAGAATTGGTCAATTTACTTTAATAGGAGGAAGTAATATAGTCTGTGCATGAATAATTTGAGGAAAAAGCTTTGATCTCCAAGAAATAGGATCAAAAATTCAAGAAAAGACCTCAAAAGTAGCTAAAATGACATCAAAAATAGTAGAAGACTAAGAATCCAAAGTGTTCGTGTTACATTTTTAAAACCCACATGCACGATACTGATCATTGCTGGTATAATGCCTTAGCTTAAGGCTAATCTAATCTAGAGGGCTCTTCCAGTAAAGAAGATTCAAAGAAATCTAAAAGTTGTACTCAAGAATGGAAGAAAAAAGGGCATATAGTAACACAAAAGGAAGAGGAGAATTCATTTGATGATGAATCAGTAGAAGTAGTATATGGAGCCCATGATGATCTTGTATTAGTCTTTCAAACCTTGATAGTAGTGAACAAAGTTTGGTTAATAGACTCCAGTGATAGTAAGCACATGACTGGATGTAATAAACTCTTTGATTCATTGATGACTCACCCAAATGGAGATTGAGTTTGAATTTCTGATTAGAAAGAGTATGTTGTAAAATGAATCAAATATATCACCATTCCTCTCAGGACAAGACATTGTGTTGTCACAAAGGTACTCTATGTCCCTAGTTTGACAAAAGATATTTTATCTATAAATCAATTATTGAATCAAAAGATAAAATTAGAGTTTCTATTCTAAGAAGGCATCAAATCATGTCTCATTTCTTGATAAAGGTTGGGTTCTTGCCAAAGCCTTCTTGAAGGATCAGTTATTTACCTTAGATGTAGTTTTATGTAGTGAAGTTGCACTCACTACCTCTATAGTAGAATCTAATACACTTTAGCACTACCACTATGGGCATCTAACTAATGGTTCCCTCTTCTAACTCATTTTCAAGGAAATGGTACATGGAATTCCTTAACTTTCCCATTCTTTTCCAATATGTTCTAGTTGTCTTATAGGCAAATAAAATTGGGTTTCATTTGAGTCGAGTTCCTCACATGCCAAAGAATGAATTGTTGTGGTGCATACTAATTTGTGTAGACCCATGCCAGCATCTCATCGAGTATTTAGGTACTTTCATTTGTTTTTTGATGAATTTTCTCACAATATTTAGGTTTTTTTCTCAAAAACAAGAGTGAAGCTCTTACACATTTTAAGACCTTATATCAACATGTTGTTACACAATCTAGGAAGAAACTTCAAGTCCTACACTCAGATCAAGGGGGAATTCAAATCAAAAGAGTTCTTAGCATTTCTAAAGTAACATGACATCAAACAATACTTGACTGCTCCTTACACACCTCAACAAAATGGAATAGTAGAATGATGTAATCACTCAGTCATATAGATGGCTTGTTGCATGCTATCCACTAAAAAGTTGATGGCCCAATTCTAGGTAGAAGTATTACATATGACCATCTATCTTCTCAATAGAGAACTAATAAATATCTTGCTAGACAAGACAACAGAAGAGGTATGGAGTAATTGTAAACCATTTATTTCTCATCTTCAAGTATTTGGTTGTACTTCTTATATGTATGTTCTAGATAAGAATAGAAACATGATTGAACCAAACACCCTCCAATGTATTTTCTTAGGGTATAACACTACCTCCAAATCATATGATCTCATGGATCCTAAGATGAAGAATATTTATGAAAGTCATGATGTGGTCTATGATGAGTCATCATTTGACTCATTGGCATAGAAGGAGATAAACCATACCACCTCTCATAGACTATTCCCATAGTTAGATGATGATCATGAATAAGGTGAGCTACAAGAAGGAGATTTTTTCAATGATCTTATTAATCTACATGGTATTTCTTCATCAAATAAATAGCCATAATGATGTCCTAAATGGCTAGATTCCACAATCAAGGACTCACACCTAAGATCTCTTCCAGACACTTCATCAAGAGTTTTAATAAGAAGATAGGAGAGAGATGAAGTCAATATTGAACTCATGAGTTTAGTGGTTGACAACACTGAACCAGAGATAATTTGAGAGGCCTTAAGTCAACCCCAATGGAATAAATCTATGAATACAAATATGATGCCATCATCAAGAATGGGATGTGGGAACTTGTTGATCTACCTATAGGGAATAAATCTATTGGATGCAAATATATCTTCAAAACAAAGTACAAGGTAGATGGATACATCAAAAAACATAAAGCATGACTTGTTATAAAGGGTTATGCTCAGCAAGAGGGCATTAATTATGAAGAGACCTTTGCACCCACTATAAAGATCAAGACCATCAGAATTGTTTGTGTATTAGCAACACAATATGGATGGAAACTTCAATAGATGGACATTAAGAGTTTTTTCTTGAATGGTGATATCAAAGAAGAAGTATACATGACCCAACTAGAAGGTTTCATCGATGACAAACATCCACATAAGGTATGCCATCTAGTTAAGTCTCTCTATGGACTTAAATAATCAGCTTGGGAATGGTACATAAAAATAGATGATCACCTATTGAAACATGGTTTCATTCATAACCCCTTTGATTCTAATTTATATATTAAGAAGGTTGGTATAGATATTATCATTCTTGTCTTCTATATGGATGATCTTGTTATTGTAGTAAATAATGACCTAATGAAATCCTTTGATAGGAATAATTTGGGGATACTATATTATTGCCTTGGCTTGGAGATATGGTAGAAATAAAATCACATCTTTATCTCCTAGATGAAATACACAAAGACACTCCTAGAAAAGTATAGAATATCAAACTATAAACCTCTTTCAATAATGATGGAGAAAGGTTTACAACTCTCTCATTTCTAAGATTCCCTCAAGTGGATGAAAATCTCTATAGACAACTCATTGGGAGTCTCATTTACTTCACCTACAATAGGATACATATATGTTTTGCTATGAACTATCTTTCTAGATTTATGTAGGAGCTAAAGAAATGTCACTAGGTTATACCAAAACATGTTTTGAGCTATGTCTGAGGTACACTTGAGTATGGTCTATAATATAATAAGAATAGTTAGTTCTTCTTGTAGGGGTACACTGACTCAGACTATGCTAGATCTGTTAGTTACAAGAAATCTACTTTAGGATATATTTTTTTTATCTTAGATCTAGACCCATTTCATGGATAACAAAAAGTAGTCAATAGTTTCTCTCTCACACATAGAAGAAGAGTACTACATTGCATGAGGAGCTATGTACAAATCAATATGGATACATCACATTTTGTTTGATATATAGATTCTTGAAGATCAACTACCTATCTATTTTGTGACAATCAAGGTGTTTTCAAGCTTGTGAAGAATCCAATTTTTCATGAATGAACCAAACACATTGAGGTTCAATGTCATTACATTAGAGAACAAGTTTTAAGTAACCATATTTAGCTCTAGTACTACCTCATAGATTCATAGATAGAAAATATACTCACCAAGTCTCTTGTCAAGGTGAAACATGATCTATTTTAGGGGTACATTTGTAAAAGCAATGTAATAAAGGGGGGAATGTTAATGTAATAAATATTATATTACATTGTTTTGTAGTTGTATACATTGGAAAAAGGCCATGTAGAGGTAGTTCTAGGTAGTTATAATTGATTGTTTATAACCGATTCATTTTGATATTATATATAACATAGTTTGTGTTATCAAATTAATATATCAAAGTTTCAATCATTTTATGCCCCAAACACCAATAGTGTGGCTTAAGGGGGGTATTGGAAATAAGACACACCCATATTGATGATGGTATATCCATAAAGGGGCTAGTAACACAATTGGTAAAGCACTCTAGTATCAAATAGAAGGTCCTAGGTTTGAGTCCTAGCTAGTCCATATGGGTTGTAGCTCACACTACTAAAGATGTTGACTTAGGGAAACCTATTATAAAGGTTGTGTTTGAGGATATGAAGCTATGATAGTTTATATGAGAGTGAAATTTTTAGGGATTGAAATTAATAAGTTCAGGGGTGAAGTAGTGGGAGGTGGAGTGAGTTTAAGTTGAGGTATAGTAACATTTTGGGCTTAGTTTATGGTCAAAGATTGAATATTAAATACTATTGGGAGTGGATTTTTCAAGGGTTATGATATATTGGTATCAAAACTTGTTGGGTAAAAAATTTTTGAGAGAGGAAACCATAGTTGTAATATTCCCTTTAGGTCCCTCTAGGGGCATACCAAAAATATTCTTAAAATATTAGATGCAAGGGGAAACTAGAAAATGTATGAGTTGAGTACTAAGGTAATGATTAAGAGAAATTGGATTAATATCCAATATAATAGAAAATTATATATCTACCTATGTATAAAATTGTGTAAATCCTTCCCCCATATACTTAAAATAGGTGGGAGGACTCGAGGTGTTCTCCATGGATGAGGATCAAGTAGGATATTCAATTTGTTTCAATGACTATTGTCATGTGAAAACCATGTCAAACTAAAAAGAAAAAAATAAATGAAATGGAAAAGCACACAATATTGTTTTGATTATCTTGTTTTAGTGAAATCAAATGCACACACTAATAAACATACTTAAAATATTTTACTTTTAAAGAAAAATAAATTTATAATTTGATAGGGAAATGGGTTAAAGAGGGTACTAAGAAATGGTAATCAAAATATAGTTTCTAGTTTTATTTAATGATGGAAACCTCTATATACATGAAGGTACATTGAGGCCTAATTCCATGTTGGAATAAAGGATTTGGATTTTAATTGGGGCATACCCCCTTAATTCACACACCAAATTAATAAGGGTGTCAGGTGCTTAGCCTTTATACTTCTTGCCATAATTTTTATACTCAAATAGTAAACCAAGTTAGTTTTCCCTTTGCTGATGAAATCCAAGTGCATCCACCTTAGGTAGGAATTTTTTTTGATGATTTTTATAAGATTACTATGGTTTGGTCATGTGTGAGAAAGTTTGATTATTATGATATATTGATCTACCTAGATTAACTTATGTGAATTATCTAAGCAAGCAAAGAATGAAAGCAATTCTTTTTAATCATTAAAAAGTAAAGCAAGTTTTTTTGTATTTTTTATTATTTGAATGAAAACAAACAATAAATAAAATGAAATTAATGAACTATTTAAAAATGAAAATAATAATAAAAATGAGACTTTAGGGGTCCCACTAGATGTGCCAAAATGTTTTAGTAATTTTGAATTTGTTTTCTTTAATAAAATAAACTTATTAAAAATAAACATGATACAGGGTTTAAATAGGAATACATGTGATGGGGGGATGCACACCATTGATCTAACAAGGTGGGAGCTTATTTTTTGATAGGAAGGACTACCTACAAAAAAGTGACAACTCAGAGAAGATTGGATTAAAAAAATAGATGAGTGGACTACTTGATATAAGATCAGTTCCAAGAAGTGGTACATTTACTTAGAGGGATGTCTATCCACTATTTTATGCAATCAAGAAGATAATATAATGAGATAAATTAAAATAAAGCATGTTATAATATATGAAACTAAAATGAAACAAATTAATCTAATACATATATATTATCAAAGCATTCATTCCAATATTCAATAGCTAAGTCTTCTTGTTCTTGAATTACTTCTAATTACTTGATGATGGCTTCCAGAGTTGGGGTAAAAATGATCATGAAAATTCCTAAATCAAACTATATGTCACTTTTATGGATGAATAATGGGTGAGGAACTATAGGTAAATCATGAATTAAAACCACATCATGTGTAACACTAAACAAGGTCATCTAAAAATAATAATGCATGATTTCAAGACTTGGAACTAACAAATTAGAAACACTTAAGACTTAAATAGTCTTAGGTTGTAGATAAAAATAAAAACACAAGGATTGATGACAAATATCTAATAATCAGTATCAATTATGTAATAGATGTCTATCTATAAGGAATCATCATCAATATATATAGTGGGTTCTATAAAACATAGGATGGGGCCTATGGGAGAATTTTAATGGATTCTAAAAGTCTTAGGGACTGGTTACAAATTTATCTAAATAGAATTACATTAGTAAACATATATATAGAAAATATAGTAATAATAATTCATTCAAACATATAACATACTTACCTCTTAAAATACTTCCTGTGATATAGAGAATATTTCATTTATAGAGATGTGCTTAATCTTGGACTGAGTGTGAATGGGCTGAAATAGGGGTGGCATTATTCCACACTACTCTATGGGAATTTATTCAATGTTTTAGTATGTAAATTTAGGATCCTTAGCCTAAGGATGAACTGACTATAAATTTACGTCAATCTTAATAAGATTGACAACAATCATGATTATTAGTATAAATTTGATCTAAGTTTAACTTGTTATTCCAATAATTTTAAATCATGAGATTAAACTTAGTCTAGGGTTTTTTTAACGAGCCTCAATTATGGAGAAGTTGTTATAGTGTTAAAACAACTTACCTCTAAATAAACTTAGGGAGGTTTTACTAGATTTTAGGGATAGTGAACTAGTTACTTAGGTAAAATGGTAATTAATAATATTAATTATACAACATAAAATGGTAAATGGTAAAACTAAATTAAATAGATTAAAAAAAGGGGAAAGGGGTAAGACACATTTATTCATAATTAAATGGTGTAAATATATAGTGTCTAAACATGGATTAAAGTGTTCATAAAAAAGTAAGAGCATAGAATAGGGGTTACCAAGTTGACCTTAGAAATTAAACATATCTTCCATAGTAAAAATGGACCTCAAGTCATTTTAGTTACAACTAAAATGAGATATACTATTAAAAAATAACATGTTGAGGTAGGAAAATGGTAAAAAAATATTAATGGCATATGATTTAGAATAGAAATAAAATATGAAATTCAGGGAGTACCACATAGAAAAACCATGTTGAAGTGCTCTATGATACTACTTAGGAGGATGTGTTGATGATGACTAAATATATATTATGTATTAAATCTTGCTATGAATTTCTATATTTTACCTATGAAACGGAATAAATATTAGGATGTTAATAGGATAGGGGAATGTGAGAGAATGACACAATTAGGAAAATACATGAAGGGAAAATGGTAAGATGTGCCCTAAATTATGGGTCATCATAGATAATGTTCAATAAAATTAATCATATAGTTTCTTGAGATTCCTAATATTCATGGGTTCATCTAGATTTTTTCCATCTAGTGTATCCAACATGCATGCTTTAGATCTATAGTTAGCTATAATAATGAATGTCCTAGCTAATTAGGCTCAAATTTTCCATTATTTTCATGTGCTACATTAGTTTTTTAATTCCATTTCAACACAAGATCACCAAGTGAAAAATATCTAGGCTTGATACTCTTTTTATAGTTATGGTGTAGAATATTTTCATATGCTTTGATTTTATTTAAAGCATCTACCTAATTCTCATCAAGTATTTATAGTTAGTGTAGATAAGCTACTCGATAATATACATCATAAATTTTATCTTGCAATGAAATGCATAAGAAGGTGACTCAGTATTGATAGGGAGAATAGATTTAGAGCCATAAAATATGTAATATGGTGTGGCTCCTATTTAGGTTTATGTGTTGGTATGGTAGGCCCAGAGGCCAAGAAATAATTATAGGTGCCAAACATGGAAAACAACACTAACATTATTTTTTAAGGATTTAAACAAGGGTTTTATTAGATAGTTTAGATTGGCCATTTTTTTGAGGAAAATATGGATTAGAAAAACATTATTCTTATAGATATTTGGTATAGAGGGATTTGACATTTTTATTTTTAAAATATCCATAATTATCAGAAATGATGTCAAAAGGAATGCCAAAATGGCATATAAGGTGGTTCAGAGTGAATTTTGAAATTTGATTACCAATTAAAAAAGTGAGGGGAATGTATTAACTCACTTATTAAAATACTCGGTGGTAGTGAGGATGTGTTTATGGACATACAAATAAGTGGGATTGATTTTATAGATGAGATCAAGCCCCCATGTGAAAAGTAGTCATGGAGTAGTGATTGGATGAAGTGCTCGAGCTAGATAATGAATGAGATTGGCATGATTTTGATAAGGCACATATTTATTAACATAAGCACATGCATATAGTTCTATATTGGGATAATAACACCATTTAAGTAGGAGTTTTTTGTCAAGGGCCATTCCAGTAGTATGACCCCCACAAATATCATCTTGTACTTTTTAAAGAGATAATCTAGATTATATCAAAGTTAATTAATGAATTAGAGTAACATCATATCCTCTATGATAGAGTGTATCACTAAGTAAGGTATAACAAGAGAAATTTTTAATAATGGTTTTTTGTTCATTGTGAGAAAGGTTATCAAGAAGAATAGGGTTATACAGGTAGTAATATAAGTCATGGTACCAAGGTTAGCTAGAACCAATAATATCACATACCATTTTATATGTTGAACATTCATGAGATAGTTTCAAAATATGTTCAATAGGGAACTAGTATTATTGATTGTGATCTATGATTTTTATTAATGATCCATTTCTTGATATTATGTATATAGTCTTATTATTGGCTCTTGGTATCTACTCAGTATTAGACATGTTCAAAGTTTTGTTTTAGATTCTCCACCATTTTATGTAAGGTATAATTTTGTCATGTTTTTTATGGTATCATATTATCACCTAGTAAATAATAAATTGAGAATCCCTGTGAACATGTAATTAACTAATATTCAACTATAACTCTATGTGAAGCCCTAAAATTAGTGATTAATACTCTTTAATATTGTTGGTACAAGTGAAACTAATGTGGAAGGATTTGGGAATAAGATCCACCTACAATGTTATGAATAAAATTTTAGATCTTGATCCACAAGATGTTTAGGAATCATCAAATTAGATTGTCAAGAGTTATGATTTTAAAGAGGTTTCATATAGAGTCAAGATGGACTCATTAGGGAAACCAAAAGGAGTGGTTTGGTATTTGATATAGTTTATTTAATAATTTATCTACAATTAATTTCCCTTTAGTTTCTTTTTCATGTACATATTCAATCTCAAACTCACTTAAGAGTATGTATCATATAGCCATGTAACTAGTCAAAGCTACCTTAGAAAGAAAATATTTGAGTGGGTATTCTTTGGAAATAATAATGGTTTTACTTTTGAGAATGTAGTTTTCCAAATTCTAGGATGTGAATACCATTGTTAAGTATTCTTTTCCAATTGGTGTAAAATTGTGTTTATAGATAACCAATGTTTCACTTAAAAATACACTACTCCTTCTTTCCCTTGATCATCATATTGGGAAAGGAGTGATACCAATGCATGTTATATTGCTAAAATGTAGAGGAATAGTGGATTCTTAGGTGTTTGAGGAGCTAAGATAGGTGAATTTTCCAAATATATTTTCAAATTATCAAATGTTTATTGACAATCAATGTTCCATTAAAATTTGGTACCCTTATTCAAAATATGAGTGAAAGGATGACATCCATATACCAATTATGAAATGAAACATCAAATAGATTGAAATTTTAACTACAAACTATAGAGCTACTTTAGATTAGATGAAGGATTTATTTTTGTAATGGCCTTGAGCTTGGATATGTCAACTTTGATTCCCATATGAGAGACAATGAAACCTATAAAGTTTCTCATTATGTCACCAAATATGCACTTTTTATCATTAAAATGCACTTTATATTCATAAATCCTTTCAAAGATCCCATGTGACACTTATGGATGGCATGCCCTAGTCTTTTAATTCCCAAGAATGTTATCCATTTACTCTTCTATAATATTTTACACCATATCATGGAATATGATAGTCATTGCATGTTAGTAAGTAATAATGATGTTCTTAATAACAAATGAAATCACTTGATAATAGAACATCCGCCATGGAGTAGTGAAATTGAACTTTTTTTGGCCTTTAGGTGATATTTTACAAGATTATATCCTAAGAATCCATTCATGAGAGATAACATATTGTACCCTATTGTGGAATATACAATAATATACATTCTTAGAAAAGGAAAATCATCTATTGGGAATGATTTATTGATATCTTTGAAATCTATGCAAGGGTGGATTCTTAGTGGTTTATTTATAATTGAGATAGTATTTGGTATCCAATCTGAATAGTCTATGAGATAAATGCATCATTCCTCTAATATAATTTCCAATTATTTTTTAACTAGAATGGAAATGTGATGATATATTTTCTTAGCTTATGTTTAATTGGATCTACATATCAGTGATGCCAAGGTAATGTCTAATTAAACAAGGATATAAGCTAGGCATATATGAAAAGGAATTGGAAAAAATATCAATGAACTCTCAAAGTATGGAAATAACAATATCACATTCCTATTTAATGAGGGATGCTTCAAGTTTAATACATTTGGGATCATCAAGGGTTCCAATGTTTACTTCTGTGGTATCTTCCAAAAATACTATGGAACCATATTCTAGAATAGTCAATAATGAGGTAAATTTATCTTATTTATAGTCTTTTAGCTCAACAAGCTCATCAATATCCCCCATGTACAAAGAATTTGAATCCTTAAAGGATGTTAAAATGCACAAAACAAATGCATGTGGGAAATCTTAAATAAATTATTCAAATACTTTATGATCTTCATTACTAATTTTTGACTAGCATGAGGTTATAATACCATAGGCACCCTAGGATTCATTTGAAAGAGGATGAGCTTCCCCATCCAATGGTGCATGAGATGGTTTTTCACCATGTGACTCATCATTTCCTTTACTATTTTCTTGTTCTGAGAGTGCCTCAAATAGGTTTTCACTTTGGGACATCAATATTTCATTTTTTTTTTACCAAATAAGTTTATCTACTCTTCAAAATAGGTGGAAAGGTCTAATTTAATAGTGAATCCTTACTTATTAATCAATTAGAAAACCATTTATGAGGCCCATGAATTTAAAATTTGCCTTAGAAAATTATCTAATGATATATGTGCATCTTATTGGTCCCAATTAATAAATTACGGTGATGGAGGAAAAGAGGGTAATAATATGTTGCAGAGGTAATGGTATAAATGCTATTGGTATTAAATAAGATGGTATAAACTAACCCATCATAGATGTTATAATAGGACTTTATGTCATTGATGAAATCATCATTATTAGTTGTTAAATTGGTATCACTCTTAATATTTGAGGGGTCACCCCTAGGTAAATTATATCTAATACCTTCAATTACTTTGTGTTTGGTAGTAGATACTAGATCAATAAGACTTGGTGTTTTTCCCATAGGTATTTTCTTTCAAAACCTTGGTCATCCATTATTCTATTTGGAATAAGATACTTTTTTATTTTGTAGAAAGTAGAAAAGTCATCATTTTATAACCATGATTCATCATCATCTTTGATCTATTCTTATTCTTGTGTAGTAGTCTTAACAAAATCAATAGGTCCTTTCTAGTGATAATAATACTTCCTATGCCATTCCATTCTGATAGTCTTCATTTTGGGTCAGCGATTTAATTTTGGTACTATAATAAATTTGGATATATGAAAAGCATTACCAATTTGATATTCACCATGGCCTTTATCTGTAATGGTAATATTAGAAGATATTTAAGGATATGGTGTAGACAAAGTAGATGCAAGAGTACTTGGATCTAAATAATTTAAATTAGAAGGTTAAACAACTAGTTCTTTGTCTTTTTTAGGGACATGCTCTAAGACTAGATGATAATTGTAGCTTTCATACTCTACTTCAATATGTTTACAATATTGGTATGATTGTAAATCACCATGTATGGTGACCTCTAAGCCTAAATGAGGGAATTTAATGCACTAATGCATAGTATAAGATAATACACGTACTTCATGTATCCAAGGTCACCCAAGAAGTAGTTTTTATGACATTTTTAGGTCAAGAACATGGAAAAGGGTATCATGGGTTAAAGGGCCAATGCTAATAGGAAAGCAAATGGTGGCCTGTGACTCTCTCTCATTATCATAGGCCTTGATGATAATAATATCTAATTGAATATCTATTATTGTATAGGCCAAATTTTTAACTAGTTTGAAAGTTACAATAGTCAAACCTAAATGATTGTCTATTAGGACATGCTTGATATTATGTCCAGAAATTACTACCTCTATATAAAGTGGATTATTATGTTCAAGACCAAGGGTTGACATATTACCTTGGTCAAATGTTAGTTATTGGTCTAGGGCCAAATGACTTAGAAGAATTTGGAGTTTGTATAGATAAATGTCACTTGGGACCTTGTATTGGCTCAAAAGCTCATTTAATATGTTTTTGTGGATGTTTGATATATGAAGAAGATCTAGGTTATAAATTTACACTGATGTATTTTCTAATTACTCCATAATATCATATGACTTGTCATTAGTAGTAGTCATTTTATATTTATGAGGTAGAGGTCATTAAATGGGATTATTAGATGAAAAAGGTGCAAGACTTTGGATTATAACCTTAAAACATCAATTTGTGATTGCACAATCCTAGTTTTGCAGGTGGTTACTATAATTATAGTAAGGACCTAGGATGGTAACTCGTGGCCATTGTCTAGAATTAATGCCATTTCAAACCAAAAGAGGATTACCAGTGTATGGGGGAGGAAGTCATAAAATGTGATGGTGGTGTACATTGGGTATTTATAGCTATTAGATTAGGATTGATATTAATAATGGATATATTCCCATTAGTAGCATGACTTGCAATATTTTTATAGTCATAAGGGACATTATTATAACTAACTTGGTTAGAATGGGTGTCCTAACTTTGATTCTGATTAGCTTATTATTTCTATGAATTTGGTGTTTGATTTTAATTATTTAGAGATTTTGATTGTTATATTGACATTAATTCTAATTTTGGTTGTTAGAGTTTTGCTATGGAAAAGGGTGTTTATAAATACCCAAATTGTGATTAGATGTTGAAGCAACATTTTACAAATCTATTTCACCATTTTATAGTAAATCTTGGATAAAGTGGTGAAGTTTCACACATATGAAAAAAATGATATTTAACTTAATGATAACCATATAATTGATATTCTCTTTATCAATTAGGTTTATGTTGACCTTCTAAAAATGGTTTTAAAATTGGCCAAATGATCATATTAACTACAACCATCTTTTGGAACACTACCCTAATAGTTTCATTGAGATCATTGAAAAATATGTTTTGGTATTAACCTATTCTTAGAGGTGGTAATTTTAAAGTAAGTGAATGAGTAGGTGGGGTTTCTTGTGTAGGCAATGGTTTACCTATTTGGATGTGTCTATATTTGATTACCCCATCTTATAAAACATTTTTGTTCATGTTGAATGGATTAGTATTTTAAGATGTACTTGATTGATCTTGCATTGACTATTATGTCTAAACCTTGTTCTAAATTTTGTTTTGAAAATATACTTTGATTACCCCTTTATCAATGAGGGATTGCTAAATTTTTAGTCCTTCAATAATAATCTCTTCAAATGTGTTTTCACAATGAAGTTTGATATTATAAGCTATGTATAGTTGTAGATTGATAGTGAATATTACAACCAATTATTTATCAGGGAGGTTGTGTGGGAATCAACTAGCCAATGTGTACCACCATTTCATGTAACCAGAATAACTATGTTCTTCTCTCTATTTAGTATGACATAAGTCAACTATAGTCATCTCATGTTATATGTTATATGAAAATTTTTACATTAAGTTTTTAGATAAATCATCAAATTTATCAACATTATTCTTAGGTAGTTGGGAAAACCACTACAAAACTTTCCCAATTAAACTATAGGTTAAAAATGAAGTAAGTACATGCTACTATATGCAACTTCTTGACAATCAATAAAAAAATCTTTTAAGTGTTCCTTTGGATCACCCTTAACATTTTATTTTCAAGATTTTGAATAAAAAATGACGTGAGAATGATATTTTAAGATATTTGATATAAAATGGATAAGAGTATATGTCATCTAATTTAGACATTTTACCCTAATTTTGTGCTTGAATAGTAGAAACTGCATCTTTCATCTCTTACAATTCCTAAAAAGTGGGGTTAGTTTCAGAGGGATTAGGTACATGTTGTTGGGTATTCATAGGTGGATTACCTTGGATTTTTTGAAATGGTGGTATGGGGCATTGTTCTTGATTAATTTTATTAGGAATGGTCATCTATTGATTGGGGTTATATTAACTATAGGGCACTCATTTTTTATAAGGGACTTGATATCAAGTGCTATAATGATTTGGAGGGAAATGTGATCTAAATGGAGGAAAGTTTTTTTGGGGATTAAATATTATTTTTAAGGAATGGATGGGAACCTAACATTAACTCATAGGGATATGTTATATGAAAAGAAATTGTGTCTAGTAATGTGTAATATGTTGTTGGATTAAAGAGGTGTATTATTGACTAGAATAATTATGTGGTTAACTAATAATAATATATTATTTGTTAGTAAACATTTGTCGGGGATTATTTACCACTTTTTGAGGTGGAGGATTGGTCACCACCTATTGAGGTGGGGTATTTTTCCCCACCTATTGGGGTGGAATATTGGTGACCACATGCTGAGGTGGGGTATTAGTCACCACCTCTTTGGGTGGAATATAAATCACCACCTACTGAGGTAGGGGATTGGTCACCACTTTTTAAAGTGGATGGGTATTAGTCACTACCTATTGGAGTGGAAGATTGATCACCACCTATTGAGGTGGGGGATTGGTAACCACCTATTAGGGTGGAATATTAATCACCACTTATTGAGGTGGGGGATTGGTCACTAGTTATATAAGTGGAGGGATATTAGTAACTTGATGTTGTGGATCAAGTGTTTTTGAAACCTATTGTTACAAAGTGTTAGGAATATTGGAAGAAAGGATTTTATGGTGAGTTAGAGGAATGTTTTATCATATTTTGGATAACACTCAATGTGAATTAGAATATGTTAGTTGAGAAGTATAAACCATGTGATAGGAAGAATCCACGAGGGAATTGGGATCAATATTAAAAAATATATTACTTATATATATGTGTATTAAATAAATTTGATACTAATGTGTTACTAGAAAACATATCAGTGTTTGGTGTTGGATGGGCTAGCAACTCTAATTGCATTTTGGTTGGGGGAATTATCTTTATAGGTGGTGGCCAAAACCTAAATAGCCTATTGTATTTTAGAGGAAATGAATTAGATTTATGAAGGTGAGTCAACAAGTTGAACTTTTACTCTACTATATGCTATGAAGGATTGATTAGACATTGGTATAAGGGTGTAAATTTAGCTAAAATTGGATTGATTTTATGGTAATGCAAGGGGTGTCTCTTTGGGAGCTTTAACCAAATAGTTTAAATTCTCTATAGGAAATCCAATGGGAAATTTAACACCCATTTAAAAAAACATTAAAATATGTTTGTCTTTATTATCACAGAGGTGTCATGTGAATTGGTCTTCTCCATATTTTACATTAGATGACACATTTAATGAGTATTATTGGTTTTGTATATGTTCAACATTATATGATACGCTATTGGGGCATGGTTTAGATGGTCCATATTCATCACTAAGTGGTATATCTAGGAGGTATTCTTGATGTTATTTAGGTTTAATATAAAATTGCATGTTGGTAAAGTATTGTTGATCTTGTACCTATACAACATTGGATGGTATATTGATGAGGAATTTTTGACTTACCTATTCTATGAAATAATGGTCATACCCCTATGGATTAAAAATTAAATTCTCATCACAAGATGGGTTATAAATAATTCCATTGTAAGTATAATGGTAATTTTGGGTTTAAAATATTTGCATTGAAATAAACTTGGATGTTTGAAATTTGTTTTTACTTGGTATGTGGCTTAAATTGAAATAGAAATTTAGAAAAGGCTTTCTTAAACTTTAAAGTTTTAAATATTGTGTTTTTCTTATTTTAAGGTGAATATCAATTGGAATGATTTAATCACAAGGGGTGCCAATGTAAATGGTATAGTAAGTAAGTTATGTGAATCAAATGTGATTTATAAATCACACACAGTTTTAAGAAAATCCAATGCTTTTAAGTGTAAGTGTTTAATGTTTGAATCTTAAAAGTTTTGAACTTGATCCTAACTTGGAAGCATATATCTTGGGAAACTATACTATAAAATAAACTTTATCATTTAGGAACATTTGATCTCGGACTATAGACATGTGAAATTTCTAGTGAAGTTGGATTTAGATAATATTTAACTTCAATTGAACTAGACTTTGGCTTCTTGGAAAAAAGAGTTTAATTGTTAACTTTAGAACTAGAAGACTGACTTTTGACTTTGGATTTAAAACTAAAATTTAAATTTGGGTTAGGTTCAAAACTAAATAGACACCAAAAAAGCAATAATTTAGACAAAAATTTGGTCTTGACTTAGAAATAAAATAAAATTAGAAATTAGTTTTTGTTTGGAAATATAATTTGGTTCAAATTGGATAGCCTAATGGTGTGGTATAGACAAGAAGGGTGTGTATTTGGAAAAGGTTTGACATAGCATCTAGAAAGATCAAATTTTGAATTGGAAAATGGACAAAATAATTCCTATTACATGGGAATATGCATGGAATATGTCTTGTAATTTTGTTTTGGGATTGCATTATTATTGGATTTGGTTTTGAATTCAAATGGGTTTTTGAAATAATAATCAAACATCAACGCATAAACATTACAAGGCTATTTTAATACCTGACATGATTTTACATCACATCCATTGAATCTTCAATATACTTTATTTTGAGAGGACAAGTTTAAATATTAATATAATTAATTAATTTTAATGAAGATAGTGTGTACTCCCACCCTCTCTAAAAATTTCTTACATGATAGGAAATCTTTGGAGGCTATTACCTTTACACCCATACATTTGTTAATGTCCCCTAATAAAAGAGGTTCTTATGAAGTAATTCAAAATAGATATATTCATATGAGGGTCTAGACCATTAATAACCATTTCATCCATTGGATTTTTGTGAAGATTTGCCAATTTTTTTGGATTACTTAAAGTTTTACTTGGCTTACTATATGGTTCCCAAAGGGCACAAAATATGTCAAAGAACATATCTAGGAATTTGGATATTCATATGGGGATATATTCCCTATCAAAAATATCATGGATTACTTGATGGTGATGTCTAATGGCTTATCATTATGAGTTAACTTGTTTCTTTCATGAAACCATTTATGTGGAATTATGGTAGGTCTTAATGGTATGTGCTAATAATTTATATCATCTATTAGATGTATGGGGCTGTTACAAACATTAGGGGATGAAATCCTTGTTTATGATCCCTAAAGACCCATGAGAAGGTAATGACACCCTAATTGCATAACCTACAATAAAAATTAATGTTACTATCATTTTGATTCATAGGAATCCCACAAAGGTAAAATAAAATAGCATAATAAACACATTTCTTAGAGTGAAACAATTAGCCACTTTCACATTTTTGGGTCACCCTATTAAGGGGAGAGTAAACATGTGAAAAAAATGCACAAAATATAACTTTTAATAAGAAATTCTATAGCAAAGGAAAGAAAGGAAATGACTTGGAAGTAAAATTGTTTTTAGACAAAATTTGAAAGGTTTGTTCATTTTAAGCCCAAATATAAGTGTTTTTAAAATAAATGTAATCTATTTTAGGTCTAAATCCACTTATTTCATCAAGGACTTGCAATAAAGTGGTTATAAGTATTTAATATGTTTTTGTATTATCAAAACCTACGGTAAACAAGTTACAATCCTAATATGTTATTTCCAATTGGAAACTTGCAAGAAAACATATTAGTACCCTCATGTTTTCTATTTTGTCAAAAATATATGTAGCATGAATATAAATTAATGGAATATTATTAAAATTTATGAGAAAACACATGGTTTCAAAAATAACATAAAATGGATTCTAGATGACCCCAAATGAACCTCAAAAAGCTATGTAATTTTTTGCAAGATGTTTTTATTATTATATTGAATAATTTCACTTATGTTTTAGATGATTTTTTCTAATTTTTTATATGATTTTTATAATCTTTTAGATGATATCATTGTTTATCATAAAATACAAAAAAATAATAAAACATAACAAAAATATTTTTTTTGTTCTCCATGGAAATTTCATTATTCTCTAAGATGATTTCAATATTTGTGTAGACCTACATAAAACGTAGTAAAAAAAAGAAATTATTTGACTATTCTCTCAGATAATTTAATTATTCTCTAAGATAATTTTTATATGTTATATACCTATAAAAAATAGTAAAATATAATAGAAATGATTTTGTCATTCTCCAATGTGATTTCATTATTCTCTAAGATAATTTGATTTTTTAAAGACATACATGAACATAGTTAGATAGAGACAATGATTTAATTTTTCTATGTGATTTTGATATTATTATAGATGAATTCATCATTTTTTGTGTGAATTAACTAGTTTATAGAATTAATTCATTGTTTCATATTCAAAATTCATTATTTTGACCTAAGAGAAATTAATACATTTGTGAAGAAAAAAGATGAATTAAACTAATAATTGAGTCAATTCTTATAGTTAAAATGACATGAATGGTTTATAAAATGTAGTGGATGAATAATGTCTCAACATGTGAGCCATTATGTAGAACATGATTCAAAATAAGGTTATATCATCACTAGTGATGTGAAATCAAAAGTAACTTGAAGAACGTAATATTCTAATCCTATCCACTAGGATTGAGCAAGGTCAAACAAGATGTGATTCAAGTGGAAATTAAACAAACATGTTATATCTTCACTAGAGACTACTTTGGTTACAAATTTGAAGAGGTATGTTCTTGGATTATAGACTAGATAACTTTTACAATGTCAACTCTACATGTGGGATACATTCCCCTTCTCTACACTTTATTTGTCTTGAAAATTTCATGATAATTATGAATTTCTTTTATTATTTTAGCATAGTAAGTTTAGTTTGAGAGAGATTTATAAAATGGAAGTCAAACCTATTTATTTATAACCTTTTAGGATAATTTTCATCCATACATATCATATCCACCTAGAGGGTGGATAATGAACACTTAAATTCATGATTTCACACATGGATTGTGTAAGAAACTACATTTAAGACCTTTTTGGAGTGTGGAAGGAATTATAGAAGAAAAGTGCAATGATTAGTCATCTCAGAGTGTGTCATAGACAATGTAAGAGATGAATGTGTAAGAGGATATATAAGAGGTGTAATAGTCTATGTAAGTTATCATGTAATAATCCATATTTCCCATACTCTAATCCATTGCATTGACTTGCCTTTATGATGTCATTAAAATGAGGTAGTAAATAAATTTTGATTTACAAAATTGAATAATTATAAAAAGCCATGGAATTTTGCATTAGAAGAATATTATAGTAGCTAAATAGAATTAATACTTAATTATAATAATAGTGTCCTTTTGTAATGTTATTTTTCCAATCAAATATTCATTTAACTATCTAGTAATAACACTTATAAAGGATTGATCTAATTTAGAACATTAATGTCAAATTAAATGTTGTAATACGATGCATTACCATAATTAGGCATGTGTTATTGAAATTCTGGGTTAAACTAGTAATTATGTGAATATATTTTATCAATTGCTGATTGTGTTATTGTATAAACTTGTTCCAATTACAATTTTGACATGGAAGTGATTAAAATTCAATGTCTACATTTATAATGGTTAAAATATTTTTACTTAGTACAATAGATTAATTTATTCATAGGAAGATTTACTTCCAACATTGAGCATAATTATTGAGGATGTTGATCATATGCCCTAGAGATTCCAAAAGACATCCTCTCCAAATATATCAGATATTGAATAGGATGAGACATTCCCACATATGTATGTGATAATATTATTATTTTCACTCTATTTTCCATAAAACTATGGGGATATTTTATCCTAGATTGTCTTTCCACACAAGTAGTCCACCTATTATTTCATATAGTAGGGTATTATTAATTTTTGATGATCAAACTCATCACCCTTCATATTTATTCCTTATTTTATACTTTGTTACTCTAACTGCAACTATAGTCTTTCTAAATTATATTTTAATGATGTATCTATGTCACAACTCCATTATTGATCTTCTATCCATAACACCATCTCTAGTGTTCCCATGAACACATTAATTATTTTTCCATCCATATTGTATCTGAGGCATGGGATAAATTCATAAATGAGTCATTAAATCCTTTGTTTTTCATTTAATGGTTCTTCTAATTTTTTCACTATTGATATAAACATCTGATCACAGAATTTAACTATCTAATTTTATTTCTATATCAATTCCATCATACTAATAACACTATCAATTAGAATGTCTATGTAGTACATCAGCCCATGAAATTGCATGGTTGGAGTAAGTTTTCATATACCATTTAAGGGCATCATACTTCATGTTCCAATGAAGTTAAATAACATCATTTTATCTTCAGTAATATTATGACTCCTCCAATATGAGTATAATATGAACAAGTGTTCTTCCACATCCTTCGTGTCCTTAACAAATATTGGAAAATTAATTTGTTTTTGTCTTGTTATATTTCTTAGGTTATGTGTGAATACCACTAGTATTGATGTTACTACTATTTATCTGATTATTGAAATTAATTACCCCTATAGTAATATTAAAATTTTCCTTTTTTATCTTTATGTTATTTCACAAATTTTTGGTTATGTCCCTTATCTATTTTTAACTCATCTTGAAAGTATCTTATTCATAACACTTATGCATGAGTTCTTAAAAATTCTCTTCTATTCTCAATCTCTTCATTAGAAGTTTTATATTTATCTATTACTTCTCCAATATGTATATCCCTTAGTCTAATAGATGGATGTCCAAATTTATTTTAAATTATAATGAGGTATGTTGATTTATCCAAATTGTTCCTTTCCTATTAACACCTCTTACAGTTGGGGTTTGGGGGGGGGGGTTGTGTCACTTCAAGTTTATTCTTTTATTATCTTATATCTTTAACTAGTTTTCTTCTTATATGTTTTTTTAAATGATCTCCCTTATATTGATTTATCTTCCTTATCTCTATATTTTGTATCTATAGTATTATTACTAACACTTATTCATAAATTCTTTTTCTCTTGACTAGTTTCAAACACTCCTTTTCACATCTATTTTTTCTTCTATTTTATCTACATAAATTTATTCTTAATTAATTACTATAAAAATTCATTCAATTGATAAAATTTCTTCCCTTGATTATACTATATAATTAACACCTCATATATTAATAATATTCTCCTCATATCTTTTACTATTTTCAAGGCCTCATTTAGTGTAGGCTAAACTATTTTACATCATTTGGTCTTCTGCACCCAAGGTTTTAAATAGTTTGGGTGTTCCTATCAGTTCAAATAAATATAATAACCCATTTCACATGTCATTTGTGACTTTATATAGTGTATGATATAGTAATTATTATATTATACTTCTCTCACTTGTCTCATATGTACCTTCATCTAGTGTTAATATTAAATCATATATTTTTGGTAGTAGGATAATATCTATATTTTAAATACTATGACTTTTGATGGTAAAAGGAATATTAGTTTTATTTGACATTTTATTTCTTATTAGCATCCTTTCTTCTCTTTATTTCTTATTTATCTCTTTTTTATTGTCTAACTAAATTTTCTCTTTCTCCATCTATTTGTTTATCTCATCATTCACCATTCACCCATAACTTTATTAAGTTATTTTATTACTAATATATCATTATTAATTAATTAAATTACTCTTATTTTTTACTTACTTTCCTATTAAACCATCATTTCATTAAATCTAGACATATTCCTAAGAATCTGGACTTATAGTATTTCCATTTATGGTTTTATAATTATTGAAATTGGATTTCCATATTGCTATTATTGGTTTTTTACCAGTGGGATATCATATTCCAAAAATTTTATTGTTGGTTTTAATTAGTGTGACATTATATTCTAATATATCTATTATTGGATTAAAAATTCTATTATGGAATCAAATTTTAATTATATATTAAATGATTTTTCACCTTTAAAATCATAGTTAGGGAAAATGGGCCAATAGTTAAGCATGGTCCAATAGTTGAAATGGTTCCTAATAATTTATATAATGTGAACCCATAATGTTGTAATACCATTTCTTAATTATAGTTAATATAATATAGTAATGCCTAATATTTATCTTATCTTTTATTAACCAATCACATCATGATATGGAATATTTTAAAATATTAATGAAACATTGTAAAACACACTTAAGATCACCATGTAAAATTATTAGACAAACCTTTTCATTGCACATTTGCCTAATGTAAAACATACTTATCATTATTCTTAATAATCTTGTGTAGAATTAACAAGTTTTTAGAGGTATAATCACTGAGAGGGGGGGGTGGTGAATCAATGAGCCCAGATAATTCAAATTTAATTCCAATCCTTTCAAACACTTAATAAATTACCATAAAAATTCATGAAGCATACACATTATTTATAACAATCAATAAGAGAGACAATATAAGATAAAACACATAACACATGACATATGTGGAAAACCCTCTTAAGAGAGAAAACCCACTAAAACCTATAATTGGACTATTATCCTATAATAACAAGAACCAATTTAGACTAGCTATCACTAATCAAGGAAATACCATCCCTTATTTTAGTGAGACTACAATCCCAAAAGGAGCTACTACACCTATCTAGCTGAGCTACCACAATAATTAGACCTTTATCAAGTTTTACCTTGCAAAGAGGATACAAACCCCTAGATGTTGAGATAACACCACCAAAATTATGAACACAACATCTCTTGAACACTAATTTCCTACCAATCTAATGGAGATACAAAGTATATCATCTCTCTTCGACTTTACACACTCAATGCATCCAAAGCCACCTTTTGGATCACCCTAGACATCTTTGCTCATCCTTAATATGTAAGAGAACTATTATAACATAAACAACATAAAAAAAGGTTTATACACATATTAATTACTATGATCTACTCATGAAATCATCTATTAGGAACTCTTCCTCTCTTTTGCTCCACAACTCTCACCTATGCATTTCTCTTACAAGTCTTGTTCAAGTCTAGAAACCATCTCATTTAGTTTCACTATTTATAAATCCTTCATGATTATCAACATCTTAGTCAGCCATTAAGCATGACTTAACCCTTAAGTAATCTTACATGGGTCACACATAAGCAAAAATCTCTTTCAAATAGGTCTAAATCACCTTTTAGGTCCTATGATGACCCATTCACCTCTTTGACACTTCTTCGAGCAAACTAAGAACACAAGAACACTTTATAACTAATGAAACCATGTTGCATGATATATATATATATATATATATATATATATATATATATATATATATATATATATATATATATAGGTGCCTCTTAAGTGACAAGAACCATCAAAATACCCTTTTTCTTAAGCATAATTTGCTCAAACAACATTCTATATAATAATCATTATGAGTGAACACACAGTTAGTTTCTAAACCTTTGTTCATATGAGATATGATTGGTAAAATATTCATAATACACATAAAAAATCCTCATGGATTATAAACCATGATATAACCAATATTTCATCTTGAAACACCAAATTACCAATAATCACAACTCAAATACCCTTCTTGGGTTACTTGAAGAACATGCATGAACACATAGTCAAATTTTAACCTCAATATATTTGACTATACACACTTATAAATCTTCAAATATATATTTTTAGATGAACCTTAGAGTATTTTACCACTTTTATATTTATTATATGGTCAAATTTTTCATAAATCAAAAGTTATAGATAAAAAACTAGGCACTGGTCTTTCTATTGTTAAATTCAAATATTTGAATTTAGACAGTCATAGTTAAACTTGGTCACTTAAAATGCAGCTAATGCCCTTGAATCTTAGATCAAATATGCACCCTTGATCTTTTTCAAACTTTAACTCATAGTGTGCCACTGCCAAAATGTTAAACATCAAATAATTAACGTCATCTCATGCAATCTTGAAATATTTACTTAACACACATCATTAATCTGTATGGATCAATCATGTCTTTATCATGTAATACTAACCATTAGATCTTGCTCAAAAATCTTGTGATTATGACACTTGGTACCCTCTCATACCTTATATACATTTGACTCTTTGAATTCTACTTGCACCATCAATATTGATCAGTATGAACACCCAAAAACCATTATATCTCTGTTTGGTCATGAACTTTAAATTCATGAAGATTTGGATAAATATGGGAACAATTGAAATATGCCTAGAAGGCCAACTTTAGACCTTAAATAAAATTTGTTCCACTTAGATCCATGATCTAAAATTTGGACCATATGATCTCCTCACATAGAAAAATCCAACCATATATCAATCTAATCCTAGAACCTTTACATATGAAAGATATAATGCCATTAATATACTCACTTATATTTTTCTACCATAGATCCAGAATTAATTTGAAGGCAAACTTTACACATGCATATCTTTTGATTCACTTCATTACATGACTTGAAATTTAGCAAAAATTGACTAGACACAAAAATAAATAAACCCATGAGATAAATTTTTTATTGAGACTACCACACATTCAAAATATGACTACATCAAACTGCCTACTCATCTTTTCTTTCCATAAGAAAATTTGGCTAAGTATGGGAAAACACAATCAAACTACTTGGGATCCTAACTTTGTACTTGTATATCTTTTATCATGATTTATCATATGACAAAAAAATTAGATTATAGGAACTAAGAACAAAACTAAAAAAACCTATGTGACCATTTCCTCCTGACACCTCTATGTATGTGAATGATGACATCATCAACATACTCAGTGCTATTTGAACATAGAAAACATTGTCATAATGCATGAGAACCCAAATTTGCACCCACATATATTTGACTACACTTAATCACATGAATTGAGATTTAGTGCATAAAAAAGAGGGACTAATGTGATCAAAACCATATGAAAAACTCTCCTTGACTCATCCATAGGTGTAAATTATGACATCAACAAACTACCTACTTAGATTTTCTGCCACTAGACCCAAAAAGTCTAGATGAAAATAATGATGAATCAGATGAATTCAACTCATGCACATAAGATATCCAATAAATATTAACCAATTATAATACCCATTTAAAATTATTAATAGTTTAGACTCATCCCTAATCATCTCAAACCATGCCAAAATTAAAGATTAACCAAGCATACTTGAAGCATATTAGGACATGCATACTACACACTTTGTCATTGTCACTTAGACTATCAAGATACTTCATAAAATCACATAGAAACCTCTATTAAATCATCATGACATCATTTAAAAATTTCTAACAAGCTTCTCCTTTGTTATCAATGTCAACAAGCATCATATAGCAGTATATAACTCACCTTCCTTCTCTCTCTTCAATCACTCCATAATAGGAACCTTCTCCCCCTTTGACACAATGAAAAAGTGGGAACCAAATGATCTTGAGGACCTAAAAATGCTACCAATAGGATAATACCACTTATAAATATATTACAAACTCACCTTTACCTTGATCCTACCTCTTCTTTCCTTGACAACATCCTTCCTGATACATGCCAACATTATTCTTCAACCAAGTAATGCAACCAATGAATAAATAACCCCAAAAATTAATAAAATATGACGTAACTCACCAATACCAATATAAAGGGTGATCCCACTAAGATCTCTGAGCCATTTAACCTCTTGAGCAACTTCAGATCTTCATACACCATGAAGAATCACCACATAGGCTTACTAGCCTTTCTATCAAACCACCTCAAGGACCACCAACATAATTCATGCCACTCACCAAAAATAAATAATGCTCTAAACCAACTTGATAAATATATTTTAAACACTCATACCTTGACATTTTTAAAAAACTAATAAAAAAATACTCTTCTTACTAGGTATCTAGTCTCCTTTTAGCCCTACCCAAAAATTGTAGAGACCAAAACTTTCAGTAGAATCACATTCAAGACCTAAAACTTCATATATGAGAAATATCATATGCCCCCTCAATAAAACCAATTTTAAACAACTAGATTATCCTCTATAATATAATTCTTTCCCAACCTAACTTGCCAATTAGGCCTCCATTTTGGCAAATAAATGAATAATTTAAAAACTAAAAACATTCAAATCTCTATGAAATTGATTTAAGAACCCATTTGGTTCATTCAATATATTAAAAATACTTATAAATCAACTCATAGGATAAACCACATTTATATCATAGCTCAAAACCCTAGAACCTACAAATAAACAAGGTCAACAAACCTCCTTCTGGTAAAATTCCACCTCTAAAACTTCTTGCACACTTGGAGACAACTATCACACAATTCTAGACTAGGATTTGAGATTCCAAATCTTTGGGAACCCATAAATAGTATAACCCATTTTAGGACCTACATAATCTTAAACATATATTTCAAAACCTAAGAGCATACATTAATTCTCCAATTTCACACAAAAGGTATTCAAAGCTTGAAATCACCAAGAACACATCACAAAGAAGTGTACAGATCTTTTTGAGTATCAAACTCTTCTTGACATTCAATCAGTCTAATTTATCCACTTGGAAACACACATTCTAGAGCTACAAATATTGTATACACACCAACACTTGCTTCTCTAATCAAAGGAGTCTCTTAATAAGCATAGATAAAGACACCCTACTTCACAATGTCTTAGAACAATGTGAAACTAGGAGTTAAATAGAAATCCTCATATTCCTTCTACTCCTTGGTCATTTGATACTTGTATTTATTATTATTCTTAGGCTTAAGAGAAGCAAAATGATCATCTAGTATAATGTTCTCCTTTTTTTTTATAATAGGATTGATAATATATGGAGACAACATATATTCATGACATACCTTTTCATCTATAGAATCTTCCTTACACCTTGGAACCTCATCACTAGGCACTGACAACTGATGTTATTTTCATGATACATGATAAAAAAATATAAGTATGTTCACTTGAATTCATACATATCTCAAAACTAGCCTCAACTAGTACCTTGGTCCTCTTCTTGAGCTCAGTCTCTTTATCCAGAACATGAGAAAACAACGAGAGCCATTGACACTCTTTAATTTTTATAAAATTTTCCACCATAGAAAATAAATTACTTGGACTAGTAGACACATCATGACTTGTACATACCACCTTTGGTTTTCATGAGTTAACTTGCCTTCTTCCTTGCACTCTAAGAGCTTGATTGAACTCATTTTGACTTGATGACCTTTGATTTCAAAATCTATTGATGTGACCAATATTCTCACAATTGTAACAAATAATTATTTTTGAAGTGAACTAAACTTACCCTACCTGATAAGGACAAAATACTGCAATGTGTCCTATGTCATAATAATTAAAACAAACTATTTATTTTGAAGAAGACTCACCTTACCTTACCTTATTTGGAGACTACTTAGAAAAGTGTCCCTCATCATAGTTCCATGAAAACTGATTTCAAATAGGTCTCTTACATTCTCTATTTCTATACCCAAACTGATTACATGTGTAACATTAACCATTGAAACTTGCATAACTTATGGAATTTGGTTGTTTGATATAATTTTTTATTCATTTATCAAGCACTTTCATTCCTTATCTTCAAAGTATGATTGTCCTTATTCACATTAATCTTCATCTTGTCTTGAGTTACATTATTTTGTTCTTCTTCATATCTAAGACTAGTTATATCACTAACATGCTTTTGACAACTTAGAATATTGTCTAGATCACTTTATCTCTTTTTGAATCTCAAAAATGGATTCATCTTACTAGATGCTTTCTCTAACTTAATTTTTTAATTATTTTTTTCAATTGCATATGTTTAACATTCATCTTCTTTGGCTTTCAGGATTGTAGACAAAATTTCCAATTGAAAATTGAGATGCTTAACCATATCTTTATGATCCTTTGTATCTAATTAATTATTGCCTTATACACATTAAATTTCTCCTCGTAGTCTTTGATTTGAGACTTCATCTTCTTGTTAATATTATTTTTAATATTTAGTTCTTCAAGAGCATTTGCCAATGTTGTCTCATAGTCCACCTCATATTCATTATCATCTAAATCACTCCAAATAGACTAATTTTGATGTGAACAACTTATTTCCTCAACCATGAGGAGGGATTAATATTTAATAGGACCATCATCTTCATGATCACACTCTGAGTTATTCTATTTACACTCATCTGATGAGATGTAGTCTTTATTAGTGTATAGCCATTTCTTATTCTTGAAGAACTTCTTATTGTCAAACTTTCTAAAACCTTTCTTCCTATATGTCTTATTATCTTCATCTTGTCCTTCACCATGATATTTATGATCATTTTTATCATGCTTATGAGGTAACTTACAATAAAAAAGTCATATTTCTCCACAATTGAAGCATTTGAAGGGTAGTTTACCCTTATACTTTCCTAAACTTGTTTTTGATTTCCTTGTAAACAAAGTAATCAGTTCATCCTCATCAATATCAAAAATGTCATCCTCCTTGGGTTTCTTACCTTGAAACTTATTCTTTGGATTCATTTTTTCTTGAATTCTACTTCCTTCTTTGGTGGTATATCATCATTTACTCTAATCTCATAGGAAGTAAGGGTGGCATGCAATTGATCCATCTTCAATTGAGTAAGATCATCAATTTTTTCTATAGAACTTAATTTTTAATCAAACATGAGAGATAGAGGCCTTAATACCTTTTGAACTATAGTAGACTCTTCAAGGTTCACTCTAATACCTAAGATAATCTTCACGTTCTCATCAACTCTCTATAGAAAGGATGCCACAAAATGATCTTCCTTCATTTTGGGACATTAAAATTACCTTCTGTGAGTCTTCAACTTTGCCAAATTAACCTTTGAATCTCATTCATGAATGATTTATAATTTGTTTGATGTATCTTTAGTATATTTAGAATGGATTAATTTGGTGATCTCAGTCTCTGTAAGACCATAAGTAATGACATTCAATGCCTTAGAATTATTATTAAACAACTTCTTACCTACAACACTAGATGGAAGAGTGGTAGGAGTAACATAACCATCCATAATATATTTCCGTACATCAAACCCTAGGGACATGATGTAGGTCCTCATCTTTGCACTCTGAAAAACATAATTGGATCCATTGAACATTAGTGCTTACTTAGTAGAGAAGCCTCCTTGATGACTACCCATATTTTACCTATGATCACCTTTAAGATATTAAGCCTTTGCCAAAGGACCTATTCTAATACTAATTGTTAGAGGTATAATCACTAAGAGTGGGGGGTGGGGGGTTAATCAATGAGAAAAAATAATTCAACTTTAATTCTAATCCTTTCAAACTCTTAATCAATTACCATAAGCATTCATGAAGCATACACATCATTTATAACAATGAACAAGAAATATAATGTAATATCAAGCACATAACACATAAAATGTGGGAAACCCTTTTGGGGGATAAAACCCACTAGAACCTACAATTGGATTACTATCCTATAATAACAAAAACCAATTTATACTAGTTACAATTGATCAAGGAAGTACCATCCCTTAATTTAGTGAGACTTCAATCCCATAAGGAGATTCTACACCTATCTATCTAAGCCATCACAACAATTAGATATTTAGCAAGTTTCACATTGTAAGGAGGATATAACCCCCTAGATGTTGAGATACCACAAAAACACTTATGAACACAACATCTCTTTAACATATATTGCCTACCAATCTGATGGAGATACAAAGTATATTAGCTATTTTCAACTCTTCACACTCAATGTATTAAAATCCACCTTTTGGATCACCCTAGACCTCTTCAATCATCCTCAAACTACAAGAGTAATATTTTGACATAAACAACATGATCCATGTGCCATACATATAGTCCTCAATTTTCTATGCTCATCAACTCATCTACTAGGCACTTTACCTCTTATTTACTCTACAACTCTCACATACACATTCCTCTTACAAGTCTTGCATAAAACTAGAAACCATCTCATTTGATTTAAATATTTATAGATCCTTCATGAATATCAACATCATTTTCAGCCATTAGGTATGCATTAACCCTGAAGTAATCTTATATGGGTCACACTTAACAACAACTCTCTTTCAAATAGTCCTAAGTCACCTTTGAGGTCCTATGATAAACCATTCACATCTTTGACACTTCTTCAAGAAAACTAAGAACACAAGAACACTTTAAAAATCATGAACCCATGCCAGATGATCTATAGGTCCCCATTAAGTTATAATAACCATCATATTACCCTTCTACTTAAGCACACTTTTATCAAACAACATTTTGTAAATAATTCATTATGAGCAAACACACAATCATTTTCTAAACCATTGTTCATATTGGATATGATTGGTCAAACCTTCATAACACACATAAAACATACTCATGGATTATACAACATGGTATAATAAATAGCTAACCTTATAACATTGAATTACCAATAAGCACAACTCAAATATCCTTCTTGATTTACTTTCATAACATGCACAAACACATAGTCAACTTTAAATACAAATATATTTGACTATACACACTTTAAAATCTTTAAATATTTTTTTCCAAATGCATCTTGGGGTCCTATAACACTTTTATTTTTATTACATGGTAAATTTATGAATATATCTAAATTTATGGCTCAAAAACTAGGCATTGGTCTTTCCTTTGTTAAATTCAAATATTTGAATTCAAGCGGTCATAGTTAAACTTTAGTCACTTAAAACACATCACTTGCCCTCGTATCTTAGATTGAATACACACCATTGATCTTATTTGAACTTTAACTCATAGTGAACCATTACCCTAATGTTAAACCTTGAAAAATTTACATCATATCATGTAATATTGTAATAATGACTCAACATGCCTCGTCGATGTTTGTGGATTAGTCAGGTCTTTATCATGCAACACTCACCATTATATCTTGCTCATAACTCTTATTATTATGACACTTGGCACCCTCACATGCCTTATACAAATTTGAATATTTGACTTATACTCATACCATTGATCTCGATCAATATGAAAACCTACGAATCATTAGATCTCTATTTGGTCCTAAACTTTAACTTCATGTAGATGTGGCCAAGTATGGTAACCATTGCAATATGCCTGGAAGGCAAAATTTGGACTTTAATAAATTTTATTACACCTAGATGAATGATCTAAATTTTTTAATATATGTTCTCCTCACAAAGGATAATCTAACCGTATATCAATCTACTCTTAAAACCTTTACATGTGTAAGATATAACACCATCAATATGGTCACTCAAATTTTTATACCATAGAGCCAATTATGTCAAGAACTACATGGAAGGATAACTTTGCACATGCATATCTTTTAATGGACTTCATTCCATGACCTAAAAATTAGAAATTATTAACTAATCAAAAAATTTAACAAACCCATATGATCAACTTATCCTACAACTACCACTCATGAAAAATATGACTACATCATAATGCCTACTCAAATTTTCTTGCCATAAGCAATTTGGACAAGTATGGGAAAACATAGTCAAATTGCCTAGGAACCCAACTTTACATCTGCATATCTTTTATCACACTTCATCACATGACTTGAAACATAGCACATAACAACTTAGAACAAAATTGAACAAACCCATGTGACCATTTCCTCTTGACACCTCCATATGTGTGAATGCTGACATCATCAACATTCTTACTTGTCTTTATTTGAACATTAAAAACACTATCAAAATACCTAAGAGTGCAACTTTGTGCCCACATATCTTTAAATATGATTCATTGCATGATTTGAGATTTAGTGTATAGAAAATATGGAATAGTGTGATTATAACCATATGACCAACTCTCGTTGACTCATCCACACATGGTAATTATGACATCAAAAAATTGCCTACTCATATTTTCTACCACTAGACCCAAAATTTCTAGATGAAAATAATGATGGATCGAGTGAATTTCACTCATGCACAAAATATATCCAATCATCTTTGACCATTGATAGGACCCCTTTCCCATTCTCAATACTTTAGACTCATCTCTAATCATCTCAAACCATGCCAAAATTGAATATCAACCGAGCATACTTTAAACATACTAGGACAAACATATTACACACTTTATCATTGTCACTTAGACTATCAAGGCACTTCATGCACTCATCTGGACACCTCCATGACATCATCATGAAATCATCAACAAATCTCTAACATAATAATCCATTCTAAACTAGATTATAACATAAGACTTTGTTGATCATATTATCATTTTAGAGGTGATTATTCTTATCGTAATGTGTAGAATGGGCATGTTCCCATTCTACCCAAGATAATATTATAAGATTCTATTATTCATATTATTCCTATAGAATCATGTAGAATGGGAATGTTCTTATAAAACTGAATATGGTTACCACATACATTAATAATAATTTTAAATGTTAACACTTTATGTACCACTATATTCTTGTAAATAATTAATCATTGTGTAACCACACTATTGTTATTTAAATGGTTTTAACTATTATATATTTATTAATTAATAATGTGTAGGGAATCCATCATTGTAAAAGAGAGATAAATATATTTTGTAACTTTTTTGATCCATGTTTTAATAGGTGTTAAAAAATATGATTATAATGCACAACCTTATTCTCTTTTAGAAGGCTTTAAATATTGGAATCTTGCCTTTTTAGCCACATAAACATCCATCAATGGATTGATTGCTTATATAAATCAAGTTTGAATAATTTTTTTTGTCTATGAAAATATGTGATCACTTAGATATGTTATAAATAATGGTTCACAAATTTAAACTTCATTCTACATAATACATGATATCTTCATGACCAATGAACCCAACCATAGTTTAATGTCAAATACATAAATTCACATGTCCATGAAAGTGCCTTTAATTTTTAATAGTTAACATTTTATCACTAATATGTTATCATAATATAATTATGAGCATGGAAATTTGTAGATATGGAGAGATAAAGTGGACTAAAATTTTAAATAGTTTCATCGATTTTTTTGATACCACATTGACAAAAAAATATACCTCGATGACTCCATATATTATTAATGACCTTGAATCCCAAACTTGAAGTAATTTTGTTGTAGTTCAGTCATTCAAAATCCTCTCCTCATTTCATCACTAAAATTGCATATCATCAATTAAGTGTAAAATAACCTCATAACTTATAGTGGTGAATGGCTACGAGCACATCTCCCATGAACCTAAGTATAATAATTCTAGTAAATGAAAACTATTTTGATCAAATACTTCAACATTAATTGAAATATATTAAAAAATTAGTATTCTATAAAAAGTATTAATCTTAGATTCATATTTAATAAATAATATGGTTTCCTTGTTAATGGGTAAATAGTAATAAGCTTGAATAGAAGTGAGGATAAAAATATTGAATAGAAGATGATCAAATATAATCAATCAATGTCAATCTTCAATTCATATTAAATAATTTAAGGTACAAATGCAAGGACAAGTTATTAGAGCTTGATTTTAAATATAAATTTCAAAATACCCACATCTTTGGCCAAGATAATATCACATTAATTAGTGACCAATTTTTTCACCTTATTATTCATTACCCTATTCAATTATTACAAGGTATGATTAAATTATCTCATGTCCATTTTTAGGAGTCTTAATCAATCCATCTTTCCTTTTTTTATTTGGTGTCCATGACTAGATGATGTTATCCACATCAATATCTTATTTTATTTAATTTGATTTGATCCATGTTTTACTATGTGTCAAACAATCCTAATACAATGCTTCACCAACTTCTTTCCCTAAGGGTTTCAATATTGAATTCTCATCTTTTTATCCACATTCTCACCTTCTA
The DNA here is from genome assembly GCA_037957365.1 of Torreya grandis. Lineage (NCBI taxonomy): Eukaryota > Viridiplantae > Streptophyta > Pinopsida > Cupressales > Taxaceae > Torreya > Torreya grandis. The sequence goes on from JARHVA010002500.1 coordinate 905,104, forward strand.
GTTTAAGGTAAATATCCCCATCTACCCTTCCCATCCATATAATTTCATATTCATTTATTAGTCACACTATAAACATCTTTCCCACATACACATCCATTAATGGATTAAATTATTTTTTATATCTTCCACAAATAGGCCCAACATACATATCATTATTACCTGAGATATGTTCACTAATGTATTCTTCTTATAGAATGAATGGTTCCTATTGTTTTTTAATATATGTCATTCTCTTGTATTTTTTATGGTAAAAAATAAATATTTGACAATTTATTATAATTTTAAAATAGTCTATCCAAAGCACAAAACATTTTCCATATATGTTATCTTTAAAATCTAGTATTCTCTACCTCTACCTATTTCACTTTTTACCCAATGTTTAATATATGTTTTTATTCCATTTTTTTAGATCTTCCATTTCTTTTAGTTCTTTTAAAGGTGATAGAGGAGGATTACCTTATGGAAATATGGTTAATGATATCCTTTTTACACTAAATTAGGATTGGATGAGACAATTGGAGGTATTTTATTTTCACATTATATCTCATTACTAGTATGCCATCAATGACATGTAATATTAACATCTTAGTTTTGATAATAATCACTATCTTGTGGATTCTATATAGAACATGTAGATCCATGAAGTATTTTAAGTCATCCACTTCCTCAATAAGGTAAGTAGTGAATTTACTTAACCCCTCTTTTCATGTTATATAGGGGTCCATGATATTTGACAAAAAAAATGTGTCTATTTACTATAATAATGTTTCTCATCCAATAAAAGTCCCATTTATATTCTCATGGGTGTGTTCCTGATGCAGGAGCATCAATATGCTTGGAATTTATTTAACATTTTAGTTTCCCGCTATTTCCTTATTTTTCAAAGTTTTTTAATTTGTCTATTTTCAAATAAAACAAAACCAATATCTTGCCTCTACGGATTTTAAGTTTGTTGGGTGAGATAGCTGGCAAACTGATTCTTCTTATATTAGGAAACTATTTTGTTCATTCTGGGAGGTTGTTATGTAATGCCCAGGATAGACTTGAGTGTCCAAGTTTAGAAATATGGTTTTAGTGTAGAGAATTTTCATGAAAATAGGGGAGGCAAATGTTGGTGTATGAATATGGGTGTAAAAGGGAGATCTGGAGGAGATATACATTACACCAGATATATATAGTTTCTAGTAAGATTAATAAAGGCGGTGTATTATTTCTATGTGTAATCACCTCTGAGAACAAATATTTAAAAACAAGCTATGTGCTATTTATTTATTGACATGATTCTGGTGTTTCAAAAATCAATGTTGTTGATTGTCTACTAGTTGTTACATTGATTGATATGCAATACTATGTTGGGTTACATCTGACTGTTGGGTTGATACGCAATATTAATGTTTTTGTGATTGCATTTGGGTCACATACCACCACTGGTCGTGCCATAGTTTGGTTAAGAGTCAAATGGTGAGTTGCCCAATAAATTTGATCCATCATTGGATGCATCAACCAAAATACAGCCCTGTATGAATGTTAGTAAGGTATAAGGAAACGTAGCCTTGTAACATACATATATTCTCTTGAGTTTGTTTTTCAGTCATCATGGTAGCTCATTGAAATTTATTTAATTGTGAATGGCGAGCACTAAGACAGCCTTATCTAGCTCTGTAAAGCCATCATGTTGTGCAATTCCTTAATGAGTTAATATACAAGTTGTTAAGTGTATTTTTTCCAGCTCTTCGATCCATATGTTTAATCCATTGGTGTCCTTCAAGATTGTGACTACTTGAATCTAGGGACTTTATAGTCCAAGAGTTCAAAACTATAGACTCTATAGGCGTAAATCTACAGACTGTGCAGAGAAGAAGGAAAAACTACGAACTCTATAGGTTTCACAATTTGAGTCCCTGGTTGCAGTTCAGAGCTATGCATCATTTGGTATCAGAGCACAAGGGATTGTGAAAAATCTAAAGATCCAAGTCAAAGAGAAGAAGAATGTGATTTGTGAAAAAGAAGCAAGATGGCCATGAGGATTAGGAACAGAGGTAAAGCTAGAGGAAGGAGACCTGGAGGACCTAGAGGATAGGTTGCACTAGTAGATGAGATTAGGAACCTGACAGCTAGGCTACAAGACCTAGAGATGGCTCAAAGAAGAGGCACTGACATGGGGGAAGTTAGTGATAGAGAAGAGGAGCCACTAGAAGATGAATTGGTGGTGGAAGAAGAAATAACTGAAGATAGGTTGATCAAAGCCATTATGAAGGTGAACACAAAGCCAAAAATGGAGGTTCTAATGTATGAAGGTAATTTGAATGTGGAAGAATTAATTGACTGGATTAACACATTAGAAAAATACTTTGAGTATGAAGGAATTAAAGAAGATGATAAGAAAGTCAAGTATGGCATGACATGGCTAAAGAAACATGCATTCCTATGGTGGGATGGAGTGCAAGAAGAAATAAGAAGGAAAGGGAAGCCAAAGATCAGAAGCTGGGACAGAATGGTATCAAAAATGAAAGGTAAGTTTATGCCTAAAGATTATCAAGCAAATATTTGTAAGCAATTACAGAATTTGAAGCAAAAAGAGATGTCTGTAAAAGAGTACACTGAAGAGTTTTATAGGTTGACTATAAGATCAGGTCATATTGAGGATGACACAGAGAAGGTAGCTAGATATACCAATGGTTTGAAATTTACCATTCAAGATGAGATTAGTCTTCTCATTCCTAAGACAGTTGAGGAGGCATATCAATTTGCCTTGAAAGCTGAAGAGAAAATTGCAAGAAAATAAACATCCTTCTCAAGAGGAAGGGGCAAATCCATAAGAGGTAGAGGAATTCAAGGAGGTAGAAGATAGATGCAAACATCTCAAGAAGAGGCCAGCAGCTCACAAAGTTCAAGAGGCATCTATACACCAAGAGGAAGAAGGAAATACCAAGGATATCAAAGAAGAAGAGGAAGATTCATGGGCAAATGATTTAAGTGCAACAAGTATGTAGGACATAGGGCATATGAGTGTCTAGAGAACCCTTCTATCAACCATGAAAGGGGTGTACATATGACCCAAGGAGAAGAACAAAATGCAGAAGTTGCAGCAGCTTATGAAGATACTCTAGAAGAAGGTGAGTCTCTTTTAATGAAAAGAATTTTGTTAAAGCCAAATAAAGAAGTTGTAGAACCACCTCAAAGGAAAACTTTATTTAGAACCACATGTAAAAGTAAAGGGAAATGCTGCAAGGTCATCATAGACAGTGGGAGTACTGACAATCTTGTGTCAACTGAGATGGTGGAGAAACTAGGCCTGAAGAAGGAGGTACATCCTACACCTTATCAAGTTTATTGGCTAAAAAAGTACACAAACTCCTGGTAAGTGAACAATGCAAATTAGATATTCAGATAGGAACATATAAGGATCAGATTTTATGTGATGTCATGCCCATGGATGTATGTCATATTTTGCTTGGAAGGCCTTGGCAATTTGACAGGAAGGCCATGAATGATGGAAGGCAAAATACCTACATGTTTGAAAAGGATGGGATCAAGCATACACTCAAACCATTGAAGGAAGAGGTTGCTGCTGTTGTTGGATAGAATTCTAAAGTATTGATAATTAGTGGCAAAGAGTTTCTACATCAAATGAAGAAAGAAGAGGTAAACTTTGCTGTAATTGGTAAGCCAAGGAGTGTAGTCACGAGTACTAAGTTGATTGATTTACCATTAGAGATTCAAGATATGTTGAATGAGTACATTGAAATTGTGGTAGATGATTTACCTAATGAGTTACCACCATTGAGAAGTATTAGCCATCACATAGACTTGATTCTAGGAGCAAATCTTCCAAACAAGGCTGCTTACAGATTGGCGCCAAAGGAAAATGAAGAGATCGAATACCAAGTTCAAGAGTTGTTAGATAAAGGATTGGTAAGAGAGAGTTTAAGTCCTTGTGCTGTCCTCACAGTGTTGAGTCCTAAGAAGGATGGGAGTTGGAGAATGTGTATAGACTCCAGAGCAATCAACAAGATTACTATCAGGTATAGATTTCCATTGCCTAGGATCGATGATTTACTTGATTGTTTAAGTGAAGCTACTTATTTTTGTAAGATAGACTTGAAAAGTGGTTACCATCAGATTAGGATAAGAGAAGGGGATGAATGGAAAAAAGCCTTCAAGACCAATGATGGACTCTGTGAATGGTTAGTTTTGCCATTTGGACTAACCAACGCACCAAGCACCTTCATGAGGTTGATGAATGAAGTGCTGAAGGAGTTCACTGGTAAGTTTGTGATAGTGTATTTGGATGACATTTTGGTGTTTATTCAAACTAAGGAAGATCATTTGAAACATTTGCGGATTGTATTGAGTAAGCTACATGAGGAGAAATTGCTAATCAATGTGAAAAAGTGCAATTTTCTGAAAATAGAGTTGATATATTTGGGGTTTGTGATTTCAAAAGAAGGATTGAAGATGGATAAGGAAAAGATTAAGGCTATACTTGAGTGGCCTACACCCAGCAGCACATATGAGGTAAGAAGATTTCATGGTTTGGCTAGCTTCTATAGGAAATTTATAAGAAATTTAAGTGGAATTATTGCTCCAATGATAGATACAATTAAGGGTGATAAAAGAAGTTTTTGTTAGACTGAGGCTACTGATAAGAGTTTTAGATTATTGAAAAAGAAGGTAACTAAAGAGCCAATATTAACCTTACCTGATTTCAATAAGCTTTTTCAAGTAGAATGTGATGCTAGTGGAACTGTAATAGGCACTGTTTTAAGCCAAGATGGGAAGCCTATAGCATACTTTAGTGAGAAATTAAGCGATGCTAAGAAGAAATATTCAGATTATGATCAAGAATTCTATGCTCTTGTACAAGCTTTGAAGAAATGGAGGCATTATCTTTTGCCTAAAGAATTTGTTTTGTTCACTGACAATTATGCTTTACAGTTCATTAGCAATCATAATAAGTTGAATCAAAAGCATGTCAAATGGATTGAATTTTTACAAAGTTTCACATTCACTATTAAGCACAAGAAAGGACAATCTAACAAGGTTGTAGATGCTTTAAGTATGATAAATATGATCATGCAGGAGTCTCAAGTAAATATTTTGGGATTTGAAGATTTGAAGGAGCTATATAAGGAAGATCCAGACTTCAAGGAACCATATGAAGCTTGCATGAATCTAGTGGGGGTTGATAGAAGTCCTTGGATATATTTCATGGTCTAAGAGGGTCTACTTTTTAGAGGTAGCCAGCTTTGCATTCCTAAGAGTTCCATGAGAGAGAATTTGTTGAAGGAAAAACATAATGGCAACTTATCAGGACATTTTGGGTAGAATAAGACATTAGCACAATTGAGTGCTCATTAATATTGGCCAGGTATGGGTAATGATATTAAGAAATTTGTTGAAAGGTGTAAAACATGCCAATATGCCAAGGGAAGTAGTCAAAATGTAGGTTTTTACCAGCCACTACCCATTCCAAATAGGCCTTGGGATTCAATAAGCATGGATTTTGTACTTAGTTTGCCAAGAACCCAAAAAGGCCATGATTCCATATTTTTTGTGGTAGATAGGTTTTCAAAGATGGCTCATTTTATTCTCTATTCCAAAACAAGTGATTCTACTCACATAGCTAATCTATTCTTTCAAGATGTTGTTAGATTGCATGGATTGCCTAGAAGCATTATTTTTGATAGGGACACCAAATTTGTTGGACATTTTTGGAGAACCTTATAAAATAAATTGGGTACACAATTGAGTTTCAGTTCAGCCTATCATCCTCAAACTGATGGTCAAATAGAGGTTGTCAATAGGAGCTTGGGAAACATCTTGAGAAGCTTGGTAAGTATGCATCCAAAACAATGGGATATTGCACTTGCAGAAGCTGAATTTGCCTATAATGATTCCCCTAAAAAAAGTATAAGATTGAGTCCATTTCAAATTATGTATGGAATGCATCCAAGGGGTGTGTACGAATTAAGAAATCTAAGTAGCATGGAGACAAGGAGTGCTGATGCAGAAGAATTTGCCAATACCATGCAAAATTTGCATGAACAAGTAAAGAAGCTTGAAGAAAACACCATCAAGTAAAAGCTAAGGGCATATCAAAAGAAAAGAGAGGTCAATTTTAGTATTTGAGACTTTGTTCTTGCTCATTTCAAAAAAGAGAGGTTCCCAAAAAGGGAATACAACAAGCTAAAGGTAAAGAAAATAGGACCATGCAAGGTAATAAGAAAGTGTTCAAATAATGCATATGAAATAGAATTGCCAAAGGGGATTGGAATTTCTCCAATTTTTAATGTTGTAGATCTATATCCAGACAAAGATGAAGGACAACCAGCCAAAGAATCTGAAATAGGGGTAGATGAAGTCATCTAATGGGAGCAACAACTACCAAAGGAAGTGCCAAAAGAGATTGAAAGCATCTTAGACAAGAAAGTGGCTAAAAAGACAAGGGATAAAGAATATTTCTAGTATCTAACTAAGTGGAAGAATCTACCAGCTGAAGATGCAACATGGTTGACTGCCAATGACATCCTTAAGCTGGGCACAAGTATAGAAGAAGTGATGTAGGAAAACAACAAGTGAAGAATATTTCTTTTACTCCTTGGAAGAATGATGCAGGAGCATCAATATGCTTGGAATTTATTTAACATTTTAGTTTCTTGCTATTTCCTTATTTTTCAAAGTTTTATAATTTGTCTATTTTCAAATAAAACAAAACCAATATCTTGCCACTACGAATTTTAAGTCTGTTGGGTGAGATAGCTGGCAAACTGATTCTTCTTATATTAGGAAACTATTTTGTTCATTCTGGGAGGTTGTTATGTAATGCCCAGCATAGACTTAAGTGTCCAAGTTTAGAAATATGGTTTTAGTGTAGAGGATTTTTGTGAAAATAGGGGAGGTGAATGTTGGTGTATGAATATGGGTGTAGAAGGGAGATCTGGAGGAGATATACATTACACCATATATATATATATATATGTTCCATTAAGATTAATAAAGGTGGTGTATTCTTTTTGTGTGTAATCGCGTCTGAGAACAAATATTTAAAAGCAAGCTGTGTGCTGTTTATTTATTGACATGATTTTAGTGTTTCAAAAATCAATGATGTTGATTGTCTGCTAGTTGTTACACTGATTGATACACAATACTATGTTGGGTTGCATCTGACTGTTGGGTCGATACACAATATTAATGTTTTACTGACTACTTCTAGGTCGCATACCACCATAGGTCGTGCCATAGTTTGGTCAAGAGTCAAATGGTGAGTCACCCAATTAATTTGATCCGTCTTTGGATGCATCGACCCAAATACAACCCTGTATGAATGTTAGTAAGGTATAAGGAAATGCAACCCTGTAACATACATATATTCTCTTGAGTTTGTTTTTCAGTCATCATGGCAGCTCATTGAAATCTATTTAATTGTGAATGACGAGCACTATGATAGCCCTGTCCAGGTCTATAAAGCCATCATGTTGTGCAATTCCTTAATGAGTTAATATACAAGTTGTTAAGTGTATTTTGCCAGCTCTTCGATCCATATGTTTAATCCATTGGTGTCCTTCAAGATTGTGACTGCTTGAATCTATGGACTCTATAGTCCAAGAGTTCAAAACTACGGACTCTGTAGGTGTAAATCTATGGACTGTGTAGAGAAGAAGGAAAAACTACGGACTCTACAGGTTTCACAATTTGAGTCCCTGGTTGCAATTCAGAGCTGCGCATCAGTTCCATAGGAGGAATATTACATACACAATGTTGAATACCCTTCTTGATTTCAACATTGATCCAAATGAATCTAAGGTACGATTATTTTTGTCACTCAAAACATTATCTAGTTACAAGTAGAGGATTGGTGGTTATTTTTTAAAATCAAGTACTTGTACTAAAAACACTAATTATTTTAGCATGGATAACTTTTTTCTTGTACGCTTTACACTTATCATGCACTTTATTTTTTAATATTGCATTATGAAATGGTTGTTTAGATGATCCAAAAGTGTACAATAAATCCCCATACTCATCAATGATAGGTTATTTGAGATTACTAAGACATAAATCTAATGATGTGACTTTGTAGTTTTATCCATGTTCAATAAATGGTAGGCCAAAGTAGACAAACCCACCAATATTTTGTGCATGTGTGAGCATACTAATAAAATTTACTGGGAGTTTCATAACATTACTTATTGACTTTAATTTTTGCCCATCCTTAGTGTGGAAGTTTTCATTTTGTCCATTTTATCATGCACAATGCTAAAGAATTCCTAAGGTTATTCCTCAGATTGTAATCTATGGGAGTATGAATGTGTGTGAAAACTTTTAATGTATTCATTATGCCATGTTTGTTCCTCTCAAAGTTTTGAGAGTAATTATAGGCATGTGGTGGTTCTAATTTTGTTGTAAAGGTTTGTACACTCATCACACTTGGTGAAGAAATTGTTATCTAGAATCTAAACATGTTGAAATATTTTGGTCATTATATTTATAAAACTTGGATATTAGACTCTGGGTATAAGTTTCAATAATTTGAGCTCCTTGTTACAGCTATTTTGCATTAGACTCTGGGTATAAAATGTAGGAATCAAATTTTGAGGAAATTTAATTACACATTATCCTAAACAATGATTTAAATGTAGATAAATATAAAAATTTATCTCAACCATTCTTGATATACAAATTAATATTATGGTGTTCTTTGACATTTATTTCTCTTTTTTGGTGTTACCATTTATTGCAAGCATGTGACAATTTATCCAATCTACTTTATGACTATAAAAGGTGTTTCTTGGGTACCCATAAGTTTTGTGCCATGAATTTTGATAGACATCCATACCATCAAATTTAATTTTATGCACCTACATATATTCATTGCACACATTAAATATGGAATTTTTTGTTAATGCATCTAACACAATATTCTTTCTATCTTCTTCATTCCTGGCTCTAATTTTGTGTAGTAAAATTTTGACTAAAGCTAGGGGTATTTTTTGAGACAGTCAAATTTACAAAAATGATTTTTCACATTCTCCACTTCATCAAAAAAAATTACCATTTTATATCCTCATCAAAATTTTGGAGTAAATCACAAGAGGGGAATTTAATTCTTGATGTTTTTTTAGCATTGTAGGGTCTTCTGATCACTTTTTACAATGATTATAATTATTGGCATCAAAATAAATTAGATATATCATTTTTGGTTGATGTTATTTTAATGAATCCCATATTTTCATCTCAACCTCATCTAGGAATTGTTTTAATCTCATGTCTAGAGGAGAATTATTTCTATTTACCAATTGACTAGCATACCATTGTATGAGAGATCCTTTAGATATAGAGTATACCTTGCAAGGAGGGATAAATAATCTATCAATATGCACATGAAAAGTGTTGGAATTTAATAAATTAAATTATACCATGTGTTCTTAAAGTGCATTTTTAATTATTCCCTTTGCAACATAATTTCTTGAAAATGATCAAAATGGATCAATTTGGCAACAACTCCCCTAAACTTCAAATTGTGTTCACTTATTCATACAATGTACACACCATAAAATTGAGCACAACTTTTATTAACCATAAGGGTGTTTATTGTTTCATGTAAAACCAAATGTTTTATTGTCTAAGCTATTAATTTATTGCATTATAGTAAGTTTTAGCAATCAGAACATAAATTTACCACATTTTCAAGCATTACACCAAACATCAAGCATCCCAATCTCTCTTCATGAATTTTATTATCTTATATAACATGAGTTATAAAACCTTAGGCTATGTCATCATATCTACGAGAAAAATTATGTTTGAGAATGAGATTATCTATGATAAAATCAATTCTATCTGTAGGGCCTATATAATTAATGGTGATTTCATTGTCATCACTAGAATCTCTCTATTTTATGGCAACATAAGCCTATGAGTCATTAAAAATGTAATCAATACAATCTATGGGAATGGATGGATCTACATGATTTGATAAATCACTCTCTTACCATGGAATGTAGTATCTTTTGTTCTTGACATTTGCTAAGGTTTCAAATCCATCAATTGATTAAGGTCATTGTACTTTTCCATCCAACACTATGTCAACACTGATAAAAAAATCCTCTTCCCACATCTCTACAATGTAGTATCCTTTTGATTGGATACACTCTACCCACTAAAATTTTGGTTCCTTTATAAAATAAGTCCACATGATCATCCTCTCCAAATTCAAGATACATTGATGTTACAGTACAAAGAATAAACATGAGATAAAAGTAAAAAACTATAAAACCCTATAAAATATAAAAATTATACATAAATGTGAGATGAAATAAAAAATATATAATAATTATTAAATGTAATTTAAGTCTCATATAAAAATGATCTATGTGTTTCTATGAATAAATTTGTATTATATAAAAATAATAACATGAGACCAAGTTGATATGTGAAAACAAGTAACATCTGATGCAAATGTGATTGTAACATACTATCATGAATAAAAAGGGAAATTATCATCATTAATTATTGATAGAGACAAATATATTTTTAAAACGTAAAAATTTTGAGTAATAAAATATTTATTGGTAACACATTTATTTCTAAATTCAGCAAAATAATGATGTCAAAATGATCTTATAACATTTGAAAAACATATCAATATCACTTATTTATAGATAAGGTAACAAAGGGATGGATAACATGGATAATATTGGTGTTTTAATCCCCTATTTTCCTTAATGGTTGAATCTAAAATATTACACATAATCATAGTCATTTAAAATGATGTTTCAAGAATCACAACCCTCAAGAAAGGAGGGTGATCCAATGATGGCAGTTAATTAATGAAAAGCCTCATAGCCCATGAAATATAATGAAATATTTTTTTTACTTAGTGTAAGGAAATGAAACTAATCTCAAAACATGGAAGTAAATGACCTATCGTCACTAGTCACAATTGATTTATAATGAAATGAACTCAAGATGAATCAAATTTATAGTAAGACCCTGATAAAGAAGAAATGAGCAACCATGGGAGGTGACCATGATATAATCAAACCTATTTCTTACACTAAAGACAAGGAATACCTAATGGTTTGGAAAAAACCATAAATATAAGGATAAATTTTTATTCAATATGTTTACACGGGGAATTTCCTCATTACACAACCATTCACGAGAACATGGTCCAAGTATGAGGGTATTAGGTAGGATTATATTTCAACAATGGTTGTTTTTACACAATACAAAAAATAATATTGGATTATTAATTGATGATATTATTAATATAATATAATTTTTTAGAATAATAATGTGCCAATTATGAATAATGCTAAAATAATTTTATCATTTAAAAAACTAGTTCAAAGTTATAAAGAACAAACATATGTGATTACTTGACTTTGCATGATAATGTCACGTCTTAACCTTGTACTTCTATCACAAGTTTTTACATGTAATAACTTTATATAAGGGACACATAACACCAACATAGTTAATATAATCCCAATTAAATTTTAATTTTCATTTATAATAAATAATATTTACAAGATTGAGTATTCATAGCTCCTACACAATTTTGATTATCCAATATGAATTCTATCATAATGGTGTCCCCAGCTCAAACTAAAACTCCATCTTAGTTGACTATTAAACTAATGATATTTTAATGAAAAGATAAATTGAATATTTTATTGGAACCAAATGATGAATAATCACTCAATAACATAAAATAATATTACATTAATAGATATCAGTTAGTATTCATGGCCCATCCAAAACTCCTCTAATTTCACATTAGATCATGCTCAGAATTAGAGTTGAAGGTAAGATTATAATAAGTAATATATTTTTTTATCTAATTCTTCTTAATTTAAATATTAAAAATTTAATTAACATTTCAAGGTAAATTTTGAATTAAAAAATTCAAGACATGCTTAAGTGGTGTGGTATTGTCCACCTCCACCTAGGTTCAATGCTCGCATGGCATGTGAGGCTAGTTGTGATTAGTAGTGGTGTTGGTGATACAAATTATGTTGGTGATGTCATTGATACTATAAATGTTGTTAATTATGGGGAGGTGAGGGAAATATGGGCCTTCTTGTGTCATATACTATTTTATAACTCCAGTCACAATACCACGCCCTTTGTTTTATAACTCTAGATTCTGTAAAAGCATTTACCCATATCTAATAAAAATGAAAAACATTCTTGAGAGGGTTATAAATTTTATGGTAATTTGAAGGGTTTCCATGTAAGAGTTAAATTTTATTATGATCCTTGGATAGAATATGGAAAAATATTATGACTATTGTTTATTTAACATTTCACTTCAAAATTTATGAGAATCATATTGAAAGAAGTGGCTGATGCGAGTTTAGTATCTGCTATTTAATTATATTTATGTTATAAAAACATTTTTTTTTCAATTTAGACCTTTTAAAAAGTGAAAAATAAAGATGAATTATGCTATTTTAGGATGGGATTATAAATATTAGATTGATATTAGGTAGATTAATTTGGATTAATTGCATTAAAAACAAAATATAATATATTCATAAAAAATGTAACATTGAAAAACAAATAACATAATTAAGATATCTTAAAAAGTTATTATTACACAAAACAAATTGATCACAATCCTATAGTCATATACATTATGTCATTTCAAAAATATTATTAAAAAATTCCATCTATTTTATCTATTTGACAAGGGTTTTTCCTTATGTCATCTCAGTACCAGTGCCACAGACAAGAAAATCAATGCCTTAACATTTTATTTAAAAAATGTAGAGGGAAAAGTTAGTAGGAATAAAATATGAGTGAATAAAATTAGACTAAAATTAGCTGGATTTCAATAAATGTGTATACTAAAAATTTTCATGATCAACCTATGGGTGTGGGTTATAGCAAATCCCAAGATGATAGGATTTTTTGGTAAAAGATTATGGTAGGCTAAAGTGTTATTTTCTTTCCCATGTGCGTAGTTGTTCAAGATTTTTTTGTTAAATTTGAAGCATGGTAGATCATCTATGAATCATGTGATATTTTTTAAAACCCTATAATTCCCCAAAATTATCATCTTGTGTGAGAATTTAAGCATAGAAGATCATTTATAAAGATTGATCTTGATAGCATGAAACTTTTAAATTAAATGAATTATATATACCTGAGTAAACTTGTAATTAATTCATATCATAAGGAATTATGCATAGGTGGTTATTACTCAAATTAAATGAATTATATCTATCTAAGTAATCCCAAAATTAATGAATAGCATAGGTATTTGGACATAGGTTGTTAATCATTCCATTAAACTATTAACATATCCATTGTTTTGAATCAAGCTCTATGCAGAAGTAATATTCTCAGTAGTCTATTTTGACATTTAAACCTTCTCCAAGATTTTAACAACACTAATGATTATATTATGTAATTTTTCATTATGATAAGAACTATAGTAATTCTCAAGCCGACCTTGGATATCCACATTCACATGGATTATAAGTGGCCTCAGACTATATTAATATTTTTAATGTCTGTCAATATTCTAAATGTAATTGCATCTTAAAAGCTCTAAAAATTATGCTGAAATCCAAATATGTTATAGATGCATTGAAATATAGAATTATTAGTGTATATTCAATAAATTAATTTTTAATTTTTTTTTCAAAACCATGGTATGCATGGATCTATTTTTCACTTGATTTTAATTGAATACTATTGTAATTAAGCTATAAGCAATATTTTCCATTCACTACATTAGGACCAATTATTTTAGTTTGAGGTCTCATAGATTATTTTTGGTCTCATGGACATATATTTCTTAGATTCACTATTAAAAATGAGTACAATATTTCATCTTTATCCATTGTATTGTATGTTTAGGGTTTTTCCCTTATGTTTTGCTAAGCCTCTCATCTTCTTCCTTTTAAATTATAAAGAGTTTTGAATGGGTGTGGATCATGAATGTTTTCATGTTTTCTCACCAATTTATGATACTCTCAAGTTTTTATACAAGTGAGAGCCCCTTCATCCCCTAACACACACACACACACACACACACACACACACACACACACACACACACACACACACAGAGATATATATATATATATAAATGAAAATAATTATTAAGATACCACTAATATGTTTGATACCATGAAGCATTATCGATACTATGTAGTATGTCTATGGAATCCCTATTATAAGAAACAAATTGAGCCATGTTTCATATTAAAATGAGATGACATGGATATGTGATGGTGACATGATTTTAGATGACCTTTTACTTTTCATGCAATATGGAAATTAAAATAGAAACAACAACTATAGTATCCCCTATTTTACTATTATTATAATGACATAAATTAATCTACACTCTAAAAATAAATAAGTGTTAAATGATTAAATTAAAGATATTAATAGCATCCATGATACTAATGAGTTTATGGGACAAATATATTTATTACATCAGCACTTCTTGACACAAGGGCTGCCCTTCTATTATTTAAAAAATTATAATCTCTTCTTGATGCTAACTCTTCTACTATGGATCTTGATTAAGAAACTTGTACTATTTAACCTTTCCTCTTCAAACAATTTACTTAAATTATCAGCCCTTAGGTTGCCTTTGTATTTTATATAGATGTCACTATAGCATGTAAACTTCATAATTAAGTCCCATTATGTCTCCAGTGCTCCCTTGTCATAAAGAAAAACATGTTCTTATTTCCCATTCTTGCTTGGGTACTATGCATCTATGGGTTTCACACCTAAGATAATGTGAGTTAGGACTCAAAAATTAAATCAACATATTTTATTTCCATTTTATTTATACCCATATATATGTATTTTCTCCATGCTCCCATGTGGGCTTTAACTTATTGATGTAGCATGCTTTCTTTCATTTCAGCTACTTTGTCCACATGGCTGTCCTAAATTTCTCTCTCACATACTTTTTTTTATTTTCTCGTTAGTGTTTGGGAATTATTGAATATTTATGTACCATTTACTCATCCATTTATTATTTTATTTCATCCACATGTTTTTTATTATACTTAGCTCAACTTTTATTACCATTTCTTCCTGTATTATATCTATTGGATTCCCATATTTTTATTAATCTTTCCTCATAAAGATTCATGAATTTGTATCTTAGCATTTAATTTTGTGTCAACGTGTTAAGATTTTATTTTAAATGGTTTAAAAATAATTATAAAAAATATTTCTATTAATATTTATAATTATTGTAAAAGTTTGATTTTATATTTTATTTTAATTAGTGTAAAAATAATTTATAAGAAATAGTTTTATTAATATAATTTTTTGGCTAGATAATAAGGGTTAGAGGGTCCCTCAGACATTTTATTATATGAAAAAGTGAGAAGATAATTCTCATACAAAGACAAATAAGCTAAGGGTAGCCTAAATAACAAGAGGTTCTAAATTAAAACTAAGGGTTAAAACCTAAAATAAAACCAAAAAACTAACAAACTACATCAAAATGGCCACAAAACACCACCCAAGGAGCAAGCACCTCATAAAAATGCAAATGTCAAACAACCACTAAAAAATAAAGATAACCACCATCACTACACCATCAACCCCAAGCATGTCACTACCATATCCACCCACAAAACAATTCTACCTATACCATCCATAGACACATCACCATCACCTATTGCCACTACTGCTCTACCACCTACTTCACCACTAACACCCTAAATAGGGACTCCAACTATAACACATGTTTCTAAATCCACATCTTGGTCATCTACTAATGTGACCACACACAAATCTTGAGGAGGGGTGTATTTTTACGTCTTCTTTATTCTTCTCCTTGAATTCTCCTCTAATTTCCCCCTAAACTAAGAACTTCCCTCATTCCTACCAATCAAGATTACATGTGCATCAAGTCAGTCTTTCCTCTAGTAAAGGGCCTTGACCCCACTTAACATGAATTGGTTGAGAGAGAAGGCTGTGAGGCCTATTAATCCATGAAAAAATATTAATTTCTATAGTCAAGCATGAGTATAAATACCACTAAATATCTTCCATTAATGATGTTGATGGATAACATAGGGCTCCCAAGTCTAATAATGGTATACAGATTCCATAGGGCCATAAATTTTACAAATGAGATTACATTAAATAAAGATGATATAAAATGTTTTCATACTTGTCTAACAAATCCTTGAATTCTCTAAAGTAGGCTATCCCTAAGCTAGCTAGCACATGAAAGGAATGAAGGCCACATTCTTCTAGGGAGAAATACTTAATAATTGTCTTTAGACTAACCTAAAATCACTCTCAGACCAACCATTATTAAAAAGATAAGTTTAATTATTTATCCATATATAACTATAGAAAATGAACCAAAAACACTGATGCCATCGAAGAGTTGATCTTAAGTTTACATTTGGTATCCAAGAAGATGAGGACAATGACTTCTTTGATAGCAGGTAGGACATCTTCCTTTTATATGATGAAAATACACTTAAATATAGATTTTGTCACCCTACCATCAAACACCACTTCTTATTTAAAATTTATGATGTGAAGGGAAGTTTCACTAAGTAAAACTTAAAACATGTGATCCATGGTGATTAAGTGTCCAACTATCTCAATGTAATAATGAGGTTGTCTAATGCCATGCTTGACCAGGAATAATAAAACCCACTGCAACCTTGAGTTGAGATAAGGGATGTGTCTAATAATAGATGAGGGTGGTATAACAGTTCCTGAAATTCAATTATGCACCTTTACTGACGGTCCCATCCTCCTAAAACCTTCAAGCATAGGATAATAAAAGAGAATTAATTAGTCCATCTTTCCTAATCATTATCATAGATTATCTCTTCCTAATTGATACCTCTACTAGAAATTTCATTATCCACTTGATTTTATTTACAAAACCAATGATTATATTCCAAATAATTAGGATATCTAAGGTAATCCCACAAATGGATTAAAATGTTCTCAATATTCCATGAGCCGACCCACATGTTGACCCCCACCACATCGAACATCGAGTTGGTAGTCCATTACATTGGATACTTTTCATGAATCACCCATTATATCTTAGTGTTGGAATGACTCTAAAGATTGGTCATCTCAAGGAATAGACCTTGAGACTTCCCACTTATAACACTCAACTCATTCACTACTGGTCTATCATTATCAAGTTAATTTTATTAATGTACATAATAATAAACTATTTTTTTAATTAATAAAATATATTTAATACTATGTTAGAAAATTAAGATTAATCTAACTTTAAATATAATAGTGAGAGGTATTAAAGGATAATGGAGAGGCCATGTTATTTATACTTAAATTCTAATTATTTAGAGGCTTATTTTTATACATGGACCCAAATTGTCTACAAATAAAAGTTACACTAGTAATTTTCCAAGTTAAGTGTTATAAAATATATAGTAGTATAGCTAAATTATTTAGATATTTAATTTAATTTAGTACATATTTTATATACATTAGAGTAATTAAATATTTGAGTCCACAAAATATATTTAGTACATAAAGTGTTTAAATTTTAAGTATATAAATCTACATGGAAACTTCCCTCTCATAATGTCTTTATTGGAAAACTCCTCCTTGTCTTCTATCTCAAGCGTCAAGACATGAAGATTATTTATATAATAATATTGTAATATTTCCATTTATTTCAAAGGAATTTTAATTTATGTCAACATAATTACCAATGTAATTTTCAATGGAAACATTAACAAAAATGTCAACGGAAGTGTCAATGGAAATGCCAATGAAAATGTCAACAGTCACATATTTTGGTAAAGAGGTGCCCTTGGATTGGAAACATCATTTGTGAATATCCATTTAATTTTATATAAGGTGGATGAAGGTTGATAAATATATGAAAAAAGTGGAAGTGTGAGATATGTGAAGAAGAGAAGGAATCAAGTGTGTGGAGAATAAAAATATATATCATACAAACACATGCAAATTTGAAGAATGGAATTACTTATTTTTATCATTTGAGCATAATAAGGTTTTTGGGGAGAATAATAATATGATATTGAATTTATCATCATTTTATGAAAAAGCAACAATACTAAGGTGGAAGATTATTTTAATGAAGGTCGATAAGTTAGATCAAAGAGATAGATGTCTCTTGCTAAGTTATTACTTAATAGTGGGGATTGATATCTCTAGTAGGTTGGTGCCTACAAATTTTTTAAGAAGAATTTTATCTGTGGATGGATTTGGATTGTAGTTCTAAGTATCTATTCATTTGTAGTTTTTTCTCAAAAGGGTTTCCATGTAGATATGGTGTCAATCTATGTCATTTTTATGTGAGTGATTTTATTTTAGATATTGATTTCATTAAGTAAAATACAATATTATATTGATTCAACCCCCCCTCTCAATTTAATCTTATACTGAACAATTGGTATTAGAGTGGGTTATTTTAGAAATAGTCTAACTACTAGAAGGTAGATCTCAAGAACACACATGGTTGAACAAGAAGGTTTCTCCACAAACAAGGCTCTATTATTTGAAAAAACAAATTATTATTTTTTGAGTATAAGAATGAGAACCTATTTAATGGATTTAGGGTTTTTTTTAATCTATAGAGTAGTATTGAATGGTTATATTGCTCCATCATCTCCACCAATGGAATAAGATAAAAAGAAAACTAGTGAGAATAATGCAAAAGCTATGAATGCAATCTTGTGTGGTCTATCAAAAATAGAGTTTTTTAAGGTGATGCATTATAGATAGGAAAATTAAATATGGGGAAAATTACAAAACATCTATGAAGGTGATAATAGGGTGAATAAGTACAAGATTTAAAAACATAGAAGATAGATTGAAATTTTAAAAATGAAGGATGAAGAAAACATTGCGGTCTATCTACTTTACATAGATGAAATTATCAACACTATTAGAGGTGTTGGAGAAAATATTGAAGATATAATTATTGTGTACAAAATATTAAGGTCTTTTAGTTTAATATTTGATGCCAATGTCTTCACCGTCAAAGCAATGAAAGATCTAGATATGCTAACAATGGATGAATTTCATGAGATCCACATGGCATATGAAATAAGGACCAAAAATAAGAAATCATCTAAGATGGAAGTAGCATTAAAAGATTCTAATAAGGGGTAATATAAAGAGCCTAAATCAGGCAATAACACTAGTAATGAAGAAGATGATAAGGAGGCCCTATTTTTTATAAAGCTTAAAAAGGGATCTAATAAATATAAAGGTAAGCTACCTTTTAAGTGTTTCAATTGTGGTAAAATAGGGCACTTTGATTCTAAATGCCGAGATAAGGGTGATAAAAATGATTAGGAAAATCAAAATGAGGAAATAAATAATAAGAAAATCAAGACTCAATACAATAAAAGCTTCAAACAAAATGAATATAAGAAATATTTGGTAAGCAGAAGAAAAGCCTCTATTACAAAAAAGATAGTAGCTCAATTGAGGAGAACAATGAGATCATATTAGATAGTGACAAAGAAGAATTTTTTTTCATGGAAATATAAATTAAAATTGATGTCATGAAAAATTAATACAGCTTTGTGAGTGAAGTAAAATGAGAAATAAAAATTTTGAAGAAAAAGAATTTGAAATAAAGAGTACAAATTTTATAATATGAAGAGGAAGATATTACATTGAAAAGTAAACATGACACATAATTTTGAATAATCAGACAAGGTTATTAGTGGCTTACAAACTCAATTAGAGGAAACAAAAATAATCAAGGTAATAAGAGACAAATTGAAAATAATGAAAGATGAGTGAAAAACACAAGAATCTAAATTAATTACCTTAAAATTAGAATTGGAGAAGATAAAAAATGAGTTGAATAACTTATCAAAATTTGACTAGAGTACTAGAGTGTTGAGTAACATAATAAATAGTCAAAGGTCACCGTTCATTAAATATGGCATTGGCTATGATTATAATCAAAAGAATAGTGAAAAAGGGCAATGTTCAAAATCTATAAACTCATAAAAGAAATTACATATGGAGAGTCCGAAGAGATATATGGATGCACTTAAGATCTCTATGAATAGGTAAATAAAAAATAAGATAGGGCATGTCAATCCTCCTCATAGAGAAAATAGAGGTAATAAAATCCCTATTAGGGATCTTAGAAGATCATTTTTTTCAATTAAAAACAATGTGATAAGGTAAAATGCTACTTTTATGGTTATTATTATTCTTTCAATAAATTTAATCATAGATAAATAGAGTGTAATTTAGATGCAATAAATGAATATAAATGGAACTATAGAAAAGACACTTATGGAGTCTCCAATAAAAAATATAAATCATTTTCCCTACTATTGAATTACAATGAGAATAATATTATATGTTATAATTATAATAATTATGGACACATAGAAAGCTTCTATAGAAGTCATTTTATGAAACCTCTTAGTCAGAATAAGAAAGTGGAAGCCATGTGTAAACAAAAGGAAAAAAATCAATAATATGGAAGAAGAAGCAGGGGTAAGAAAATAAGAGAGATATATGCTTTTGAAAATTACATTTCATGCACAAGATGTATCACTAATCTCATAAGAAGAATCACTAATTCAGGGTGAGATAATCATTATATTATCTTTTAGATCTATAGATTATTTTGTGATATGCATTGAAAAGTCAAAGATAAAGATCAACTAATGAATATTATTTATGAGAGTGATGATGCAAGTGATGGTTCTATTTTTAAAAATAAGTCACAGAAGTAGGAACAGAGTAAAATGAAATTAGTCAAGGTGCAAAATAGATTATAATAGGCATGGGCCAGTGTCAAGTGTAGATTATCGAAGGTAACTCAGATCCAACAAGTGATCAAGTTGGGAATGTTAATGAGCATAAATAATATGATATATAGATTGAAAGGGAAGTGGAAACAATGAGTTACCACTTGATAAACTATGGATAATTTAGATGGAAGTAGATGATGTCAAAAAACCTAAATTTGATCAAATTGAAGGAGAGAAAATGGGAAAATAATAAGTCCTTATGAAAAAGGATAAGGAAGAGTAGAAAGATAGTCATTCAGTTGTGGTGATGTTGAATAAGATGACATGGATATTTCCCATGATTTATTTGTGGATGGAAGTATAATTAGTATCCCTTTGTCATTGATGTCAAAGGGGGAGAATTAAAAAAAGGGGGAGCAAAGGAGGAGAAATACATCAAGGGGGAGTTTCTATATAGATTTGACATCAATGAAAAAGGGGAAGATTATTGGAATATTGTCACTGATGTCAAAAGAAATGTATTTGATGTCAATAGAATTGACAACATAATTATCAATGGAAATGTCAACAAAAATGTCAATAGAAATGTCAACGGTCACATATTTTGGTGAAGAGGTGCCTCTTGAATGGGATACCTCCTTTTTCAATAGAATTTGAAGGATATATAAATCAGATAGAGGTTGAGAAGTATATGAAAGAAGTAGATGTGTGAGATATGTGAAAGAAGATAAGGAAACAAGTGTGTAGAGAATAAAAAGATATATCATACAAACACATGCAAATTTGAAGAATGGAATTAATTATTTTTACAATTCTAACATAAGTAGAGTTTTGTGAGAAGAAGAGGAGATTAAATTTTCCATCATTTTTTGAGAATAAAAAATATTAAGGTAGAATATTGTTTCAGTAGAGGTTGGTGCCTCAGATCAAATAGATGGGTGTCTCTTTCTAATTTGGTGCTTAGCAGTGGGGATTAGTATCTCTAGTAGATTGGTGCCTATAAATTCCTTAGCAGTGGGGATTGGTGTCTCTATATGTCGGTGCCTAAAAATTACTTAGGGATAGGGATTTGTCTCTCCAGTTAGTTGGCGCCTACAAATTTTTTAAGAAAATTTTTATTTATAGATGGCTTTGGATGGTAGTTTTAAGAAATTATTCATTTGTAGTTTTCCCTCAAAAAGGTTTCTATATATATATGGTGTTAATCTATTCCATTTCTATGTGAGTGATTTGATTATGTATATTAAGTTTCATTAAGTAAAAATTAATATTATATTTATTCACCCCTAATATCAATATAAGTATCTGATTAACAACTATTTGTATTCTTGGGTGTAATACATGACCCATCAACTTGGAGACCATATATTACCAACATATCACCACCTTTAATTTATATTATCCTATCTTGGAGAACTATCTGATACTCAGATTAAACTCCACATAACCTCTTACTTTCAACCTTTACCCTCATAGGGTCTTCAACATTCTCTTCTTCAAATTAAGTCTTAAACTCAAATATCCATTGTATGAGCTCTTTTGGGATATCTTTACCACATAAAAAAGTATATTTATAGTGGGATGATTTATTTCCTTATTTAACTTTGTTTGTATCTTCTCCTCTAGATTATCCTCTCTCTAAGACATCTAAATTTTTTTGTAGGAAGATCAACATGTCCAACATCTCTTTTGCTCCATTTACAACTGCAACATCTTCATTCTGTGCATCCTCCATCATTTCCAATTTTGTGTGGACTTAGTTAAATATATTTTCCAATTATTATATTTATGGTGATACTCCATTCTTATGGGCCTTATATTCATATCTTATAATAGACTTAAAATAGTGCATCTCATAATCTCTACACTTGTAAGGCTTTTCCCATAGCTACAACAAAATTCACTTTAACTAGAATGTATCTCTTGAAACCTTATACTCAATACCTATAATATGTTTTAAGATACCTTAAATTGTTTTATATGCACAAAAATGTATAAAAAAACTCTTAATAGGATTTAAACCTAATCTGATACCAAAATTCAAACTGATAGCACTAAAGTTTCCATCTTGCAACATTCTATGGAATTAAATCCCCCATCTGATAAGTGAATTATCCTCAAGTGATAATTTTTGTTTGGAACTTGTGGAGTATGGTGACATTAATTATATGGGATGAAAATTGTGATGAATAAGTATGATATCACAAGATTATCTAAAAATAGTGAAATGTCCCACATATTAAAGCATTAGAATTGGGAATGTACATGAATATACATCATTACATTACTAAAAGTGTTAGTGAAAAACATGATTATTTTTGGAAATGATTATTTTGGATAATAATTACCTTATTCACCATAATATTATTTTTGGAAATGTTTCAAATAGGTCTCATAAGCTTACATCATTGACTAGTGATCAAACTTCAAGGCTGGTCCTAATTTCAATTTGAAGAGAATTTAATCACCCAAACCTTCCATGATGAAAATTTTAAATATATAGTTGAACTTTAATTAAATAGAGTAAATTAAGTAAATACATCACTAAAAAATATGTTAAAAATAAAATCATATTTTAAATTTTAACATATCTTAGTTTTATAGTCTTTTTAGACTATGGATAAAAATTACACATCTAGATATTTTAGTAAAGAAAAAAATCAAAATGATAAACAAGATTAAGAATCCCCCCAAAAAATTTCAAGTTTATATACTCTATCAAATAAGTTTCTCGAAATGAAAAGATTAATAATAGCCTAACATGACTCTAAATTTAGATATTATAAAATGTTAAGTTTCCCAAAATTACAAAGGAGACAGAATCCCATAACAAGCCTCCAAATATAGATATTCTAATGAATCTAGATTTTCAAAATTGCTTAGAAGCTCATTAAAACTACAAAATTTGAAACTAAAGATAATTAATAACAATTAGCTGACCAAATCTTGGTGGTAATTGTTTTATCTTAATACAACTTTTTAAATCAAAAGGAAGGTTGGGTAACGATGAAAACTACTAAATTTGGGGATAAAAATTGATGAAAAAATCACAAGTATTAGGTTAATAAATATTTTTCAATCAAATAAAAATAAATACATTTTACAAATTAATTATGGAAAAAAATGATAAATATTACTTTATGTAATAATATTTCAAAATAATTTTTTTGGAATTAAATTAAATACCTAACGTTTAATATAAATTAATAATAAAAATGAAAATTATCTATAAAGTTATCCTTTACATTCCTTATCTATTGTATTTGAAATATTATGGGCTATAATCTTCAAGGATTTATGGAATGAAAAGGGAAGTGACTTATGTATTTCACATGAAAATTTATATGATTATATTTATATTATGAGTGGAAAGTAAAGTTGAATCTATTTATCCATAAAAATTAACAAGGTTCATAGCCTAAGCAAGGAAACATAAATATATTTCCTTATTCCAACCACACTCCTTCAGAGTCTATTATCTTCTCCCAAAACACTAATACAATTTTAAAATTGTGGCCCTTTTTGTGTTATCTTCTAATATGTTAGGTTTTGTAGATAATTAAAAAAAAAACCTCTATAATCATGCTTTGTGGAAACAATAATAATTTTTTAAATAAAAATAAAAATTTAACAGTATATACTTATTATTTTGGATATCATATGTTGAAAATGGTTTACAAATCAAGAATTGATATTTATTCTTGACAAGTTTATAAGTAATAAAAACAACAAGGGAAGAAGAAAAGTAATGTTTAATCAAATATGACATCAAACAACTCATATGGATATGAAAATAAATGAAAATGATGGTAAGACTATTTTTAATTGATTGGAATGACACAAATTTAGATTTATGGATACTTATATCTCCACATGTGTTAAAACATGGGGTTTTACAATGAAATAGAAATGGAAATAGCATACCAAAAATTAGAATGTGGTGTAAAATTAATAAAATGCCACATACCATGATCTTTTAAGTAGTGGCACAAAGTTATTTGAGATCATATCTTCATCATAATTTTCTCTCGATGAGACAGATACATTTACATTTAGCTTTAGACTATATTATGGTGCATACATGAGAAAATAAAAATCAATAGTTACTTTAAAGTTTAAACATAGGCAAACAAAAAATAATTACAATTTATCTAGTGTGGTCTATTTTAATATTGAGTACCTTTATTATCCACCATCATAATAAATTAATATATTTTTTATAAACATGGCCGAAAACACTTTTGTCACACTTTTTGGTCATATTTAATTAGTCATGGTTTCTCTTATAAAATAGTTAGAATTTTCAACATTCTTACCCTATACTAACAATGATTCTAATTTATGTAAATTTTTTTATATCCCTTCTTTTTTCATTTTTAATATGCATCTACACTTATAGATTGTTAACTAGTTTATAAAATTTGAATTTTTGAAAGCCTATTTTTGAATTACACTTATGTGAAGGGTTTGAATCTATTTTAACCTTTTAGAACTTAACAAGTGTAAATCCTTTGTTTGTTAAAGATATGAGTATATTAAATCAAGGTAATAATATGAAATAAATATAAGAACTAATTTTTATATAATTGACTAGCTTTGACCTTTATAAAATAGTAATAAATAGTGCAAGTAAGAACTTAGCTATAAAACACCTGAGAATAATGATTTGGAGGCTTAAAATTGGGGTCAAATCTGATCTAAGTGGTGTAAATAGGATCCCAATGTCAAAACCCCTCTTGGATGATATAACCCTAATTATACATTAGCACCATTATTAGAAATGTGATGGTAGGGTCCTCTATGTAGGACTATCTTGAGCTTTTGGGTGCACTTGTGTCTGGGTATTTGAGGTCTGTTCCTATGTGCATGAGTTTTAAAACCATGTCTATTACTTATATTGACTAAATTTATGATAAAATCCTAGTACTCCATGTAACTATGGCATCCAATTGATAAAAGATGAAAATCATGTTTATTATTAGGGTAAGCTAGACATCATCAATACCACATTGTGATGAGAGTTGTCTACATACAAATAATTCAAAGAGGGATCAAGCCTGATGTGGTTCTCTCCACCTAAGTGATGGTGAAAATTCAAGTGAAACTAGTATGATAGTGGTCTTAAGTTCCTTGAATATGCTTGAGACTATTAATCTGGCTAGTTTGAGCTTAGGGCTGTTGTGGATGGTAGTATGTAGAATTAGGGCAGAATAGGGATTGATAACATTAATTGTGCACAACTTGTTCTAAGTTTGAATGTGTATTTTGCATATAATTTCCATTTGGTTCTTATAGGGATAAATTCTATGTATATATATCATTTTTATGTTATTTTAGGTGTTAAATTGTGTCTAGAATAACCTTAAGAGATTCTAGATTTGAAAAGATATCCATTTGGGGAAAAGAAAGGGAAAGGACATTAGCACCATTTTTGGGATACTAGCACCATGTAGATCTAGTGTATTTATTATGGAGCTAGTGTATAAGTGGTAAGACACTAGGAATAAAGGGATAGGATCAAGAAATGAGTGTCTAGGACTACTTTAGGGGTGACTAGTAATGCATGTGGCATTCACAAAGGTTAAATAAGTGTGATAATAGGATATAAGATAGGTATAGGTCTAAACTAAGGATAGGTAGTCTCAAGTATCACTCTTAACACTCAAATAAAACTTTTAGGTGATTAAATTTCACCCCCTTTAAGTGAAATGACTTGGATAAAGGAAAAATGATATTACGTGGATTTACTTAAGAGGTGAAGCCCATGAAGTTAGGTCTGAATAAGTGAGACTAGGTTTGAGTATGTAAAGCATGCTCTGATGCATGTCTTAAAATTGAAATGTGCATAAATTAGTCTTAATTAGGAGATATAAAAATAAGAAAATAAACTAAATAAATAATAAAAAGTGAGTAAAATTAGGTATAGAGATATGAGAGAGAAAATGATTAAATACACCTCACTAGGTATGCAAACTAATGTATAATCTTGGTGATAACATGTGTGTGTGGATGTTAAAAGTTAAATAAATGAATATCTTGGAATAAGGTAATGGTTTTATCAATCCTCATGTGTGGGTGGGTTAAGAACTCAATCCCATTTTGAATCCATCATTACCAACACCTACTTGGTGGATCATGACCTATGAATAACTTGGATTAGACTGATGGTGTGTTCAAACCTCTTATGTAAGTGGATCAAGAACTCAAGTAGGATATGAATCCATAATTTCCCACCCATGTGTATTATATTCATTTAAATCTAAAATTGAGTGAAGTAACTATACATGTCTAACTAGGTGTGTTGATTATATGGCCACTTGAGTACATTAAATAGCTCTGAGTCACTTAAGAATGCCAACACTACTGATGGATTAAGGCATGAAACTTATGTGCAACCTAGAATATGTTGTTAAATGTATACAATGTAGATAATTACATATAATTTGTCATTTAATTTGATCAATTTGTGTGTGAGTATATGGAAATAATGTGCTACACATATGCCCCTAAATCTAATATAAGACCATATTGATTTTCGACAGAGTTGTAATAATATGTATATGGGTATCTCAACTAAATATGGGAATGGTCATGCCATGAATTATTACCCTAATGTAAGTAATATAGAGTGAATCTAACCTAAACTGGTATGAATCTAAGTAAAACTAATAAATTTGTAACTGTATATATGAAAACCTATATTATACCTATTATACTTTTCTAGACAATCTAGGTTTCTATGAAACTAAGAATATTAGATAGTAGTACCATATATTGTATATTAGTGCCATTATTATAAATGTGGTTCTAGTTTCCAAATTTGGGTGTTATTTCCCTTTTTCTCTAATTTCTATGCAACTTTGTTGATATCTATGTCACTATTTTCCCACTATGTTTACCTAAGTCTGATTTTTGTAATATGGACTTGTGTGCTAAAAAATGTACCATGGGTACATTATAGGAGCTTGCTCTCTATGACAAACCCATATGAATCTCACCTATTTTAAGGGGATTTTTTAAACCTATGCAAGAATTATCCTCAAAATAAAAATCTCTACAAGATGTGTGAATGGTGTAAGAATAAAAAGGAACTAAGATTAATGGTGTAGAAAGGAAATATGTGTTGAATTACATGTGTTTTAAACTATAAATATGACACCCTAATGAATCTAATATGTTGAAATTTACAAGGAAATATAATATCACCAATTCATAGAGATCAAATAGGCTCTCACATTAAATAAATAATAACACCTCAAAAGGAGTAAGAGGCTGAAAATTATGAACATTTGAATGTTTCTTGCTAGCAAAAAACAATGTTCTTCACTTTTCATTAAAAAATTCTCCCCACAAAAAATGTATGTCCCCTTGGAATAAGAGTTAATAAATTTTGGGTTAGAGTAATGAAGGGATTAAATCCCATATGACTAGGGGATAAGACTAAATTTGTGTGCTCTCCACCCTCCCCCCTCAATTTGATTGATGTGATTGAAGGGTGATTGACATCATCTCAAAAATGAATAGTGTCACAACTTGAAAGATTAAATTTGATGTTCTCATGGCTACCATCAAAGTTTAAATGACCCACTTTTTAAGTTTTTAGACTAATCCAATAATAAATAAGTATGATGTCAATGTTTTCTATTGGGGTTGCATGACCCTATTATACTAGATTGATGACTACACATACACTCCAAATTATTGATGTTGGGATGTTTGATGGTTGTTATAGTGGGGAAATATATTAAGGTTTCAACCCTTATTTTTAAGTGTTAGGGTTTCTAAATTCTCTCTTAGTCTAAAGTATTGATGTAGGGGATGTTTACTGGTCCCATCATTTAAAATACATGTGCATCCCAAAGTACAATAGCTAAATAATTTGACTATGTCTACAATCAAAAGTCTTAATGTTGGGTATTTGATTACTTCCATAGTTAAAAAGTCCTAACATTGATATTTTCTATTGGGGACGTAACCTCTAATTGAATTAATCAAGGTTTGGTGTATCAGAGGTAGGAGGCATCCTTGTAGGTGGTATAAATGTCAATGATTCCTATAATGTCAGGAATGTTGGAGTTTTTCATAGTGAACATAGGTACAAAAACCTTTATTTTCCTAAAAATACCATATTTACTCCACCTATTGAAAATCAACCAAAGACCCACCAAGGATCTCCAAGAATCTATAGAAAATCCATAAAATATTTTTCTATATTTTTATAAATCTATAAATATTATGACTTTGTGTGAAATTTTGAAAAAAGCCTTGAAACCCAAAAAATATCAAATAATGACTATCACAAAACTAGCTCATGTTTAGAGGTGATCTTAGGTTTTTGACACCTTTTAAATCCAATGATGCAAGCCATTTTACATGAAAACTATAAGAATTAAACCTAAATTTTCATCAATGACATTTGAAAGTGTATAAATTAATATAAACAAGAAACAATACTACCTCTCAAGGTACAAATCATAAATGAGACAAGAAGTTTAAAGTGGGAAATCAAACATATTGGAGAAAAAACCATGTGATATTATAAGAAGGTTTTTCACTAAAATATCTACAATTAAAATTCACAATAAAGATAAATTTGAGAATAAGAGAGTCAAATTCAAGTTTATACCGAGAATAAGAGAGACCTCTTTTATATATCAAGAAGAAAAGAATGTGAGTTATAAAGAATCCCATGATTACCTTACAATCCTTCTTTGTGTGTGTCACTTGTGGCCTAGTCCTTTAGAGAGTGTAGGTAAGTGAGTGTCAATTGGGTGAAGGGTTTACTTATGAAAGTAACTCCCAGAACCTAAAGGGAAATAAATAAGTGAGTTTCACCTCATGTAATTTGTATTTATGTAAATTTATAATTCACATAAATAAAAAATATACACACATAAAGGGAACTTAGGATAAATATATTATTCAAACTAAAGGGTAATCCTAACACTCCCCCTTAAACTTTATTTAGGGCTTTACAAACAAAAAATATGGGAGGAAACAATACTACTCTCCCGCTTGATTAGAACTTTCATCAATCCTAACATATTATAATATAGTATAAATTTTTCTTTACACAATGGCTAGTGAAGATATCATCCATCTATTCTTGAGTGGGATATAAATAGAGAATAAATTGATTGTATACAATAAGTTCACATTGAAAGTGATGTTGAATCTCAATGTGCTTGGACCTTGTATGAAAAACAAGATTTTTTTCTAAGGTTGTGGCACCTTGATTATCATCAAAAACTATAGTAGCTAAATATTGAGGGTGGTCAAAATATACAATAAGTTTTTGAATCCAAATAAATTATTTTACAACATGATTGAAAACTTTATAATTAGATTCTACATTGGACTAATTTTTACTATTCCATGAAATTATACGAGAACCCAGAGAGAAATAATAACCACTTATGGATCTACGATCATTAGGATCACCAACCCAACCAAAATCAAAATAACCTACCAAAGATAAATCGTTATTCAAGGTGTAGCCAATGCAAAATTTTAGAGTAAATTTAATATAATGAATAATTATTTTAGTGGATTTAAAATTAGTAGTTTTAGGTTTAGACATAAAATTCGAAAATAATCCAATAGAAAAAGTAATAGGAAAAGTATGAGTAAGATAAGTTAAACTGCCAACTCATTATCTATATAGAGGTGGATCAACAATTTTAGTTTCCATGTTATTAAGTAATTTGAATCAATGTTCACAAGGGGTAGCAATACATTTGAAATATAACATTTTAAACATAAATAACAAGCCATATGCATATTTAGATTAAGAAATAGAAATGCTATCATTTTCTTGCCAAACATGAAACCTAAAAAATAATGCAAGAGACCCAAATATATCACTTTAAAGATATTATTTAAATAATTTTTAGTGAAAAAACCATTTAAATATTACTAAAAGTGATGATTAAGTCATCAACATACAAAACAATGCTAACTATTCTATTTATAATTTTTTTGACAAAAAATAGGATCATTAGAACTACAGGTAAATCCTTGAGTTATGAAAATTGATATATTTTAGAGTACTATTCTCTAAGAGGTTGTTTGAAACCATAAATATATACTTTTAACTTACAAACAAGATTTTAATTTCCTTTATTAATAAAAATGGGAGGTTGAGACATAAATTTCTTCATGCAAGTCACCATTTAAGAAAGTACTCTTAACATCCATTTGATAAACAAGCCAATGCTTGTGAGTAGCTAAAGCTAAAATAAATTTAATTTTGGGCATATTAACTATAGGTGTGAAAGTTTCATTATAGTCAATTCCTTGAATTTGAGAAAAAAACTCTAGAAACTAATAGAGCTTTATATTTTTTTAATTTGATTATCAGAATTGAACTTAGTTTTAAACTACCATTTACAACATACCAAATGATGTCCTTTAAGAAGAATTAGTAAATCCCAAGTGTGATTATAAGTCAATGATTTATATTAATTATTCATTATTTTTTTCCAATGAGGGTGAACTTGATATTGTTTTAGTGCAGTGGGATCATTATTGTTCATAATTTTAGACATCAAACCATAATTATAAAATTATTTCCTAGTTCAATGAGTATCATTAAGATCTACATCAATTATATAATCTAATAAAGTAGTTTTTGCCCATTTAGGAATAGATTTTGGTGGAGAAATACTATAATAAAGAGAAGTAATTTTAGGAACATCATCATTATGCACAACATCATTATGATCATCAATTGATTCAAAAAGGAAAAGAAGTAGAAATTATATCAAGAGAATCTAAATTGGAGGCACAATCAAGTAAACCACTTTTAATAATTCTAACATCCATTTTAATCTTGATTTTGTTATTTTTAGGATCATACACCTTATAATGTTGAGATGATTTATCATAATCAACAAAGATAAAAGTATTTTATTTAGAATATAACTTATTTAATTTTTACTTGAGAATACGAACAAATGCATCACAACCAAAAACATGTAA
Organism: Torreya grandis; assembly: GCA_037957365.1. Classification (NCBI taxonomy): domain Eukaryota; kingdom Viridiplantae; phylum Streptophyta; class Pinopsida; order Cupressales; family Taxaceae; genus Torreya; species Torreya grandis. Next base: position 936,840 of record JARHVA010002500.1, read on the forward strand.
GTGCTTAAGATTAGGTTTTATACCACTCCAAGCTTCTTCAAGGGTGATATTTAAAAAAAAAATTAGTGGGAGTTCTATTAATCAGATAGACAACACAATACATAGCTTCATCCCAAAATGTATAATGCATATTTTAACATGAAAACTACACCTAACTATTTCAGTGATAGTCCTATGTTTAAATTTGGTAACACCATTTTGCTCAGGTGTTTAATATATACTTATCTCATGATTAATACCATGTTTCCTAAAATAAAAAAAAAATTATTGTTAACACATTCAATGGAATTATAAGTTTGTAATATGCATAAAGAACAATCATATAGTTTTTCAACAAAAAACATGAAGCTCAATAAAAGTATCTAAAACTTAATCTTTCGTTTTCAATAAGTAAATCCAAACTTGCCTAGTAAAATCATCAATAAATGTTAAAGCATATGTTGAAACACCAACATAATGAGTTTTCATAGGGACTAAGAGATCACTATGAACTAAATGAATCTTTTATTAGAATGTCAAGATTGATTATTAGGAAAAGATTTTATATTTATTTTATTAGCCATACAACCACTACAAATAGAATCAGTCAGAGAAATTTTAGGAAAACCTTGCACCATATTAAATTTGTTCATAAGTTAAATACTTTGGTACTAATTTTTCATTCCATAAATTTTCATCATTATAATCAAGAAAAGCATGAGAAGAGGAGAAAGAAGAGAATCTAGTAATTTTGAAAACATTATAATTATCTAAAAAAGTAGTAGTAATTATTTGAAATTCTTTCTTGGAAGATTTAACATAACAAGTGGAATTAAATTATTCTAATATATACTCATGTTTATAAAATTGAGGAATAGAAAGGAAATTTAATTTTAAATCAAGAATAAGAAAGACATCATGTAATTCACCATTAGGAATTTTAACAACTCTAATGGCTTCAACATTGCAAGAAGTATGATTTGTAAGATTCAAATGATTGTTATAAAGATATAGTTTTAAATAATAAATCAAACTAGAATTAGATGTCATATGTTGAGTAGTACTAGAATCAATAATCCATTCAAGGATAAGAAAATCAAGCACAAGTGAAAGGAACTCTAGTATTAGACTTTTATTTGTTGTGAGTCTTAGTGTTACTAGTGCTAGAATTGTCTTTGAACTTAAGTTTTACACTTTTAATATCATGTTTATTTTTAAACTAGTGATCTTCATCATGTGTATTTATTGCACAATAATTGAACTCTAACTTTTTATTAGGTTTTGAGTTAGATTTTTGATCTTTTTTTATCATGTGTATTATTGGAATTAACATGTTATTTTCCATTATTGTGTTGGTGTTTAAAAACAAAATCATGATCATTATAATTAAGACTAAAAAATTGAATAAAATTTTGTTCTTATTGATGCAACAAAGTACAAAATAAATCAAGTGTTAACTAAGCAAATACACTAGCAAAATCTAGTTATGAGTGAACATTTGTAATGAATTTCTAAAAAGTTCTAGACAAATATTTTTTAATGATAATATGAATTGAATTCAACTATGAAAGTTTAAAACATAAACTAGTGAGCTGAGAATGCAAATAGTGAAATCTAATAAAGAAATCATTCATAGTTTTTAAGTCATTATACTTTAAATAAGATAGTTGATCTTGAATTTGAAATTTATGAGATTCATTCACAACATCATAAATAAATTTAAGATTAGACTAAGTAGTGGATACAAAAATACAACACTCAATATGCACATACAATTTTGGGGTCATATATAGGCTAATTAATCATAAAGCCTCATCATTTTTTTCTTTCCATTTTTCTTGAATTTTAGTAGTAGTAATCTTTTCATCAGGTTTGAGGTCTGTGTTGTATACTATGTGCACAAAATATTTAAAAGTGTATATATATTCCATACATAGTTTCCAAAAATGGTAATTGGTGGATGTGAATTTATATTTAGGTAACAATTGAGTCATTTTACCTCAAAATCTCATCCAAATATAGAAAGCGAATAGGCAAGAAAAAAAAGATTAGAATGAAGGAGGCACATATGAGGGACAAGAAGGCCAAAAAAATAAATAGAATTTACCAAAGTGAAAAAATATGTGAATGAGGAGATGGTAGCCTAAAATGTTTTATGAATTTAAAAAAAAAAATACAAGAGTTTCAAGCTACAAGATGGACAAAAAATGCATAAGTAACAAAAATTAAACACCAAATTTGTAAATGAAGACATTATAATAATGGTTATTAGAAGTTATTTTGATCCATATCAACATTCTAAAATTAAGTTCTCACAAAAAAAACAAATAAATTTTACAAGAAATGGAAAAAACATTTTAAAAATATTAAATAACCAAAAAATAATAATTTATTTGTAAAGGAAAGAAAAACATTATTCCATGTACAATTAATTAAGAAACTTTGAGTTGTTTTGCCAATTAATTAAAGCATTAGCTTTTATAAAAAGAAAGAATTCCATAATTAATCTTAAAAAAATATTAATAAACTAAAAGAAATGAGTTTTCTTTTTATTATAATGAAAATTTAATACCTTTTCAGCCATATGATTTAAGAATGCAACAAATAACTAATGAAGATCATAAAAAGTGTAAATATTATAATGTGATAGTAAATGTGTCCATAAATTAATTGAGTTTTTTGTGAAATGCATTACCATGATAAAAAAACATTAAACTTTACCAGTAAATGAAATGCACTACCATGATAAAAATCACTACGTAATATTCAAATAAGGAAATAAAAATTTAAAGGTAAAAACAATTTTTTTAAATTAAAATTTTGGTGAAAAACCTGAATGGTTAGAGAGGACGCTGTCAAGGGGCAAGATGCAAGGTGTAAAATAAAATAAATAAATAAATAAAACACATCTCAGAGACCATGTAATCACCAACTACCAAAAATGAAATGCACATGCTTATCCAAAAAATATAACCCACTAGTGTACCTACCAAACTTAGCATAGGAATTAATATGTAGTTACGCCAAAAAGAGATGCAAATAGATTTTGGAAATGGATAGGTAGGAGGAAGAGATGGAAATATTGGAAAGGTACAAAAATAAAATGCCCAAGAAGAAAACAAAATACAAAAAGGTAAATAATATAGAATAATGATGTCAAAACACCAAGGATAATATCTAGGATGAAATAAACTAGGCAAGCTCCCTATTGATAAGGTAACCAAAATAATAGAAAATAAAATTTGTAAAAGGTACAAAGGATTACCAATATTGTAATGTTCCATGAAGAATTAAAAAAAAGGATAAAGATAATCATCATATAATAGGATAAAGTGCCGAGGAAGCTAAGAAATCTCTCTCAATAAATTAGAGAGAGAATCTAGAAGATGAGATAATAAAGGAACATCACAAGACAAAATAAATGCAAGTATACAATAAATATTAAAAAAAATGCAAAGTTTAGACTAGATAATAAAGGTGATGCCAAAATAATGAAAATCAGATAACTAGGAGAGGTGATGCCCGAGAAAGGGAAAATGATATTAGTAGGATAAAGATCTACAAAATAGTATAAAAAGACTCATAATAGTATAACTAAAGATTTGTGTGTGTGTTTACACACACACACACACACACACACACACACACACACACACACACACACACACACACACACACACACACACACACATTTGAAGCTTATGCATACAACTAAATAATAAAAAAAATACTTAAATAAGTGGAGCAATAATGCAATTAAAGGATGTATAAATTATCAATAGGAGAAACCTACAACATTTTTTTAAAAATAACAAAACTCAAGAAAAAAATTAAAAAATGGATAGAAAAATATGGAAAGGGGGAAGCCCTCACAAAAAAATGAAAAAAATATTCTAAAATACCTAGACTATGTCAAAAAAAATGTCACAGAGATGAACCTAGGTCTAAAACCATGTAGGAATTATACCAAAAACATTCATCAATGACATTTTAAAGTGTAAAAACTAATGAAAGAAATAAAAAATGTTACATCTCAAGGTACAAACCATAAATGAGACAAGAATTTGAAAGTGGGAAACCAAATGTATTGGTGAAAAACCCACATGATCTTATAATAAGGCTTGTCACCAAAATCTTCATAATTATAATTTAAAAGCAAGATCAATTTGAGAAGAATAGAGAGATTCAATTTTATAGTGAGGAAATGAGGAGAGGGAGGCTTATAGAGAAATAAGAAAATAATGGGAGTTATAAGGAATCCCATGATTACCTTACAAGCCTCTTTTGTGTGTGCCACATGTGGCCTAGTTGTGTAGAGAAGTAGGTGCAAAGTGGGAGAAGGGATTATTTATGCAAGTAACTCCAAAAACATAAAGCACAACAAAGAGGTGAGTGACACTTCATGGAATCTATATTTATGTGAATTTATAATTTAGATAAATAAAAATTACACATACATAAAGAGAACTTAGGATAAATAAATAATCCTAAATAAAGAGTAATCCTAACAAAATCTCACCAAATGATATGTGACCAAAAAAATGCTTTTCCCCCTATTCTTTTACTAAATTTGAATTTATTAAGGATCCCATAAGAAGAGAAAAACCTAAGAGAGGGTGAATTTGTAATATGCTAGTTCAATGAATGGAAGATCTATGGCATGCAAGATGAAACTAAATATTTAATAATAGGAAAAATATAATTCACCTACCAAAAAAACCTTGATACCATCTTAAAGTGGAACACAACTAAGTATCTACTAGAGAGTTAAATGCATGAACAAATCACATTTATATAATACCAAAATAAAACATAGGCTAGGAAGAAGTAATTTGTCAACAATCAATAGATTGAAATATTAGCATTAACATCATTAGCCATAAAATATTTAGAAAGGTAAATTATATAGGTTAAAGATAAACATACCCTCACTTCCTAGTGATTGTTAAATTATCTTTCATAACAATCTAAATGACACTTAAGCAAGATAAACAAACATGTTTAGGAAAAAATGATTAAATAAAATAAAAACTTACAATAACACATTATAATATTATTGATATGAAAGATAATGTGAAAGGATTCAATGGAAACAAGAAACCCCATTTTTAAGTGATTTTATTACTATTTATGATAACAACTACAAAATTTTCAACTTTGTTCTTAGTTCTACTTAATACAAGGGAATTTGAAATACTCTTGGGATGTGCATAGATCATAAGATATGTGTAGCTTCATGAATGTTTAAATTAAATATATAGTAATCAAGTGGTTATAACTTTAGGAATTCAATATGAGTACCCTATTCAGCTAGAGACATTTCATCTAAAACCTCCCACATAAAATATTATACAAGTTTTACACATTCATAATATGTAGTAAATTTAGAGTCAAAAAAATTATCTTCCTTAATGACCATTGCTTCAAAGGTTTACTCAATTTCCATAGTATATGATACCTATTAATCACAACCTAAGTTGGTTGTATATGATGATTTGCATGTTCCAAAATGAACACCATCTTATATTCCTCATGTATATCACAATTCACATTATACTATAAATTATAAATTTACAAAACATACATAAGATCATAAGGGATATGATGATAATGATGGATATACTATAACATGTCATCACTTATACAATTTAGATATATGTACATATGCTTATAGTCACAGGTGTTGGATGGAATTTTCCTTGTTAAATAAAATACCTACATACAATTTTCCTATTGACAAGATCATTATTTAGTATGAGAATAAATTAAAATTTAAAATTTCACAAAAAAAATAAAAAAAATAAAAATCATTACCTATACATGACACTATTTTCTAGTTACATTATTTTTTTATGTTTTTTTATCATATACATGGTATATTCCATACTATTTTTATATACATATTATTTTCACAATATACAAGATTGGAATATAGGACATAAAAATTACATATGATAAATTGGAATTAAAATGTGGGGTATTTATTATATCCAAAGGCTACATTAATTCATTTAGATCATTCCTACATGGGGGGAAAATTTGTACACTTCAAAGTTTATAGTTTATAAGGCCATTCCATTGATAAATTGAGCTACTTATACTAATTATATATGGACTGATCTTATGTATATTATTTAGGGTGATATGTTTTATAAATATTATACCTTACTATGATTTGATGATGAATATTATCTGTGTAAACTAAAATTTCTTGTTTGGATGTGTGTTGATGTTGTTACATGTTTCAAGGTGTGGTCATTAAAGTGTTTTTACATTTCATGATACGTAATGTGTGATATGTGTGACCAAGTATTATTATTATCTTATGTAATACATTATGTGTTCTATGTATGATTATTGATGTGTGTTACATTGAACTATTTAATATTGACTATTAATGCATGCTACATTGTTTTAACATCCATTATGTTAGCTTACATGTGTCCATGATTACATTGATTATGCATTGTCACATCATACATCAGTTGTGTTAAGGAAAATCTAATTTATATCACCATCATTTTTTGTCTATATATGGTTGTATTAGAGTTAAAGTGTATTTATTTTTCACTCCAATCTTATCCTTACCATGAAATACTCATAATATTGTAAATTCATTGAAAAGGGGAAGGTGGGGATAACTACAGACTTTCAATATCCATTTTAGGATTGATTTGGGATTATCCCAGGGAATGAATATGGGTATTGGACTTAAAAATTGGAGTGTAGATGAATAGTCTCAAAGAGATGCCCAATTTCACCCTTTGTGAATGTGTTTCTATGTTTTTTATGGATTGCTTGACTAATTTACATTGTATAGGGTTCTCATTAACAATTATCTATTGTATATGCTTTTTTAATGCCAAACATGTATCTATGTGATGCCCATGCATTCTATGCTATTCAAAATAATATCTAGATCTTCTCACTAGATGTAGAGGAGGTACTTTAATCAAGTTAGATTTAATTATTTCCTTCAGTAGATAAATTGAACTATTAATTGATCTTTGAATGCAATCTGAATCACTAGTTGTAGACTTACTTTTTTGTGATTTGTTGTTTTGGTATGTAACATTGTTTGCAACCAATTGACTAGGTGAGGGTGTATATACATGATTAAAACTAGGGTGTCTTTAAAACCTTTGTATTGTAATCTAGTTTTATAATGTTGTGATATTTTAATGTAATAGTTGATTCTATGTTTGGAAATATGAAATAATCTTGCTCATACTAGTGATTTGATTGTTTAGAGTCTCACGAGTGTAAACCTTAGTTGCTTCCAATTGAACATGTAAGGATATATGCTGAAGAGGTTTTGAAAAAGTTATAGGTTGAATGTATGCATTAGGAAAAATAGTAGAGGCTACTTCACCTTTTAGATGGGTGATAGCATGGACTTAGTTAGATGAAAAGTAGCTATCACCCTCTTGAGGGAGAGGAGGAGAAGGGATTTCTTTCCTCTGCATAAGATATGACATTAAAACAAGAGTATCTAAGGAGGCATATACATATAGGTAGAAACTATACATATAGGGTAAAATGCATGTAAGTGGAGTTATAAATTGGATTGAAATATGATTATAGAGAACATTCCACATGAAAGATAGAAAACAAGGGATAGAAATCATGACATTGTGCATGTATGCATCAAAAATTATGACATGCGCTATGATATTTTTAATGTGTTTAGCATGATAAACTTGTATATTTTTCCCTATGCGAGATAGAGAGCAAAGGGTAGAGAGATTGGATTTGTGTAATAATGTATAAATATATTTGACATGTATTATAACATTTGTAATGTGTTTATCTTTATACGCTTGGAGTTTTTTCCATATGAGAGATGGATAATATGCAAAAGAAATATTGAAATCTTGTGCAATTTTAGCAATGAATTTTGTAATGCCATCCCTTATTATAAAACATAAACATGAAATGCAAAGGATGAAGCTTTGTACTAACATATGATAGACTTCATCATTCGTGTACATCATAGGGCCCATTATGGTTTCTTTTTTATTTTCATGAAATGTAAGAAGAATATGCAAATATTTGAGCATCATTTTTGCAAATTTTGTATGAAAGTAAGGTGATACCTCAAACAACAAAGAAAGAGCTAGTACATGAAACTAAGGATTTTTATGAAATATTATTTACAAAATACTATGAAATTTTGAATTTGAAATTGATTTTTTAAATTTAAATATGCAACTAAATTTTTAGATAACTATGCAAAAATTACTAAAGAATAACTAATAATGTATTTGATACAACTAGGGTTTTGAATGATTTTTTTTAAAAATTAGTGCAGTAATTTGAAAATTTTATAAAAAATTTGTAGTTTTAATTTTGAAAAATTGAAAAAATATTTAAAAATATTTCTAAAATTAGTAGTATATTTTTCCTAGTGGTTTGAAAGTGTTTGTATGCAAATAGGACCTAGAGTGTGCAAACTAGGGTTTGAGTGCATTTATTGAAAATATTTCAATTAATTTGTAGTTTTTTAGTTTTAAATTTAGGAAAATATTAAAAAAAATATAAATAATTAGCCTTAGGGTTTTTAGAGTTTTTGTGCATAAATGCAAAGTAAGTTAGGTTCACCAAATGTTTTATTCTTTTTGGGAATTAGGGGTTTAATTTATAAAAAAATAAAGGCTCTGAGTAAATATAAGCTATTAATTAATGTGTCTTAATTAGCCTATTAATTTTTGTAAACATATTTGTATTTTATCTTTAATAAAAATATCAAGTTGTGTAGAGAAATTAAACTTAGTCTATTTTGGGTCAAAATAGATGATTTAGGATCTGGAAACTAGCATGCAAGGATGGCAAACTATCACAAATAAAACCCAAAACTCTATTTATAAATTGGATAGTAGCACCAAACTTAGGACACCCTTATACTTGGTTTTATATTCCACTTTTTAAAGCTATTTTCCACTTTTAGTGCTAGTGTCCAATTTTGGTGCTATTATCTTGATGACCTAAATTTTTTGGGTTTTGTCCAGTAGGTATATAACACCCTAGTAGTGAAATATCAAAGCTTGATTTTATGTGGAGCTTGATATGTGTCTTATTTAATATTCAAAACCCTTAAGAGATATTGATACTTGAACTTGAATAGCAAACATGGGAAAGAGAGAAGGGGTTAGTATGTAAAGGATACATTGGACACACTTCACACCCTATGTGTGGGCACACTGCCTACATACCAATACTCTAAAGAGGGATCAAACTACTATATTTCTCCCATTTGAAGTGCTTGGTATAATTGTGTGATGTATGCAACTAGATGTGAAAATAGAATGTAATTTGAACTACTAGGGACTGGTATGAGTGCATAAATAGGCTTGAATTAGTCTTGGAAGGCTATATGCAAAGAATAGGGAAGAGTGCTTGAGTTTACTTTCTTGTATTCTTTCCATTTTCCTTTGAATGGGTTCCAACCCTTATAAATTGAATTTTAATGGCCTTTTATATGGAAACTAATGATCTTGTTTTAAATGAGCTTATATTAGGCTGATAGGGAAAAAGATAAATATTTAGGAAAATCTATTTGTTAGAGGTAAAAATGACCTTGGATAATAACATCAGAAATAAGACACCCCTATGTTTGGGTTTATATTAATACCTAGCATTATTGTCTTAAGTGTAATTTTTTTTGGGGTTTTATTTTCCTTCTTAGTATGACCTTGTGTACCAAATTTTAGGTCTTAATTGTAAATAGAACTACATATAGAGCTGATTCTTTATATGCATGTGTCTTCTATACAATTTAAGGAAACTTCAAAAAATGGGAAAAAGGTTTGTGACCTAATAAGAGGACCTATACACTTGGTGCTATTATCCATGCCTAAGTCATCTAATTTTGCATTTTATATGATTACATAAACTAAGAGTATTCAGTGACTCTGAAATGATATTCAATCAGATCAAAACTAAGTTTCAATTCAAACTATCATACCTCAAATTATATAAACATAGTGCTTAAGACCTAATTGAAATTTTCAACATATTCAATATCATCCCTATTCCCTGAGAGGAAAACTAGGTAGTATAATCACTAGATTCAGCTATGACAAACTTAACCCCTCTAGATGTCACTGAGATACAAGAGTTCTCTATGGAGCTCATCCCTTGTCCTTCTATCCTAGACAATATGAGTAACTTACAAGTCTTTGATGATTACCATAGAGTCATCTAGTTCCTTGGAAATAAGGGGATATTTGAGTCCCAAATCATAGATGAAAAATATAGAGACAACCCCAAGACTGAGGTGGATAAAGATGAGAGCTTAAACATTCATAATAACTAGATCTATAAGTGGATTACTTCATTTGAAATATAATTTGATGTATTATACCCAACCTTCCATGCTAAAAGGCCTAAGTTTAAAGACCAAAAGTGATGACTCATTAATCATAGCCCTATGGAGAACCTCTAGATAGTTAACATCAGTGTGAATTAGATGGACCATGAATTATTGCTAAGGTATAAGGATATAATTTCCTAGGCCTATAGATACTGTAAAGTCTTAAACTTGAGAGTAATTACTCACACCACTATCTTAAAAACTGACCAAAAACCCTTTCGACAAAGGCATAAGCTAGTTAACCTAGTCTTAGAGCCCTATATTCATAAGGAGGTTCACAAATTACTCTTTGAAAAGATAATTTTCTTGGTCCACCACTCCACCTAGGTGGCTAACCTAGTCCCAGTGTAGAATAATAATCATGAAATATGCCTTTTTTGGACTTTTGAAATTTTATTCAAGCCTCAAACAAAGATAATTACCCATTTCCTTCACTATATAAGGTAATCCAAATGGTGAGAAAGGCCCATATGATGTCATGATTGGATGGATTCTTAGGATATAACTTGCTCCTAACTAATCTATGAGATATAACTAAGACCATTTTTACCACTAAGTGGGGCATATTTTCTTAAAAATAAATGCCTTTGGGCTAATCAATACTAGTATAACCTTTTAATGGGTAATAGAATTCATCTATTAGGGCCTAATATGTAAGTGTAATAATAATATACATGGATGACCTAGATGTGTTCTCTAAATGTATGTCAAATCATTTACGTAACCTAGATATAGTATTTAAAATATGTATAAGGTATGTCATATCCTTAAACCCAAAGAAAAGCATGCTTAGTGTCACCAAAGGTAAGATTCTTGAGCATATTATCATTAATGAAGTTATTAATATCAACCCTAAATATATAATTTCCAAACTACCTTTACCTAATAATAAGAAATAACTAAAAAATTTCTTTGGAAAAATTGACTTTGTCCACAAGTTTATTTCTATATTTGCTTAGATAGTGAAGCCCTTGAATATAATGTTGAAAAATGATGCTAAATTGAATTGGTAAGTGGAATCGAGGAAAGATTATTAGGATACCAAAGACACTATCATGCGAACCCCAATCCTTATCATACTAGACTATACATAGGACTTCTATGTTTAAATTTTCATTTTATAGCACACCAATATTGCTTACCTCACCTAGAGTTTATAAGGAGAAGAACACCTATTGGATTTTATGAGAATTAATCTTAAGGATGATGAACTATGATATTCTATCTTTGACAAGCATGACTATGCCCTAGTCAAGGTAGTAAATAAATTCAATCATTACATCCTTTAGAATAGAATGCATGCCATTGTCTTCAACCCAATTATAAATTAAATGCTAGGATAAAATGAACTAAATGAGTGTAGGGCTTATGGATGATGAAATTGTAATAGTATAAGTAAGAAATAAATCCATCCAAGTTGGTCAAGGGAAAATGCCTCACCAAACTAATCATAGAGATATACCTAAGAGTCATAATACACCAGGTGGACTAATAATGGGTATAACACTTAGACTAGTATTACCCGGTTATGCACTTTATGATTTATGGAAATGCATCCATGGGACTCAAACATACAAATAAAAGATCCCTACAATTGACATCCATGCATTATATGATAAATAAATGAGTTCTCTTTAGAATAAACCATGAAGGAATCTACCTATGATGTGTATTAATAGAACAGGCCAAGGAAATAATGGTAAGTTTCCATGAAAATTTGGGAGCTGAGCATCCTAAGGTAAATACCATGGCTTAGAAGGTTCTATAAGAAAGTCAATATTGACCCATATTATTTAGACATGTTCACACTCATGTTCATTTTTTTCAATACTGCCAAACCTTTGCTAAAAAGTAAATGCACACTATAATGTCTCTAAAATTTATTATAAAATCTTTATCATTCATATAATGGTGGATAGATTTTGTGGGAGTGATTAGTTCTAATTCATCATCTGGTCATAAATTCATCCTCATAAGAATAGACTACTACACCAGATGGTCTAAGGTAGTTATGAATAAAAGGAACACCACTAATAAAGCCATCAAGTTCCCGTAGAAGATAATAATCACCTATTTTGGGCTCCCCATTTGTTTAGTATGTATTAATGTCCCCACATTTCAATATTTAAAATTAAAAGAGTTGGCCCATGATAATGGAATCACACTCAATTTATCCTCCAATCACTACCCATAAAGGAATGAATTGGTGAAATCCACCAACAAAAACTTGATCAATGCCATCAAGAAGTTAGTTAGAGAAAAGCCCCAAGAATGACATTCATTATTAAAATTTAACTTATAGGTATACCACACTAGGCATAGACAAGCCCTCAAAATCTCTCCTTTCCTTCTCATCTACATAATGTGTCTAATTTTGTCAGTCAGTATCAAAATTCCTTCTTATAAATTCATATAATAATTCATGGGACCAAATGATAAAGTTATTTCTAGATTTCTAGACCTAATTGAATTAGAGGAATCTTAGGATGAAGCTTTGTTGAGATTTAACAAGCATCAAGATATAGTAAAAAGGTGGTTTGATAGGAGGGTTAAGGTCAAGAACTTTATAATCTTAGAACTAGTCTTGATGTGGGATAAAGTTCATGAAAATAAAGGCTAGCATTCAAAATTTGATCCCCTCTAGATTGAATCATAACAAATTTATGAAATACTAGGTTAAAATGCTTGTTGTCTCAAGGATCTTAAGGGAAACAACTTACCACTTCCATTAAATGGATAGTTCCTAAAGCATTATTTCTCAATTTTCCCCTCCAAACTGGTTTATAAGTAATCTAAGTAGTAGGTAGTAATGTATATATTAAATAATTTTTGTTTTAGGTACGTGTTTACTTTTTTGTGTTTATTTTTTATGTGATTTTATTTGTGTTGTGCTTTACACATATGCAACCTTTATTTATTGTTATTTTTTCCTTTGATTCCCAAATTTTTTTTACTAACTAATTTAGGTGGTAGTTGAAGCCTAAGAGAATTCTTGAGAAATAAGAAAGCCCAAGTTGAATGCTTTGATTCAAGTGATTCTAAAATTATAAAAATAGACTCTTAACATCCTAGATCTAAGAGGCTAATGATTCTAAGATAAATAGATAGATTTTATAATATCCTATACCCTAGGATGGACACCAATTTATACTTGAAATAATTTCTATAGAAGATATTGGATTGTTCAAGTTGATCAAGGAATGGTTGGCTAGTTAAAAATCCCCCCCTTTATCCATTCGCCCTTATCTTGGTCTTGAACCCTCAATAGATATGATTAATAGGAAATGATATATTCTCAAGAAACTTGGAAAATAATAAATAAAACATGCATAATCTAAATTTTGAGCCTACCTCAAAAGTGTTATATAGGAAATTTCATTGTAGGATTTTCAACCTAGATGGCAGTGGAGCAAGGCCATGAACAGGACCATATGCATATTTGTTAGGTTTATGGATGCTTGTATGGTAGTAAAGTAATGCATTAGTCATTTCCCCCCAATAAATCAATACAAAAATTCCCCAGAGGAAGCTTGAGTACCAATCTAGCCTTGATTACTTAGAGATAATCTAAAAATGAATCTTGATGAAAATCACTTCCCACACACGCTAGTAGTCATCTACAAGTGGAAGCTTAGTATGTTATTTTCCATTGTGATACTTTGGTGCCTTGTATTTTATATATATGACTAAAAAATCCCATAAACTATTTATGATGAGAAAATAAAGAATAAGAATCTAGTTGGGTTCTAGGTGTTTCTCATTACTTTCCCCATGGAATTCACCATTTATTGTGGTGAACATGCCCCATTTTCTCTGAAATGGGGGAACCCTCTAAAAATCCTATGAACTAGAGATTTGTATTTCCTCATTTTGTTCTCATCAAGGATTCTTACTCAAAACTTTAGAATATACATCCCCTTGGTTTTCTTCAAGTAGTAACAAACCTCTTTTAATTTCTCTAGAAACAACTAGATAGTGTTTGTTCTCTTTTAGTAAATCATGGCATTGATGTTGTAAGATGATTTTCACTTAGATTTCTTAGAGTCTTGTTCCATTTCTAGAGAAAAAATTCTTTATCCTTTATGTCTCATCTCATCCTCCATGTGTCATGGGTGAGCTTTAATGTATTGTTTTATTTTTCTCTTTCTTACTTCATCATTTTGTGAATATCATAGAGGCCAAAAAAATGGTAAATCACCACATCTTTTGGAGTTATAAAGTCCAGTCCCTAGATGTGTTAAAGTTTTAAAAAATGGGAATATCCTAACCCAATGGAAGCTACCACATCATTTGGAGTCAGAAAGGCTAGTCCCCTAGACCTGTCAAAGATGTATGACCTCAAGAGATCCCAACCTAATCAAAATCTACCATGTCATTTGGAGTTATAAAAATATTCCCCCATACCTATTAGATATGTCAAAGCCTGCAAGAGCTCAATCTAATGGGAATATAACACACCATTTGGAGTTAAAAATTCCAATCCCATAAACCTATAAAAGATGTTAGAGCCTAGGAGAGCTCAACCTAATGGGAAACTACCACATAATTTAGAGTAAAAGAATCCAGTCCCATAGACCTATCAAATATGTTAGAGCCTATGAGATCCTATACCAATGGAAAATTTCCATATCAATTGGAGTTACAAAGGCTAGTCTCCTAGACTTATCATAGATGTTAGATCCTAGGAGAGTCTAACATAATTAAAAGCTACCACATCATTTGGAGTTAGAAAGGCCAATCCCCCAGACCTATCAGAGATGTGAAATCCCAAGAGAGACCAACCTAATGGGAAGCTACCATGTCATTTTGATTTAGAAAGTCTAGTCCTTGAACCTATCAAATATTTTAGAGTTTAGGAGAGCCCATCCCAATGGGAATATTTCATGTCATCTAATGTAAAGAGGAACTAGTTTCCACTTGTGACCTAGGAAGCTCAAAATTAAGTATAGGTGGTTAACCAAGTTAATTAAGGTATGCCATGTGTCCCTAGGTGACACATCACCTAGTCTATGGGAATGAAATGGAGTAAAAAACCATACCTAGGTGATGATCATTAATGAGAAGACCAATATATGGATGACGTGTCAAAAATCAAAAGTTAGGTAAGGAGCCTCTAGATATGTGGATGTGTGCCTACCATGCATTAGGCATTAACAAAATGGGAATATGAAAATGATTGGATAGTTTTTAAAACATCCCATTTCCATTTCTATATCTAGATGGTGGTGGAGGATCATGGGATCTAAATTCAATTCTATATTTAGAAATAAAGGGAAAAGATATAGCCACCAATTTAATTTCAAATTTAGAGAAAGTGAGCTACCAAATGCCCTTAAGGTATGCAAATGTGTGTATACACTTATGAATCCCAAAGGAGGGATATTAATGGTTATGATTTCTACCTTAGAGGAAATATCAGACTCCTTACTTTCAAATTTACATAGAACCCTTATATCCTACACCTTTAACACCCAAAGCTTCATAATTTCCCCTTTATCCTACTCGAGTGGATGTTAAAACCTACAAATTGAAGGTTGATACTGAGTACTGGGACACCACTTTGTCTACTATTTTAACCAAGTAAAAACACTACAATGACATATTCAAAGTAATTGAGCAAGTACCCAAGGATTCTACCAATATTGAAGATCAACTAGTCTAGTACGAGGATGCCCTTTAATCTTATAAAAGATGTTAACTTTATAGAGTCTTAGCCAAACTAGAGGTGTTTCCATATGTAAACCTACTAGGTGACATCCTTCATAATTCTATCTACATATAGGATGTTTTTAATGATTGGGTATGTTTACCCACCTCTTAGGACCAAATTATTAATATATCTAAGAATGCCTTCAAGGTGTATTACTCCCTCTCATATTTCTCATTCTCATATAATGTAGCAATAGTGTTAGTCTAGATGAATGATCACTAGATCTATGAAATCCTTCATGACTAGGCCAAGAACCCTTACTATAAGTGGGTCAACATAAAAATGATCAATGCCTAAATATTCTACACCTTCTAAGAGGAGGTCCAAGTAAGTGTGATCCTACTGAGCTAGTTATTTAGAGACTTAGACAACTAGTATGTCAATGAGATGTAGGTGCACCTTCTACACATGATATTTAATCACTTCGACATCCTAAACATTAGAGGCTTAATCAACTTCAATTTGGTACATGTTATTATAGATAACCAAAATGGGGGTAATTGTTATGTGATGAACTACTTTCTTGATGCCATTTATGGGATGCTCTCATTCAATTCATCATCCCTCCCTACATGGGTTCTTGATGACCCAATAATACACGTGGTCTTATACAAGTTGTATGGCCACCAATTCCACTAGCATGTATAGTATGTATGTGACCAATTCTACTTGGTGGTGCACCAGGTAGTCAATAAAGCTTCAATTCCCTATATCTCAAAGTTAGTCTACGACTCCATCATATCCATTAGGGGATAAAAATTATATTAATATGACATAATAATATAAGTCATATCCCTCCACCAAAACCCCTTATTCCTATCATATTATTTACCTGATCACTTAGAAAAATAGGAGATCACCTATCAACTAGTGATCAACATTTTTAGCTTCTACGTAGAACATTAATAGAAGGCACGCCCTCCAATTTTGATTACCATATGGGGACACATATATAGTAGCTTACCCTCTACATAAAAAATGGTAGTCAGGTGAGACTTCGTCACTCTCACAAAATTCAAAATTCAATAGTGGGACTATAAGGGATGATTTAGTCCTATTTGGCACAATACTCAACTTGACTCAACATAAATAATGAGCATCAAGACAAGGATGATGATGAAATATATTTTAATGATTATGATGACTATGAGGTGATATCTTGGATAATAGTGAAGAGGAAGAAGAAAGGGAATAAGGCTCAGGTAGGCTCCTTGGTAACTCCTACATCTCTTGCTTTATCTATGGAGGACTTGACTCCAATAGCTTAGGCCATCTCTTAGATAAACTTGTAAGGAATATATTGAGGTCAACATAGCCCCATTTCTAAAAAATGGAGACCCTTATGTCAAATTATGAAAATATGTACCTTAAAACTAAAAATTCACTAAATTATAATATATATAGCATGTTTTCACATTGTTCATAACTCTCATTTGGATTAATAGACCTATTTTCAGATGATCATGGTTTCACCTCTTCCAATGTTGATAAAAAATTTCTTGTGTTTCTATATTATAGGATCAATGGGATATCATTTGAGACTGAACATATTTAGGTCTTTATGCTTCAATGTTAAATTGATCTTTTGTTAGCCTTTGAACTCCAAAGATTAATCAGATATATCTTTGGTCATGTTAAAACCTTAGTATAATATTTAAAGCCTAGGTCCATTTTGAATTAAATTCAAAATTACATTGGAATAATTTAATTATGCTATGGACTTAGTTTAATTTTAATCCTAAGGCTTAGTCATGTTTTTCAACATGACCAAACCTTAGTCTAAAAAGTTTGTGGTTGGTATTTTTATTCTCCTAATACCCCTTGGTCCCTTTTATTTACACATGGTCTATCTAAATTCAAGTTCCCTTTGTTGTAAACTTATCTTAAAATCCTTATCCTAAAGCTTCTATTGTATTTATTAACATAATAAAAACATTAGTCCTAAGACTTTAAGTTATGTGTTTTATTATTTTTGGGATCCATTTAGTATATCCTAAACTTAGGATAAAAACATGATTCAAAGGTTTTAATTTTAATTATAAACACAAATAAAAAAACTTATTCTTAATATTTTACCCTAAGTTCTATATAATTCTTGAGCCTGACTTAAACATTGTTCTTGTCTATAGAATCAATAGCCCATATTTACCTAGGCAAAGTTAATCTAACAGTATGAGATGGGATCAGAACCAATCTCACTCAACCCCATGGATCATGATCTATGACACACATTTGATTGGATGGGGAATATTTGATGATGGTAAATCAATGTTGAAAAGTTAAAGCATAGTCCATGGTTAAAACCTAAGAAAGTGGTAGATGATTGAAAGTACATTGTGTGACATGCACATTTAGATAAATGGAGTGTAGTGAGTCAATATTTCAAAAAATATTAGAGTGAATGCATAAATGATAAGTGGCATAATCATGTAACATACATTAAATCTCAGACACCTATCAAAAGATTAATGCAGTGCATTGATTTATACCTAAATTATCTAATGATGTATGATTGATGTAGAATTTTTAATGAAGATAAGAATAAATAAGATACCACCATAAGGTGAAATAACATTAACCTAGTATAACTAATATCATAAATTATAAAAATCCCATAAAGGTTCCAAGTGTCACCATTTTGGTATAAGACTAGTGAGTAGCCAATGGCCTTTCAAACCTTGGATCAAGATCTGATAAAGAATATTGATTTGATCAAGGATGATCAAATGGTCTAAGGTAAAGCTAAATTTTCAAAGGGATAGGAGCCAATGAAATATTAAAATGTGTCCAAAAGTTACAAATAGTTATAGCTCGAGTATTAATGAATAGGTATGCCATAGTGATGCCACATAATCATAAAATGACAAACTTGAAGATTTTTTGGACATGGTGATGCAAAGGTATAAATAGGTAATTTTGAATTCATTTTAAGGTGTGAAACTTATGACTTAAGCTCATATATGCCATTAAATCTTCTTGTGAAAGTTCTTGAAATGAAGCCCTAAAAGAGTGTATGGATGCTTGATTCGTTCTTGTTAGAAATGTAATTGAGCCAAGGGGAACTAAATTATCACCTTTGTGAAGATAATTAGATCCAGAGTCCACTAGTGAGAAATTTAATATAATTTTCAGCCATTATATCTTGAAAGGGTGTTTCTTGAGAGAATATGTAACTTTAATTGACCTCAAATTTAGGAATTGAGAATTAAGAGGAAAGGGAAATATAGGATGGAAAATAATAGGGTTATCGATATAATCCTAAATAATAGAGGAGAATATTGTTGAAAGCCAAGAGCATTAAAGAGCCATGAAGATCTTATAATAACAATGGGGGACTTTATAAACTAAAGTTTCCCAAAGTTAGTTGGATAAGGAATATTCCTTTGGTAACTAATCTTGTATAACATTTTGAGAAGGAATATTTTCTTATGCATGTTGAGTTTATAAAGATAATGGCCTATCAATCACAGATAAAGAAGGTAATTGGTCTTAAAACATTTGTAAAAGGAACAACTATCCTTGACACATGTCCAATTGCATGTTTAGAAGGAATGACCAGTATATCTCATAAATGCTCTTTATAAAGGAGGTATTTCCCATTGTAAATGGAGAGGGAGTTTTCTAGGCCAAAATCAATTTTATATTTTGTGCAATTAATCAAGGAATTTTTCAAAGTTTGTCCAAATTTTCTTGTCTTTTGTTATCTTGACTTCTCTCCACTTGTTTGTTTTGACTTCTAGATTTGAATGGTTATTACAAATTCTTGGTGTGTAAATTTTAATTCAAATTTGTTAACTTATGCCAATGCTAGGTTAATTGGACATTCTTGGGGTAATTCCATTTGCTTACCATTGTTGCATTTTGGCTAATGTTGTTTGCTTACAGGGGTAAATCTTTAAAGTAAACTTAGTTCTTATTTTCATTATTTCCCACATTCCTTAAACATTTGCTTAATGTGTGATAATATTTGAGCTTATGCTACTTCATGTCATACATTGGTTAAGTGCATGCTTAGATGATATTTGAACTTTGTCATGATGTTCAGAATGGAGATCAACAAGATATCTTCTCTACCTTACCTTCCATTTTTATCTTTTTTAACCAAATCACTCTAGCTTAATTTTCATTATAAATATCCATCTTAGATTAATCTTTAGATTAGTTCTTGATCATAATCACCATTATTAGCATAGAATATTGCATATTTTTCATAGATTAACTATTTGGCCATGGTGACTCCCAACCACAAAACATTATAAATATTATGAAAAGGTCCACTTTTCTTGTCTCTATGCTATCAATAGATAATAGGACTATCAGAACCTACAAATCATGAATTGAATTCTAGGAATTCTAAAATTATAAGTGGTCTTGAACACTCTGGGCACCTATGATACATATTCAAGCATCAATAAGAAGGGTTTTTTTGGTGCTAGAATGAGGGCCTTTACTAATTCATTGTGAATTTGTATTATATTCACTAATATTAGTGAATTTTGTTCAATGATTAATGTATTATTTCCATATTGGTGTTCCTTTAAGCAAAATTCTATAAAGATCATTGATATTAATGGTTTTAGACTAGTCTTTAGGCTTCGTTTAGACAAAGATCATTACTCTGTGAAGGTATATGAGAAATTTTTTCAAATATTTGAAGATCCATTTATCTTAGCAAAGATTTGGTTTCTATCTTATATTGTGAATAGGATTTAGAGTTGGAATAACCACAAGTAACATCTTCATCAAGGTATGGCATGGTTTAGTGTATCTTCTATCAATATGCTTGGTTTGATACATTATTTGCCTCAAAATTCCAAAATTTATTTACCTTATTTTAGTCTTATAGTTGTTATTATTGCTAAAGATCACATAAGGTTCTTTAAATCTGCCTTAAGATTGTTAAATATCATTCATGAAGATGTTTCCTATATATTGTTTCTTTTTACTCTTAGAGATGAGCTATATGATTGGTTTTTTAACCTTCCTAAAGATTTAATTATCAGTTGGAATGATTTTGATAATTATTTCATTGATCAATTTGGAAATACCATTAGTCCATATGTCTTTTATCAACAATCCATTACTTTGAAAAAGGATTTAAATGAAACCATTAGAGATTTTAATGCTATATTTAAAAATATGTTGAAGATAAAAATAACTTCTTATAGACCTATTAAGGATTTAGCTTTAGATACTTATAAGGATGCATTAGACTCATTAACTTATATGTTTTTGAAAATATCTATTAGAGTCATTAATACATTAGCTTTATCCTATGCTGAGGATATGGTAATTAGTGACTAAATGCAACCCCACAGTTAGATGTCATATACCATTCCAAATATCAATCCTAATTTTCCCATGTTGAATGTCATTTGTAATGTTAATCAGAGCATGCTTACTCTAAATCAAACTCAAATTTTAAACCGATTACCTTTGAGTCATGTTTATCCTAACCAAAAACTAGGATTCTTGAATAATAATGCAAGTGGATCTCATCCACAAGATCAAAGACCTATGGTGTCAATATCTATAAGTAGTCCTCAAGTTTACAATTTAGAGACAACTAAAAGTGAATATAACTCCATATTAAAAATGGTTTAAAAATTGAGCATGGATTTTATTGAGATGCAAAAGTAATTAGATAATAATGGGGAAAGTTCTAATGGAAACTATTTTTTTCAAAAGATCAATAGATCCACATTTAGGTTTGAAAATAGTAATGATAACTATAATAATGAATCATATAAAACTATGAATGCACCTAACATAAACACTTATGAGGTGCCTTTGGTTAATTATTATAAGTTCCACAATAATGTTTCATGGTCATCTAGTTCTTCTAAGATATCTACATCTTCTAGAATAACTCTTCTGGTAGAGACATATGATTTGTCATTTCAATATGAAGATGAATTTGAAGATACTTTAGAGGAGGTATCTACTACACCAATCAAGGACGAATACCCTATCCTTTTTCAAAAAATAGAGGAAGTTGTATCTAAGATGAATGGAGTTCTTGAAAATGTCATGGAAACAGTTGCAGGTAAAGAAGATGAAGATGCACCAAATGCAATGTATCAAGAACCATCATATGACTCCATAAAAATGTCAAAAATATGTGATAAACATGTTTCAAATGGTAATATTCATGTTATTTCTATTGATCATGATTAAGATACCTTTTGAGATGACTTGGAGAGTTTTTATGCAAAAATTGATAGTCCATCCCCACTTCATGTGGAGATTGAGGAATGTGTTATAAAAGGTACTAGTGTAGCTATTTTTCAAGAAGGAAATAATATTTTGGAGATACTAAAGTAAAATGAGGTATAGCCTAATGAATACATCAATCTAAGTATACCAACTAAGTTTACAATACAACCATGGAAGGAGAATAAAACAAGACATGATCAATCTTTAAATGAAGTACAGTTAGCTTTCTTGATGCAAGAAACAAGAATTTGGGAAGAAGATTATTTGATATTGGATCCATATATTTAATCCATGAAATTAATAATGGAGGTGTGAAACCAAGAAGCATCACTCAGAAAACATAAGCATGCAAGTTATCCTATCCACAAGAAGGGGCCATTAAATACAAGCAATCATGTTTCAAGGTTTTGTAGTAGACTATATAACTTTCCATTTGATCTTGGAGGTAGGTTCTTTATGGAGTTAGTGTAGGTTTTTAGATTGGTTTCTTTCTTTCTTTTCCCTTGTTTATAAATAATATATTTATATATTTGTTTTCTTTCTCTTTCTTTATTCCTTGTTTTTAATAATTCTTTTTCAAGACACTACTTAGCCTGAGTTTCATCCAATTGCTCAAGAAATTCTCAAAGTCAAGAATCTAGGTATTGACTTTAGACATTGGTTTATTATGGATCAAGAAGTAAATATTGATGTTATATTTTGGAGAAATTAGTAAGGACTAGTGGATAGGTTAACTGATCCATAAAATATTAATCCTTATTTTGATCTAAACTTGATTTTGATGAGGATTACACATGTAGGATGAAATTTTAAATTATTGAAGCATAGTCATGTTTGCACTTAAAAAAAATCATTGCTTGGGACAAAGGCTACAACCATAGGTGATTTTCTAAAGATAATTTTTTTTATGAAATACCTAAAGCTGGTTAACCTAGTTCCCAACCTTTACTAGAAAGCTAAAAATTATCTAAAAAATACAAAAATAGGAACTTATTTCAAAAAGTCAAGGGATTTATAAGTAGAGGTGATTCTAGTAATCTCCATTAAGGCTATGGATTCCTAGATGGCATTGGATCAAGACCTAGAGTAGATCTAAAGTCATCTATGTTGGGACTATGGATGCCTAACTGATAGTAGAGTAATGCCCAAACCTTCCCCAAGCTAAAGAATGGTTCCTAATGAATAACCAAACATCTTATAAATTGATGTTAATGATTATAGTCATCAAATCTAGAAGTTGTCCCCCTAAATCCCATTGAAAATAGTAAGTGGAATCAAAACAAATACACAACATGGCTAGGATGATGTTTGATCCCAATTATCCATGTGTAATACTTGTTTTAACCATGAATTGATCTAAATAATGATAACCAACTAGTTGGAATGAATAACCTAATTATTAATTTGAACTAGAATTTATAAATTCTAACATATTTTTATGTTTCCCCTAGAAGTCACCATTTACTAAGGTCAACATAGTCCCATTTCTAAAAAATGGGGACCCTAGTATCAAATTGTGAAAATTTGTACCTTAAATTTGAAAATTCACTTGATCAAAATATATCTAACATGTTTTCCCATTATTTGTAACTCTCATTTGGATTAATGGACATGTTGTTAGATGATCATAGGTTCACCCCTTCCAATGTTGTGAAAAATTATTGCTTGTCTTTCTATATTGCAATATCATTAGAATATCATTTGGGATGGAACATGCTTAGGATTTTTTGCTTCAATGTTAAATTGATCTTTTGTTATCCTTTGATCTACTAAAAATTAATTATATATATTCTTAGTCATGTTAAAACCCTAGTCTAATGTTTTAAACCTAGGCCCCTTTTAATTACATGCAAAATTTCATGAGAACAAATTACATGGGAACACTTCAATTATGCATTGGACTTAGTTTAATTATTATCCTAAGGCTTAGTCATGTTTTTCAAGATGAACAAACCTTAGTCTAAAAAATTTATGCTTGGTCTCTTTATTTTCCTAAGCCCCCTTGGTCCCTTTTATTTTCACATGGTCTAGCTAAACACATGTTCCCTTTGTTATAAACATAGCTTAAAATCCTTATCCTAAAGCTTATATTGTATTTATTAATACAATAAAAACTTTTTTCCTAAAACTTTAAGTTATGTCTTTTATTATATGAGGGGTCCCATTTATTATATCCTAAACTTAATATAAAGTCCTAATTCAAAGGTTTTAGTTTGAAATATAAACACAAATAAGAAAATTAGTCTTAAGACTTTACCCTATGTTCCATGTAATTCTTGAGCCTAACTTAAACATTATGCTTATCTATAGGATCAATATCCCACATTCACTTAGGTGAAGTTAATATAATAGTGTAAGAAGGGGTCAGAATCAATCTCGCTCAACCTTACGTATTGTGAATAATAAAAAACATTTGATCAAATGGGGAATATTTGATGGCATAAAATCAATGTTGAAAAGTCAAAACACAGTGCATGATTAAAACTTGAGCAAGTGCCAGATGATCAATAGTATGTGATGTAATGTACACATTCAAATCAATGGAGCATTGTGAGTCAATATTTCAATAAATCTTAGGGTGAATGTATAAATGACAAGTGGCACAACTACATGCCATAAATTAAAGCTCAAAAACCTATCAAAAGATCAATAGAGCACATTGATTCATACTTAGAGGATCTAATGGTGCATGATCGATGTAGACTTTTCAACAAATCTATGAAAAAATAATATGAAACCACATGGAAAAAGCATGTTAGCCTGATAGAAATGATAGCATAGAGTGTAAAAAGC
Organism: Torreya grandis; assembly: GCA_037957365.1. Classification (NCBI taxonomy): domain Eukaryota; kingdom Viridiplantae; phylum Streptophyta; class Pinopsida; order Cupressales; family Taxaceae; genus Torreya; species Torreya grandis. Next base: position 961,910 of record JARHVA010002500.1, read on the forward strand.
CCATAAAGGTGCCAAGTTTCACCATTTTAGTAAAAGAGTAGTGAACAACTAATGGTGTTCCACCCCTGAGATTGAGATCTAATGGATTGCATTGATTCATAAAAGGATGATCGGATGGTGTGAGGAAAATCTAAATTTTCAAAGGGATCAAATCCAATGAAATATTGACACATGTTAAAAAGTGACAAATGGTCATATCTTGAGTATTAATTAATAGGGATACCATGGTGATTTAATAGTTTTGGGAATATTAGTGTATTATATGTAATTAAATTAAAGGTCTAGAATAGGAAATAATTAAATAAATATGAAATAATTAAGCTACTAATCTTTATAATTTGATTGTAATTTTAACCTTTATAAGCCTAGTAATAAGGGAGAGAAAATAATACTTACCTGGAAACTAATTGAGATGACTATTATAGGGTCTAAAAGTCACTATGTAGCACTAGGACACTGTCAAAAATAAATATTTGGCATTTTTTTTATGATTAGATAGGATCACCAAAATAGGACACCTTGGGATATGATGTTATAGTCCTCTTATGTTGCTATTGTCTAGGAGACTTGGGTTTTTTGGGTTTTATTTTTTGTGTCTATGTGAGTCTACCTATGAAATTTCAACTGTTGGATGTACACATAACTCGGTATAGAGCTGATTTAGTCTTCAAATCCTAGACCCCATTATGCTTTGACAAAATTTAGAAAGAGGGTGGTTAGTATGTGTAATATGCACTGAATGTTTATCCACACCCCTTGTGTGGGAATTTTTCCTATATACCAATACTCTGAAGAGGTATCAAGCCATATGTAGTTCTCCCACTTGATGTGCTTTGTGAAATAATGTGTATGAATATACAAAATGTTAAAAATAGGTGTGCTTGAGGTTGCTAGGGACTGGTGTAAGGATTTGAATAATATTTTAGTAGTATTGTTTTGTTATATATAGAGAATAGGGAAGATTGCCTTAGCAGTTTTGCTTGTATTTCTACTTACATTGTAATAATTGCCAACCCCTTCTAAATCAACTTTGAATGGTATTTTATAAGGATTTTTTGGTCATGGGTTAATTTTTTTTGCATTAGGTTGACAAGAAGATGAATAAGAACTAAAATAAACTGACCATTAGAGGTAAAAATTCACTTAGATAGGAGTGTCAAAAGTAGACACTAGAGGGCTCAGTGCTATAGTCCAAGTTGGGCACTACAGTCTTAAGCTAATGGAACATAGGGGGATAGATATGTCATGGAAAGAGTAGTCTAGTTGAGCAAGGATCAAGTTTGGAAGGCTACAAATGAATTGGAATCAGTGAAAAGATACCTATGAGGGTCATGAAATCAAGCATATGGGACCTATGGGTTGGGTTTCACAAACCACACTCAAGTTACCAATTTTTACATTTTATATATCTACATTTACCCCCTCCCTTTATTCTAGTATTGTAGAAAAGCAAAATACTAGGATAAAGGAAAAATAGAAAGCAAACCTAAACTTACTTGTAAAGGAAATCTCATGAAGTTGTGTGATTCTCAGTGTTCATAAAGAGAGAACACTGTAAAGAGTAAATCTATAAAATAAAATAAAGAGTAGATCAGTTCTTACTAGATATGCTATATCTAAAATAAGAGTAGATCAGTTCTTACTAGAGAGAGAGAGAGAGAGAGAGAGAGAGAGAGAGAGAGAGAGAGAGAGAGAGAGAGAGAGAGAGAGAGAGAGAGAGAGAGAGAGAGAGAGAGAGAGAGGAATGAATGAATACAGCTCACCAAATACATGAACTAATAGATAGCCTTTTTTATGCTAAGTGATGATAAGTAATGTCGAGCAATGTTTGTTGATGCTATACCAAGAGTAATATCATGAATGGAGATGAGTGCTCAATTCCCCATAAGTGGCTCAATAATGTAAAGGTTGGCCCTTTGGCTCCATCATCACCCACTAAGTGAATATATGTAATCATGAATGTGTTAATAAATGTTTGGACTATGTGTCCAATCCCTCTAAATATGCGGGCCAAGAATACAAAGGTTAGTTAGTCCTTTGGCTCCATTATTACCCCGTGAAGTGAAGCTATGAAATGATACAAATATGAAATGTCTATCATATGAGATGGATCCTAAATCCTATGAATGTTCTATAATATAATAATGTTGGCATGTATATTTTAATATATATTGGAAACTACACCATTCTTAGCCACTCTAAAAGATGGAGATTAGGCTTGTATGAAAGCCACTCCAAGACTAGTGCACTAAGCTTATATGAAAACCACTCTGTAATGTGGAAGTTAGTCATGTATGAAAGCCACTCCAAAATTATTCCAACCACCTAAAAATGGAATAAGGCACACAAATACTAATAATTTATAAGTAATATATTAAACTTGAAAAGAAAAGAAAAAAATATGTCATGTATATTGCACCTAATTACTAGTGTCTAGAACATGGATTTTGATCTATAAGTTATACCAATTTCCATATCAAAAACTAGAATCAATATCCATCATGTCGTACATGATGCCCCCTATATCTAGATTGTTTGAGAAAAATTATACTAAAACTATTGTATCTAAACTGGTCTAAGTGTGCAAAACTATAGTTGAACTTACTTTTCTACATGTGTCTAGGAAATCTGATCTTTTTTTTATTTGGATAGGATCACCAAAAGTGGACACTAGAGGGTCCAACACTATAGATTAATATTGGCACTATTGCCTTGGGTTAAATCTAATGATTGTTCTAAAATTGTTATTATCTACCTAATCTAAAGTCTAGTTATTGTTCTGGGTGTTCTAAAAATTGATTTTTTGACCGTTAAGAGCTTTGATCTCTATGACAAAATGCCTATTTATTTCACCCTCTTTTGAGGGTAGAAATTTAGACCCTATAATGACTTCCCTCAAAAGAAAAATCCTTGAAAATATGTTATGCTTCAAAGATACCTGATATAGCAATAATAATCGACAAGATATCTCAAGATAAAGCATGGTTTGTAGTGAGAGATTGTAAGATCAATGGGGGTATGCTTAGATAGTTATAAAAATGTAATAACATGTGTAATGTACTAAACTAAAACTATAATTATAGTTAGTTTTTAGTTTTTGTTTATTATTTGGAGGGATGTAGCATGATGTCTATCATGACATCCAAGAAAGTAAGAGAATGCATGATGTGGATCATGACATTACAACCAATCAAAAATTAATCAAGCAATATGCATACAAGGCAAGAAGTAAGAAGCACACAATGGTGACCAACTAGGCAAGAAAACAAGGGATATGGGAACATGTCACTCAGACTAGAAAGCAAGCATACAAAGCATGTTCAAATTCCACATACACATATAATTGAAACAAGAAAGGTTGGAATGAAAGCCACAATCACATAGAAGAGTATAGGAAAAGGACATTGGAAAATGTTCTAAGGCACACACAAGAATAAAATCAAAGGACATTGGCAAATGTCGTAAAGCACATATAAGAGAAAAAATAGGAACTGATAAATGCAAACAATCTATCTACACTAAGAAAGAAAGGAAAGCATGTAAATACTCAAAATATAATCACATCTAATTAATCAAAATAAGAAGTAAAAGTATGCAAGACATGGTAGTAAAAGACTAGGTATATGCTAAGAAATACATAAATGCTATATACTAGTGAGTATTGATAGAGTAATCTATATAAGCTAGTAAGTAATGTACATCAACATGATAACTAGAGTGTGTGGTGTAGGAATGACATAACCTAGATGGTGTAGTCATGAAAAATATGCCCCTAATGGGTAGGTATATTGATACGTGTCTTAAATGTAGAAGTAGGATGCCCCCTCAATAGGTAGAGTGAAGTAATCAAGGATTTGGATGTTACTACACACACTCAAAGAAGATCAAATGAAGCATGGTAATGTAGATAAATTAATAAACAATAGCATAGAATAGAAAATGTAAGTCTGGCATAGTAGTAGAAATAAAAAGCATGGATGATGCACACAATTGAAATGTTTTTAGAATATTCAATTATTTTAATGTTTTTATATTTTTTTTGACATATTTTAATGTGTTTGATGTTTTGAAAATTTTTATTATTTTTTTATTCTAGAATTATTGAGTTATATACAATCAATCATGAGAAGATTATACAAGAAATATTGAGAAACTATGTACAAAAATTTGAAAAGAAGTTATGTAAAAGTAATACAAAGAATAAAAGATACTAACCAATGAGTTTCATGTAATAATCCCTATCATGGTGTCTTATATCAAGGAGAGGGATCATGCATGATCATGAAGCAAAATGGAAGGGTTGAGACTGTGGCTTTGAAAGTTGCATATGTTATAAATGCTCTAAAATATTTGAAGTAAAAACTAACTATGGGGTACCCTTGTAACTCTAAGAAGTGGATGAAACTATAGGGTTGTTAGGGACCCATCTAGTAGTAGAAGATTCTCTCTAAACATGTGCTCTATATGTAGAGTTATGAGACCTCAATGAGACTGACATAGGTGTGAACACTGTAGTTAGAACCTATCTAGAATGATGTAACTATGGATTCTCTAAAAGAGACCTCTATGGGAGTGTATATACTACTTATGGTGGTGATGGAGGCATTGATTATGTCTAAATATTAACTAGAATAAAAACTAAAATTGGTGGAGAAACTAAAACTGGTGGTTGAATTGAAACTAGTGACTGCAAAGTAGAAGATGGATCTAAAGTGGGGACTAGTAACTCATGTGGAATTCCAAAAATATGACAACCTAATTAGTGTGAATGAATTTCACACATCTATGAACTATATAAGGTATTTCTTAAAGTTTCTAAATCCATGGTTGCCCAAGTAACATATAAAAAACTCCTACACTAAGAACTATAATAAATGGTGTGGCCATATGTATAGGACCAGCTTGTAGAAGAAGTAAAATCTCACCTAATGAACTCTATATGTGCCAATTGAATTTGTTAATAATTATGTTCATCATGGTAATATCTTGCTCTAAATATCGCAAATGATACAATAATTTCATAGTACACATGTTCACACTAGATCTATTATCTACGAGAACACTATGAATAGGATTATTATGAATATAATATATGATAAAGAGAACATGATAATCTAAATCATCCTCGACTATCTTCTACTATAAGGAGATGGAAGGTTTAGCTAGAACTCTAGAATTGTATACACCAATCATGTTTCTCAAAGTATGTAACTCAATTAAAGGAGCCCTATATGTATCTAGTGGGGGATATGCATGTTATGTAGGTGAACCCCTAATGTATCCCCCATCTCTTATTTAGAATGTTGTGGAAAAGGATCTAAGAATATTTTCAATTCTTTATCCTATGTTTACTTTTCCTAAGGAGGATCAACTAAAGTTCCAATATCAATAACATTACCATCTATAAAGTCATATATCTTGTGTCTCAAACTAATGCATCTTTTTATTGTGTGGCCTAGTACTTTATGAAAATTTCAAAATGCATGCTAATCATATCCCTATGGAAGAGGCTTTGTTGGATCAACTTCCTAAATATGAGGGAAAGATATGATATTACATTCTAATAGATGTTGTATAACTTTGGCTAGAATAACTAGTAGATTAGTAAAGGTTAGTCGAGGAGGTGCTAATAAAACCACACACTGAGGGGGATCTAAGGCCACATTGACTATAGGTTGATTCTAACTTTTGTTATCATTGACCCTAAATTTGTATGGGACTTTGTTGTTACTCTTATTTTTTTTGTTTTTTATATACTTATGTACTTGATGTTTCCCATTCAAATTAATTTGGCTTCCCTTTTGTTTAGTGTGTGACATAATTCAGTGAACAAAAAGAACCTTTTAAATATTATTAATTCATGCAAAACTAGTAGAAGACTCTATTTGAATAGATCTTGTAACTCCTAATCAGCCATGGGTCTAGTCATCTTAGCCAAGATAGTCTTATATCAAAGAATATAATCTTTTAGATATTCATTTGACCTTTGTTTCTATTGTGCAACTTGGGCATAGGAAACCTTATCACCAATGTTAATGCTGAAATGAGATAGGAACATGTCGGCTAAAGGATTGAATGTATTAATCAATTGGTTTAGTAGACTATAGAGTCATTATAAAGAATAATCCTTTGGACTCCATGAAAATAGCTTGGTAAGTAGCTAGTCATTTAGCACATAGTCTAATAATGTTACATGAAAATCTCTCAAATGTGTCTCTAGATCACCCTTGCCATCATATAAAGTAAGGTTAGATTAAACAAAGCCTTATGGCAAGGGTGTAGAATCAATGTGACATGCCAATAGTGTATGAAATAGAGCAAAAGAATCCAAAGCCTACATAGGTCTAGAAGTACATTTCTCAAGATGTAACACCTTGGATTGGAGAGATCTTATCTCTTACATAAGGGCTACCATATCAGGAGAGAAAGATGTACTATCTATAGTTGGTGGCATAGAGGAAGGTTGGATTGCTATAGGGGTTTTTTGAGACATTGTTGCCCTCATAGTATCATTTGTAACTAGATGCTCTGAAGGAATGGAAGACTCAATTTTTTTAACATTTTTTATTTCCTTGATAGATTTTAAGATAAGAGTATGATCTCAGGATTATTCCTTAAGTCTTTCTCAAAAACTTTATAGGATAAAATCATTATTGTGGATAATTTTATTATCAATAATTGTGGAAGTTGATCAAGAGTCTAATGTGGTGGATCATGAACATCAGTATTTATATCATCATTGTTATTCCCATAGTGCTAATTGTCAAAAATATCCTCATGTAAATTTGTGTAATATGGATGCGTAGGATTTATAGCAAGAACCTAAATTGATTTTTTATCCATGGTATATGGTCAAGTTGAAGGAATCTTGGTGAATTCAAGAGGGTTACCACTAAGTCTTGTAATTCATCTCAAAAGAAGAAATGCAGGGAGCTTAGGTGGCATAAGGAAAATAAATTGAATAATGTAAGAAAAGATTAAACAAATATAATCTAAACAAGGAACTAGAATATGTATAAAAAGGATACGAAGCTCACAAATGTGTAAGGTGATACCTCAAGAAGAAAATAGGATTTTGAATGATTTTTTTAATTACTAAGGAATTTTAAAATTTGATGGAATTTTTTTATTTAATTATTTAAGTAAAAAAAATAGGAAAAAATATTGGGAAAATACCGAGACCTAGTATGGGCACTAGGGTTGAAAAGAAAAATTATTTTAAAATTTATAAAAAAATTTAAAATTTAATGCTAATTTTTTATTTTATTATGCAGGTAAAAAATTAGAAATATATAGTAGAAATACTAGGAAAATATTAGGACCTATTATGGGCAACTAGGGTTTGACAAAAAAATATATTAAAATTACTATGAAATTTTAAAATTTAATGGTAATTTACGATTTTATTATGTATGTTAAAAATTATAAAAATATAAGAAAAATCAGTATGAATTTTACTCTACTAGGGTTTGTATGTGCAAATGAAGTATGTCAGGTTCACTAAATGATTTAACAGTTTTGGGAATATTGGTGTATTATTCCTAATTTAGTTAAAGGTCTAGAATAGGAAATTAGTAAATAAATATGTAATAAGTAAGCTAATAATTTGTATAATTTGATTATAATTTAAACCTTTCTAAGAATAGTAATAAGGGAGAGAAAATAAGACTTAGCTAGAAACTGACTGAGATGACTATTACAGGGTTTGAAATTCACTATGCAAGATTAGGAAACTAATGCAAATTGGGATTTGGCCTTCATTTTATGATTGGATAGGAGCACTAAAATAACACACCCTAGGGTCTAGTGTTATAGTCTTATTATACCTCTATTATCTAGGAGACTTGAGTTTTCTAGGTTTTGTTCATTGTGTCTATGTGAGCCTAGCTATGAAATTTTGATTATTAGATGTCCATGAAACTCCCTATAGATCTAATTTAGTATTCAAACCCTTGACTCCATTATGCTTTGAAAATCTTTAAGAAAGAGGGGGGTTAGTGTGCGTAAGATGCATTGAACATGTATCCAAAACCCTTGTGTAGGCATGCTACCTACATACCAATACTCTAAAGAAGGATCAAGTCATATGAAATTCTCTCACTTGATGTGCTTTGTGTAATAATTTGTATGAAGATGAAAAATGATATAACTAGGTGTGCTTGAGGTGGCTTATGACTGGCATAAAGATTTAAATAATATTGTAGTGATATTGGTTGGTTGTATGTAAAGAGTAGGGAAGATTACCTTAGTTGTGTTTCTTGTATTCTTTCTTCCTTTTTAATAATTTCCAACCCCTTCTAAATGAATTTTGAATGGGATTTTATAGGGATCTATTGGTCATGGGTTGAATGTGCTCACATTAGGCCGATAAGAAGAGGGATAAGAATTGGAAGGATCTGACTATTGGAGGCAAAAATGCACTTGGACAAGAGCATCAAAAGCAAATAGTAGATGGCTTGATTCTATAGTCCAAGTTGGGCACTATAGTCCTGAGTTAATAGGACTTAGGGGGACAAAATTGTCATGGAAAGAGTAGTTTGGTTGAGCTAGGATCAGTTCTAGAAGGCTATAAATGATTGGGAATGATTGAAAATATGTCTATTAGGGTCATGAAAGCAATCAAGAGGGACATATGGGTTGGGTATAAAAAACCACACTCAAGTTACCAATTTTCACATTTTATATGACTACACATAGTGATGTCATGTAAATAGAAAATGACAAACTTAAAGATTTTGTGGACTTGGTGATGTAAAGGTAAAAATAGGTAAATATAAATGCATTTAAAGGAATTAAACTTGTGATTTAAGCTCATAGATGCCATTAAATCTCCCTACAATCCTAATTTAAATTACACCCTAAAAGAGTACAAATTCCCTAATTTATTCCTATTAGCATTATAATTGAGCTGAGGGGAATTGAATTGTAACCTAGGTGAAGATAATTCAATCTAGAGTCCACTAGTGCATAATTTAATAGAATTTTCAGCCATGATAGCTCAAAAGGGTGTTTCTTGAGAGAACATAGAACTCTATTAGACCTTGGATGTAGGAAGTGAGAAGAAAGAGCCAAGGTAAATCTATGATGGACAACAATAGGGTTATGGATATAATCCTAAACAACAAAGGAGAATATTACTAAAATCTAAGAGCATAAAATAACCATGGATATCTTAAAATAGCAATGGGGGACTTCATCAACCGAAGGGTCCCAAAGTTAGATGGAGAAAGAATATTCCTTTGGTAACTAAACTTGTATAACATTTTTAGAAGGAATATTCTTTTAAGCATGTGTAGTTTATAAATTGTGTGCCCTATCAGTCTTAGTTAAAAAAGGTAATTGGTCCTGAAACATTTGTAAAAGGGATAGTTATCCCTGACACTTATCCCATTGCATGTTGAGAAGGAATTACCAACATATCTCATGAATGGTCTATATAAAGGAGGTATTGCCAATTTTGAAGGGAGAGGGAGTTTTCTGAGCCAAAATCAATTATAACTTTTGAGCAATTAAGCAAGGAATACTACAAAGTTTATCCAAATTTTCTTGTCTTTTTTTATCCTAGTTTCTTGTTTATTCTAACTTCTAGATTTGAATGGTTCTTATGAATTTATAGTGTGTAAATTTTAATGCATAACTATTAACTTGTGTCAATGCTAGATTAATTGAAAGTTCTTAGGTTCATTTCATTTGCTTACTCTTCTTGCATTTGGGTTAATGTTATTTTCTTGTAGGTATAAATATTTAAAGTGAACTTGGTTCGTATTTGAATTATTCACCACATTTCTTAGATGTTTTCTTGATGTGTGATAGGATTTGAGCTTGTGATACTTCATCTTATACATTGGTTAAGTGTATGCTTGGATGATATTTAAAACTTTATCATGATGTTTGGAATTAAAATCAATAATATCTCTTCTCTACCTTACCTTTATTTTATGTCCTTTTCTAACTATATCATTCTACCTTAATTTCCTTTATAAATATTCATTTTTTGATTAGTATTTAGATTATTTACTGATTGTGATTCATGGTTCTTAACATAGAATACTTCATGTTTTGCATAGATTAACTATTTAGCCATGGTGGCTTATAAATATTGTGAAACATTCAACTTTTCATGCCTCTATTATATCAATAGATAATAGGATTATCACAACCTATAACTCATGCACTAAATTCTTAGAATTTTAAAATGAGAAGTGTTCTTGAACACTCTAGGCACTTATGATACATATTCAAGAATCAACAACATCCTACCACCTTTTCCTCCTCAAGATCCATTCCCATATCATATTTAATTTTCACCATCAGCCCCATATCCTAATGATCTACCTTTGCCTCCTCTATTTTCTTCTCTTGCCCAACCTCCTTCTCTTCCTATGGCACTAGTAACTAGTCCTTAGTAGAGCCAAGGTTAGACTAGATCATACCGAACAACCTAAGCACAACCTACCTAACCATTGACACCATAGCCTTTAAGATTTAATATGGCTAGTAGATTAATAGTGAGCCTTGAATGAGGCACTATGTATGCATCCAACAAGGTTCCTCCACTCTATCCTCCATATCCTTTTGTTTCCATTTTATACTTCCTCCACTCTATCCTCCATCTCCTTTTGTTTCCATTTTATACTTCCTCCAATCTATCCTCCATCTCCTTTTGTTTCCCATTTATACTTTGATCCTACTGCATTTCCACTCCTTGCTCTAGTTCCCACTAGTTTGCCTCTATCTCCCCCTCTATTTCCCATTATTTCCCCTCCATCTTTCACCCATGTATCATTGCCCTTGGTCCTTATGATCATCCTCACTTCCTCATTCCCTTATGTTTAACCCATATCACAATTTTGAGTCTTCTTGATGCCTCCCTTAGGCATGACCTCAATATCAGGTGTGATTATAGCCTTTGGGAGCCTGCCACCTCTAGTAGGGACACTCTTAGTGCCCATTCTAGTCAGGATAACACTCCCCTTCATGGATATAAGTCCTCTAACATCATACCCTATAGTCCCCTCTATCACAATTAGATCATCCACCATAGCATCCAAAGTTGACCAGGGAAATAGGCCAAAGAAGAAAAAGAAAGTGACACTTCCTTCAGCTTCATCCCAAAGGCCTTCAATTCTAGCTCCACCTCCTCTATAGGTATTGGTGACTTCTCTAGTCCTAGTGGTATTAAAATAAGGACTATATCCTCTATCCCTTCTTTTCCTTACCCTTACTTCTCTTTTGTGTTTATTTAATGGTTATGAAATTCCCCTTTCCCCTTGTGATTATAAATAATAAGCCCAACACTCAAAGTATTCATAATTATATTTAACCTATATGAAGCATAGTATATTTAATTTTTGATAGTGGTTACCAAAGTAGTACTCAAAATAATAAAATGATCAACAAGAAATATCTAAGAAATAAATAGTACCACAAACATAGGTCACACATGAAAAATATGAAAATATACCTCTCCAAAATGAGGCTCAACTTTCAAAGAAGTATGGGTTTGGTCAAAGATATCTACAATAAATTGATTATCAAGGTAAAGGGTTAGGTAAGCATGCACAAGGCATTACTACTCCTATTCTAGTAGATGGTAATGTTTGTCATCAGGGTTTAGGATTTATTAAATATCCTAAGGCAAATCATTCATAGACAATTTATCAAAAGAAAAGATCTAGATACAACAACAGTCAACACTAGCATTCCATTAATTCAAAATCAAGATGATAATGATGAGTGAAATAATATAGGTTATTATCATTTTTAAGATACCGATGAGGAATACAAATATACAAAGTCATATTCTCAACCATTTAATCATGCTTCACAATCATGCATGATTTCATTATTAGATACATGACACCATGATAGGGGGTCTCATATGAGACTCATCAATTAGTATCACTTGTTTTCATAATTTATTGTACATAATCTCTTTTACTTGATTGTACATAGCTTATATAGAAATATGAAAACAATACAAAAATTTCAAAATACAAAAACATTCAAATATTTAAAAAATACCATAAACATTTTGATTGTATGCACTATCCATGATTTACGTTACTTATATCATGCTATGACTTACATTTGTTATTTCATGCTATTGTATATCAATTTTCTACATTACCATGATTCACTTGATCTTCTTTGAGTGTGTGAAGTGACATCCAACTATTTTATTACTTCATTCTTCCCATAAAGGGGGCATTGATACTTCTACATTCAAGACATAAATTATTATATATACCCACTGGGGGCATCTTCTATAAGATTACACCATCTAGGTTATGTCATTTTGACACTACACATTCTAAGTTATCTTGTTGATATACATTACTTTATAGCTTATGTAGAATATCGTATCAACATTTCACTAGTATTTAGAACTTGTGTATCCCTTAACATATATCTAGTCTTTTACTACACATGTTTTTCATACTTTCACATTTTATTTGATTAGTTAGATGTTCTTGTATCCTTTTAGCTATTACATGCTTTCTCTGCTTGCTTAGTGTAGCTTGTGTGATTGCATTTTCTAGTTCCTATTTGTATCTTGCTTGTGCCTTAAGACATTTGAAAATGTACTTTGCTTCCTTTTCATGTGTATGACTTATTAAATTTTCCAATGTAATTTGTTTATAATCCTCTATATTCTTGTGGCCTACATGCCCACTTTGCTTATTTCACTTGTATGTGTATGTGGCATTTGAACATGCCTTCCATGTTTGTTTCTAGTTTGAGTGACATGTGCCCATGTCCCTTGTTTACATTGCCCATTGACTACCCTTGTATGCTTCTTGCTTCTTGATTTATATGATTATTACTTGATTTCTTATTGATTGTTATAATGCCATGATCTATATCATGCATTATCTTTACTTTATTGGATGCCATGATGGACATCATGCTTCATCCCTCCAACTAACAACTAACAAATAATTAACATTTCCAATTTTAGTTATAGTTTAGTACATTGTATATTCTTTCAAATTGTTATATTTATCTATGCATACACGTGTTGATCTAATAATACCTTGATATAAACATTTTCTATATCTTGAAACATATTGTCAAATATCAAATGCTATATCATAAATATTTTCATAATTAACACAACTGTAGGACTATTTTCTTCTGAGGGTAGTCACTATAGGTATATAATTTCTACCCTTGAAAAAGGGGGAATAAAATAGGGGATTTATCATAAAGATAACACCTCCTAAAAATAAAATTAAAAACATTTAAAATAGTTAGCACAATTTCCTCATATATAAGGGGTTATCATGCATGACATGATGGTTCTCAATCTTAGTTTTAATTGGGCAGTTGGCATAAATTCAAGATCAAAATCCATGTTTCAAACATTAGTGATTGGGGGCAATGTGCATGGAACATTGATCTTCTTTTATTTCTATGTGCATGGAACATTGATCTTCTTTTATTTCTAAGTTCAGTTTATTCTAGGCATTCTCAGTAGTTGCATGCCTTACTCCATCTACAAGTGCTTGGTATCACATTATAGTTAAAAATTCATACAAGTTTAGATTTTTGAGTACCTAAGTTCCCAAGTTAGCTTTCATATAAGCCTTTTACTTCAGTTTTAGAGTGGCTTTCATAAAATCCTAATCTCCATATTTTTAATTGGAAAAGAGTGGCCTAGTTTCTAGCACATATTTAGCTATCCACACCATAGTGTCAGATTTACAACACATTCATTGGCTCCATAATCCATCTCATATGACATATATTCTATATTAGTATCACTTCATAGCTTCACTTCATAGGTAAATTATGGAGCCAAAGGGATAAAAAAGGTATTCATGAGCCACCTATTTAGAGGGATTGGATACATAGTCCAAACATCGATTAACACACTCATGATGTTTTAACTTTACTTAGATGGTGATGATGGATCTAAAGGGCCAACCTTTACATTCTTGAGCCACATTTTGAGGAATTGAGCACTCAACTCTACTCACAATATTACTCTTGATTTAGTACATACTTAGCATAATCCATCATCACAATATAATCACACATCACATCATGCTCTCTTTATGCACAACCATCATCACATAACTTCATGAGATTTTACTTTATAGGTAAATTCATGTATGCTTTATATTTTTCCTTTATCCTAGTATTTCACTTTGTTGCATCACTAAAATAAAAGGGGGGCAGATGTAATCATATAAAATTAAAAATTATATGACTTAGCCATGGATAGTAGTGCCCAACTTATATATCCTCTTGTTAGCTCACACAACCCTTTTTATCATTTGCTAAAGTTTACTCAAATTACATAAAATACATAGGAACACAAAGAATCATCTCTATATGCAGTTCCATCGATAGTTAGGACCTAAAATTTGGTACATAGGGTCATAATGAGTAGGCAAATAAAACCCAGAAAACTTTTAGCCTTAAAACAATAGCACTGGGGAGGACTATAGATCCAAACATAGGGATGTCCTATTTTTGGTGCTATTTTCCAAGTTCATCTTTACCTCTAACAGACAAATTTTACAAAATCCTTATCTTTTTCCTTATCAGCCTAATACAAGTTCATTTAACCCATGGTCATTAATTTCCCTATAAAAGGCCATTCAAAGTCCATTGAGAATTTTGACACTCATTCAAAATAAAAAGGAAATAATACAAGCAAGTACACTAAATCAATCTTCCCTATTCTCTATATACAATCTTCTAATACCAATTTAAGACTATTTAAACACTCATACCAATCCCTAGTCATATAAAGTACATTTTAGTTTCACATCTAGTTGCATACATCATAAAATTTGACCAAGAACTTCAAATCAGATAGCTACATTAGCTTGATCCCTATTAAAAGAATTGTTATTTAGGTAGTGTTCCCACACATGGGGTTTGAAGTACAACCACTGTTTCCTTTACACACTAACCCCTTCTCTCTTTCCCATGCTTGCTATTCAATTTGAATTATCAGGAGCTCCTAAGGGTTTGAAAGATTAAACTAGACACATAGTGAGATCCACAGAATCAATATTTGGTATTTCAATACCATGGTATTATAGACCTACCAAATAATACCCAAAAACATTTAGGTCAATAGGACAATAGGACTAGAATTGGACACTAGCATTGGAAGTGGATAATAGCTTTAAAAAGTGGACTATAGAACCAATTAGCAGGGTGTCTTAGGTTTGGTGATACTATCCAATATAGAAATAGAGTTTTGAGTTCTATTTGTGATATTATTCCATCCTTGTACAATAATCTATAGATCTTGAATCATCCATTTTGACCTAAAATAAGCTAAGTTTGATTTCTCTACACTTCCTGCTATTTTTAGAAAAGATAAAAAAACATATCTTTTTGCACAAATCAGTATGCTAATCAAGACACATAAATTATTGGTTTACATTTACTCAAACCCTTTATTTTATTACCAATTACAACCCTAATTCCCAAAAAGAATAAAATAGTTTATTTTTCTCATGTCTTAATGTGAATTGTAATCTTAGGATTAGAGTATATTACACCAAGTTATTTGTACAAGGGAAGTGTAGCCTATAGGACACTAGATATTTCTTCCCTATAGGATATACATGTAAAACATTGAATCCACTACCATGTTTGGAGTGAGATTCATATATATAAATAGACCATAGGCCATATGGACCTAGGTTATGACTGGTCTAATTTTTTAGAGACTTAATGCTTAATGTGTAGATTCCTAGGTCTGAGGAAATTAGGTTTATCTTCTCATGAATAAGATTGCATTTAATGATCATGTGTTTCATGTGTGTTTCCCTATCCACTAATATTTGGTTGGATAATCCTATCCATGTCAACCACATATGTGAAAAATATGTAGGCATATACCCATTTATGGCCATGGACCAATTTTTACTAAGGAACATATCATAGGCTTCTAGGATGTAAACCATTTGAACATCTATAAATTATTAAATCCTAGGATTATATTTCATATGGATGTGGATATTCAACAACTTATCTATCAATTTCACCTCTGATTTGTCCATCTAGACCACTAATTTATCTAATTTTATGAGGGCTAGTCTGAGTTTCATGTATACATCTATCATCATCACATTGGTCTAGGCTCTAGAATATACTAAGAAATTATGTAGATTCTTTCAAAATAATTAAATGTCAAAAATAATGTGGGAGAACATTGATGTGTGATTCTCTTATTTTGGCTAGGCTTGTAGGGTTGGAGTTTGAGTCAAATGTTTTAACAAAAGTTCCCAATGCTTTGTGATTTGGGAAAGCTTGTGAAGTGTAATGTTAACCTTGATTTTATTCATAACCTCAAATAAGTTTTAACTGCATTTGCTTTGGACTGGTGGGGTTTTCACAAGAATCCTAGGCTATTGAGGTCTTGGAGGTGGAGGATGATTCTTAACATTTTGGTCTGGTGGGGTTGCACCATTATTTAGGGGGGTTGAGGTAGTAAAGGCTTGTTATTGCTACCTAATCCTATGGGTGTAATTGTTCCTTTGAGACTACCAAGACACCTACACCTCACTAATACCTTTTTATAGATCATTTTATTCATGGATAGGGAAATCTAAGGTTTTTAATACCATAGTAGTACTAGGGGATTTACTTGAGTTGGAGGATTTTAGATGATTGGGAAGTACCTCATATTCTTCCAATTCCTTCTAAAAGATAGGGAAAGCAAAACCAAGCTCTGTGTAATCTAGCTCTCCATGTGATACTATGTTGTGCACTTGACATGATTTAGGCAGGGCTATCTCAAAGATATCAATCTTAGTGAGCTTATTGGTTAAAGGTTATGTGGGATTATGAGGGTAGTTTTAGCTCATGTTTGACTTTTGATACATGAAATTATTGTTGGAGCTTTCTACGTTAGAGGTGTTAATTTGTCTTTATATCCCTAGGAAGTCATTATTAAGATTTTATACCATTCATTGAATGCAATATACCTCATTTTTAGTGTAATATTAACACATGGTCTAGGTTTTATTAACCATGGCTGATGTCACTTGACATTGAGTCCAGAGAATCAAATATAGACCCCCTAGTTTTAGGAAACCCAATGGTTGGTTTGAAGTGTGATGACCTAGTAGGAGATGCATTACAAGGAGAGTCTAGGGCATAGGAGTATTATATTTAATGTTAGGTAATAAGTGCAAATAAATCATTTTTGGTAACATGTAGAGTGTAGTGGTCATGGAAGCCCTAAGGATTCAATTTCCTTTCCACTTTGATGGCCCTTATATATGCTATTGATAGGTCTATTATAGTTTCATATCTTCTTAGGAACATTGTTATCCTAGGGTCTATGGAATTATTTTTCATTTCAAGTGATAGTTAAGGATTTGGTTGGTAAAATGTAGTTACTCAGTTACACATATTTTGGAACCCAACATTGGAAATTTTAATGGACTAATTGGGATCCCTCTTGATACAAGTGAACTACTAGTATAGGATGTTGGTGTCTAGTACATAGCCAAATTGGGTGAGGAAAGTAAAACTAAATTGGTCCCAACTTAATATAGAGTCTTTAGGAAGGTTTATGAACTAATCATAGGAAAATTCCATTAGAGTAAAATGGAATAGTTTTCAATCCACATCTTCATGTTATACATTCAAGATTCTCAAGGTGGTATTATAAGAGGTTATGTGTTCCTCTATGGTTTGTCCTAGACCAAGGTTGAAATGAGTAAGATACCACTTGGGTTTCCTAGGTAGGTCATGAGCAACTCCCAGGATGTTAATGACTGCGCCATCTAACTAGGCTATCCTGGGTTACACATTTGGGCATTTGGGATAGGTTATAGAGAGGATACAATAAGAATAATTATAGGTGTAGGTTGATTAGACTTAGGTATTTTATTAAAAAGTAGGGGAAATTACTAATCTACCTTAATGGGATGCACCCCTAGTAATAGGTGAACTAGTCTCTAGGATGATACATAATTAAAAAATAGATAGCAAATTGTTACCAAAAAAACCTAACTCAACATATTCATAAAATGATCTAAAATTAAAAAAAAGCATAAAATATAGCCCTCCTTCTAGTACTAGGTGTTGTTCACTCCAATCTTCTCCTTACCACAACATCTATGAGATTGGGTAACCCTTGAAAAGGGGAAGTTGGATACAAATATAGAAGTTTATCCTTTATTTTAGGAGTGATATAGGATCAACCTAGGGCATGGCTACAAGTATTGGACTTTAAAAATAGAGTTTTCATGAATAAGTATCTAAGAGATTCTTTATTACCAATGAAAGTTTAATACACTATGTTTCACATAGGTTAAATATAGTTAGGAATACTTTTAGTGTAGGGTTTGTATTTATAAACATAAGGGGAAATGGGAATTTCAAAACCACTAGCTAAGCACAAAAGAGAGGGAAGGATAAGGCAAAGAAGGGACTAGGGAACCAGTCACTAGGGTATTACTACTAGGTATGAAAGAGTAATTTTGACCTATAGATGAGGTGGGTCTAGAACTAAAGGCCTTCAGGTTGGAGCTAAAGGATGGGTCACATTTTTTTCTTCTTTAACATATTTCTTGGGTTAGCTCTAGGTGTTATAGTGGATGGTCTAACCATGATGGTGGGGATATAGGGGTTGATGGTGGAGGAATTGGAGCCATGGATGGGAGTGTTGGACTATATATAGTGGGTATTCATAGGGTCCTTATTATAGGTGGTAGGATCCCAAAGGTTGTAGTCATACATGCTATTAAGGGAATGCCCAAGGGAGGTACTAAGAAGACTCTAGGCTATGAGATGGGTGGATAAAAGGGGAATGGGGAAGTGAAGATGCTTGTAAGGATTGAGGCCAAGTATATGTGGGTGAAATATAGAAGGGGAAATAATGGGAAATAGAGGGGGAGATGGAGGAAAACTAATGAGCTCTAGAGTAGGGGTGGAAACTCCATATGAGTAAGGGGTAAAAGGGAAATGGGAGGAGATGGCATGAGTGAGGTAACATGGATGAGTGATTTCTAAGTACCTTCTTTGGGGTTCACTCTAAAATTGTTATCCATGTCCAATATTAGAGGCTATAAAGCCAATGGTTGTATGGGATACACTTGGGTTGCTTGGCACCATGTATTCTAAGCTTAGCTTTACTAAGTCCTGGTTACTAGTTTTGTCAAAGGAGATGGAGGCATGGTGTGAGTAATAAGTAAAGGAGGTGAAGGTGGGGCACCTGGATAAACTAGAGGAGGTAAAGGTGGATCTTTAGGATCTAGGGATAGTGGAGGAAGTTGAATGGGATATGGGTATGTATTAAAAGGAGAATAAGGAGCAAGAACACCCCAAAAAATTATCTAAGAGATGGAAAAATTTTCTGGATTTGGGTCCTCCATAGATCGATCAAGAGCTAGAGGAGTTATTGATGGGCCTACCTAAGCCTTCTTCCCTTTATTATTCCTCTTAGCTGATATTTAAGATAACACATTTTGGTCATCCATGGCATTCACACAGAGTCCATCATTATCTTTAGATTGATGGCTGTAGATGATATTGATCCAAGTTTAGTACTATGACAAATGGGCTTGGATCACCCCTTTAGGGTCTAACTATTGAATCTTGAATTTTAGAATAGCAAAGGAGGCTTACCTAGTCACCATATTTTATACAGAGGGGAATTTATTATAGATGTGGCCCCATAGAGTGATAGGGAATGGAGGGATCACCTTCTACTAACACTATACATATAAGTCAAAGATGTTATTCACTAGCTATAGGTGATCTCTTATTATACTAAGTGTTGATGCATATAATATGACAAGTGTAGGGGGTATTTGAGGAAGCCCACAACTTGCATTAATGTTTCATTTTTATACAACTAGTAGTCCCTAATGGATATGATAGAGTCCCATATTATCTTTGATATTTTGGGCATTGGAGATTCATTGAATACCTAGTACAACACTAAGTATAAGTGGTCACAAGAATCTCACACATGATGGTTAAACTAGTGGACATACAACTTGTAGAAGACCATGTGGATAGTTGGGTCACTAGGAACCCACATAGGGAAGGATGACAACTTGAATGAGAGTATCCCATAAATTACATCAAGTAGGTATCTCATTATATAGAAATTTCCCCCATTTCAATCATCTAAAATGGCATGTACCAACTTAAAGTTGACAAGGCCTACAATATCTAAGATGTTGAAGTGAGTCAAGGTCATGTGTATAAGGGGCACCCATAACTCACTGACATACTAATAGTCTGAGTCTCTGAATAACTAGTTTATTAAGATCATGCCTAATTAGATATCCTCTTGGAAGGTATAGACTATGTAGGCATGGATATTTTATTTGTTGACCCACTTGGAGTTAGGGTTCTTAGCTCAGTCATGGAGGAAGTCATAGATTTAGGGATCATTCATCTAGATCGATAATGCCACTACATCATATGAAAATGATAAGTATAAGAGGGAGTAATATGCCTTAAAGGCATTATTAGATATATTGTCATTTTGGTTCCAAGAGGTGGGTCAACACACTTAATCATTAATAAAATCTTACAAGAGGATAGTCTTATGGAGAATGTCACCCAACAAGTTAGTGCAAGGAAATGCCTCTAGTTTGGCTTTAGATATATGAAGTCCACACCTTTTATAAGACTAAAGGGCATCCTAATACTTAAATATTTGATCATAATAGAATCCTTGAGAGCCTAATCAATTAATTTTAATATGCCATTTTACTTTTTATACCTGGTTAAACTAGTAGGGAAAGTGGTGTCCTGATACTTAGGATCAACCTTTTGATTAGAGGATGTAGTTGCCATTAGAGTAGGATAAATAGGAAATTAGGAAGTTTTGGTCATTAAAGGCATATGATATAGGGGTTATATGTAAATTTGAAAATAAGGAGTCCAATATTTATTTTAAGGAAATAATGGTAACCATTAATGGGCCTCCTTTAGGCTTTATAAGCATATGCACGTATCTCCCTCCATTAATTGCATTTTTTTATCTCACTTGCTGTAAATTATAAATTGAGTTGGTTGTTAGATTTTCACACTTTATTTCTAAAAACAAAATTTAATTTAGAGTCCATGATCCTCTTCTACCATTTGTATATTGCAATGGCAATGGGATGTTTTCAAAACTATCCAATTGGGTCCATATTCCCATTCTATTAATGCTTAACATGTGGTAGGCATGCAAATCACATCTCTTAGAGTTCCCTTGCCTAAATATTGATTTATAACATGTGTCATCCATATATTGGTCCTCCCATTAACATTAATCACCTAGGAATGGTTATGTAATCCATATCATTACCCTAGACTAGGTGATGTGTCACTTAAGGACATGTGGCACATGATACTCATAATTCATTTTAAGTTTCTCAGGTCACAAGTGGAAACTAGTTCCTATTCACACTAGATGTCATGGTAGATTTACATTAAAATGAACTCTCCAAAGCTATAACATCTATGATAAGTTTAAGGGACTATCCTTTTTGAGTCTAAATGATGTGGTAGTTTCTTATTGTGTTGGGTTCTCCTAGGCTCTGACATCTCTAACAAGTATAAGGGATTGACCTTTATAAATTTAAATGATGTGGTATATTCCCATTGGGTTAGGATCTCCTAAGATATAACATATATAATAGGTTTGGGAGACTAACCTTTTTGATTACAAATTATGTTGTAATTTCCCATTAGGATAGGCTCTCTCAATCTCTAACATCTCAAAAAGGTCCATTGAATTAGCCTTTCTTACTCAAAATGATGTGTTAGTTTCTCATTAGTTTGGTTTCTCCCAATATCTCACATCTATGATAGGTCTAAAGGATTACAATTTTTAACTCCAAATGACATGGAAAATTCTCATTAGTCCAGGCTCTCTTAGGCTCTCACATCTTTGATATTTATATGGAACTAGCCATTTTGACTTCAAATGACATGGCAACTTCCTACTAGGTTAGGATCTCATAAGCTTTGATATCTCTGATAGGTCTAGGGGACTATAATTTATGACTCCAAATGATGTGGTAGCTTCCCATTGGGATAGGCTCTCTTGGGTTTTGAAATATATAACATGTCTAGGGGATTAGCCTTTTTGACTCCAAATGACATGGTAATATCCTATTGGGTTAGGATCTTTGAGATTCACAAAATTATAAAGTAAGAAACATAAAAAGAAAATGATTCATTAACTCTTACCCATTAGACATGGAGGAATCGATGTTCCATAGTGGATAAAGAATTTATTTCTTTGGGAAACTACCAAAATTATAATAAATCTAAGTAAAATCATCTTGTAACATCAGCACCATGATATACTAAAAGAGAACAAACACTACTTAGCTATTCTTAGATAAATTAAGAGAGGTTTATTTATTCTAAAGGTTTGAGAAGGTGTTATCGATGATAAAAAGGGAAGAAATTCAAAGTTATGGTTCATTAAATTTTTAGAGGGGTCCCCCATTTTGAAGAAAATGGTGCATGTTGGCCATAATAGTATCATGTCATGATTTATTGTGTGTGTCACATTGTGTGCACATGTGTGTTATTCTACATGGTTGATGAGATTTAGGAGTCATTATTCCTGTCACAAATTCCTTTTGTTGTGTGTGATTTTATTATTTCTATCATTAATGTTTCATGTGGATTACTACCAAGTAATTATGACCAAAATGACTAATATTGCATGCCTAATTGTAATATATACTTGGCACAACAATTAAAGGACTTTAGTTACATGTTTCATATGTGTGTGACTAATCAAATTTTTATATGATGAAAAATATAATCATGTTAGTGTAGATTCCTTACATGCTTACATATTCTATATATTACACTATGTGTACAAATATTATCTTTTGATATGAGTAAATTTTAGGCTTCATCCCTCATCTCAAAATTGGAGCATTTTACTGCATTTATCCTAGATATTCAAGTCTTTATAGACAAATAAAATTAGACTAGGATAGTTTTATATTCATAATGAGATAATATATGATTCAAAATGAAACATATTGAGATTTATATTGGGATAAATTGATAGATTTATAAATATTTTAGGCATATCTGGGTAATTTTAAAGGATCATCAGATATAGTTGATATATTCTAAGATATTATGAGACAAATTACAGAGATTATATATAACATATTTAATAGGTTACATGGGCAAATTGAGTAGGTTATCATATTTATCAAATTGGATAGGGTGGGATATAGATTTTGGATTTCTATACCACCTTGAGGTATAGACACATCATTTTTGGGTCATGAATGTTTTTGATTAATTAAGGTGGCAAACCATGGGCCAAACCCTATAAAGTCAAAAAAGATAGGAAGGTTGGCAAACAAAAGATGCCATCACTGAACCAATGGCACAGCTGAGAAAAAAAGTTAGAAGTAAAATAAAACACTGGAAAGACCAAAGTCAAAAAAGGATGAAACTACATAACTATAGAATTAACAAGATCCTTAAGATTTTAATTTTCTACATTGTCAACATTCCCTGGATTACTCACCACTTCCATGATCCGCAATGGCCTTCTCGACATGGACCACCTTTGAAAGTTATCTTCATCATCAATGTGCATCATTCATGCTCCATCATCTCCTAAATGATCTCTCTAATGTTTGGGGGTATATGAGCCCCTTGTAACCATACCCTCCATCCTGAGAATTGCTGACCAAGGTTGGCATAAGCATCAGCGACCCTGTTACGTTCTTTGTAGGTGTGGGTAATCTCAGCTTCAAAAAACTTTTGTAAAAGAAACTGGATGTCTATAATGATGTCTTTTAGATGGATACCAATGTTAGATGCTTTATTAATGGCATATATGATCAACTTAGAATCTTCCTAAATATTCGAATTTCTTATTCCTAGGGATATAACTAACTTTAATCCCCAAATTAAGGCCATAGCTTTAACATAGTTATTGCTCTAGCAACCCATGCCACCAGCATAGACAACATACATCCCTCCTTTTTCATTTCTTATTGTTCCTCCTCCACTTGCTTTACCACTCAACTTGGATGCCCCATCAAAATTGAGTTTCATCCAATTGGGTTTAGGTGCTATCCATTTAGTATGAAGTCTCTAAAGAATTTTGGAATTATCATGCCTAGGGATAAGGTTTAAAACCTTCCATTTGGTAGCAATTTGAATTTCAAATTTAGATAGGGGTTTCTCTACAACACTAATATGAGATGTTGTAACTCTTTCCAAGATGGTCCTAGCAAAGGAGTTAAACACCTTTGCAACATTTCTAGTAGTGTCCCTAAAAATTCTATGATTTTACTCTTTCCATAAAGTCCAGCTCAAGCATGGTAGAGCTTGCTTCCATAGTTCCTTAATCCAAGGATGTGTGAAGGTTGAGTTCTAACTGAGAATTACTTCTTTAAGGTTAGAATTACAAACCCATTCAATGCCAAAGTTGTTAAGTATTTTTCCCCATAAATCTTGGGTAAACTCACAGTGTATGAATAGGTGTGAAACTGATTCCTCTCTAGAACCACAAAGAAAACATCTATTGACCAAAGTAAACCCCCTCTTTTGAAGGTTGTCTTGAGTAAGGATTTTGTTATGGGCATCAGCCCACCAAAACAAGTTAATCTTTGGAATGAGTTTATGATTCCAAACCTTTTTCCATACCTCCTTATTCTAAGCTTCAAGTGTAAGCAGATGATAGGCAAATTTGATAGAAAATGATCCATTCTTATCCGGCCACCAGTATTGTTCATCCTCCCAAGGGAAGATCAAGATTCTGATCTCTTGAACACATTGTTAGATCTCCCAAATTCTTGGGACAATCTCAGGCCTATGCACCAATAATCCAAAAGGTTTTTCCAGCTCCTTATCCCATTGTTATTTTCTATATAATCACTAACCCTATCACCAAAGAACTAAGTAGTCAGGCCTATAATTTCTCCATAGTTTCCTTGGGAGATGAAAGGCTTGTCCCTTAACCAATTATCCTCCCAAAATTTAGTCTACTAGCCATTTCCAAGCTTCCACCTAATTCCTTATTTGAGAAGACTTCTACTTTTTAGCATTTTATTCCATATCACAGACCCCTAGGGTAATCCTGCCTATTGAAGAAAGTTGGAATCATCAATGCTATGCATGTATTTGGCATACATTATTTCCCCCCACTCACTATTGTTGTGAATCAGATTCCAACTAACTTTTGAGAGGAGGGCTATATTCATTTTCCTGATGGATCTTATATTAAGTCCACCATGAGATTTTGGAAGACACACTTTTTCCTATCTGACTAAAGACATTATCTATTTGTCTTCCACTCCCATCCATATAAATTTACTTTGGATCTGTTACAACTTCTTTCTACTGAGTAGTTTCCCCTTCCACCCAAGAAGTTTCCTCTATGTACGTTCCACAATACCATTCCAAAAACCTAAAGATACCTCTTTGACTATGAGTGGGAGACCTAGCTAGGTAGCTAGTAGGCCAGCCTTAGCACAATCTAAGATATCAATGATTATATGTCTAAGTTCATTAGGAGTGTTGAAGAAGTACACATTGCTTTTTTAGAAATTTATTCTTTGTCTCAAGTCTCTAGCATAATCATTAAGTATATTGTTCCATCTTCTAGCTTCAATCACTGATGAGATACTGAATAAGATGGTATCATCCACAAACTATTGTATAACCAAAGGATGAAGGGAAGAGGCAGGTTTGATGCCTACTAGCTTTTTTGAAACTATATCAGCTTGTATGTATCTTTCCAGTGCCTCAGCCATAATGATGAATAGGTACAAGGAGAGAGGGTCTCCCTAATGAATTCCTCTCAAGGAGGAGAAAAAACCTCTAGGAGCACCATTAACTAGCACTGAGAATTTAGAAAAAGAGACCACATTCCATAATAAGCAAGACAATTTATCATTAAACCCAAATTTTCTAATCACTTGGAATAGAAAAGTCTATGAGACTCTATCATAAGCTTTGGATATATCAAGCTTGAGGGCCATCCCAAGGATTTTGCTCTTATCCATGGAGTGGATAGTCTCATGTGTGGTGATTACAACATCAATAATCTGTCTACCTAGGATTAAACCTTTTTGAGTAGGAGAAATAATTTTGTCAAGCAAGGGTTGAATTCTCAAAACCAACAGTTTAGTACATATCTTATACATAGTGTTGCATAAGCTAATGGGTCTGAAATCAACAAGGTGTAAAGGTTGATATTTTTTAGAAACAAGTACAATGAAGGTATTATTGACTTGTTTCAAAAGTTTTCTAGATCTAAAAAAATCATGAATTGTAGTCGTGAGGTCTGCTCCAACAATCTCCCAATATTCCTGAAAGAATATAGGAGGAAAGCCATCAGGACCCAGGGCTTTAAAAGTGCCCATGGAGATTAAAATAACATGTACTTCTTCATCGAATACAGTCTTTAACATTTCTAGATTGTCTTCTTTTATTATCAAATAGGGGATTTTATCAATGAATTGACTCATAGACTATCAATTTTATCATTATTATTTTCTTCCGTAAGCAGATTCTAAAAGAACACCCTAGCTTGCTCCCCTATTTTGTTATCCTCAGTAATAATGACTCCATTATCTAGGACAAGCTTAGTTATTGAGTTGGATTTTCTATGTTTCATAGCTGAGAGATGAAAAAAATAGTGTTCCTATCACCCTCTTTGAGCCATTGAACACATGATTTTTGTTTCTATAAATCCTCTTCCCTTTCCATCAAATTCTTCCATTCTGAAGATAGAATATTATATTCTCTTAAGGTGCCCTCAGAGTCATCCCCTTGATCAATTAGTTACTGAATAGCCTCGAGTTTTCCCATTATATTTCTCTTTTGCTGGAAAACTTGCCCAAACTATATCTATTCCAGCCATAAACTTCTTGTTTAATGTGCAGGAGTTTCTTGACTATTCTAAACATGGGAGTACCTTGAATGGTAATATTCCACCATTGAGACATAATTTATCTAAAACCTTTGTGTTTAATCCACATAGCTTCAAAATGGAATGGAGGAGGTCCGTGATGTCCCTGATCTCTCCAATTAAGGATAATCGGGCAGTGGTCAGACATGGTTCTGGGTAGAGCTTGTGCCTACATATTCTGATAATCATTCCAGTTGCTTGATATCAAAAACCTATCTAATTTAACTTGAATCATTTTATCTCCTCTTCTTCTATTGGTACAAGTAAAATTTTTGTTCTATAGCTCTATGTCCAATAATCCCCAATCATTGATGAATTCAGCAAAGTCAAACATGTTGTCTGAGTAATCGATAATTCCACCCTATTTTTTAGAAGGGTATAAAGGTGTGTTAAAATCTCCAACTAACATACATTTATAATTCTAAGGATTATTCTTATAGCTACTCAAATCTATCCATAATTTCTATCTCAAAGCTCTGTTATTCAGTGCATAAACATTTACCAACATCCAGTTCAAGGAATTCATGGAAAAATTGGTAATCAAAAAGTGCTTATGATGGGCCATAAGAGATCCTTGGATTTTAGAACTATTCCACATAGTGACAATCCCTCTTGAAGCTCCTTCAGTAGGACTAATACAAAAAGCTACCTTAGGCCATATATAGTCAGCAATTTTTGCAAAATTCTCCTCTTTCATCTTGACTTCTTAGAGTAATAGAATATCTAGTTTATTATCTAAAATGTAGTTTTTAACCTCAAAATGCTTTGAGTGACTATTAAAGCCCCTCAAATTCCATGATAATATTCTCTTTTAGAGAGCTTGGAGGGTTGGGACTCTAGTGTTTTCTATTTTCCACTAGCAATCTCCCTAATAATCTCTCTTTGTCTTGTTTCCCTTAGGGTTGGCCTCTCTTGATTGGCCTCAATACCAACATCTGCATATTTTTTACCTTTCTAGATCTTTTTCTTTGAGGTAACCCATTCTTCTTGTTCATTGCTGCCATCTTGTCCTACTATCGCTGTTGCCAAGTAGTTTCCTACCTAGCCTCCATCTTCCAGATCATGAAAAAAGTCTATATTTGACTGTGGATCTGGTACTCATTGAGTGTGACTTTTAGGTGTTACTTCTTCTTGTCTAATCCTTAAACCTATGTTATCTTCATTGACTTCCTTTAGTAAAAGGTCCCCTCCT
>JARHVA010002500.1:995000-1320000 GCA_037957365.1 Torreya grandis
ATTTATCTGTATACTTTCTTTTCTTTGTTATCATCCATATTCCTCTAATTTTGAATTGCATGTGCAATTTCAACTCCTACATGCTCCTTTTTTACTACTCGTATGTCTTATTTTAATTAAATTACTGTGTTATTTCCTCTTTATTATTATACATTAGTCAATAAAATTTATCCTCTATCCATATTTAATTTTTATTATATGCCTTGTCCATTATTGGTGATACTTGTATCCACTATCTAGGCTTCAACTCCTAAGGCTTTGAACAATTATAGGGTTTCCATTTGTAAAACTAAATCATGTATCTATTTCCACATACGATTTATCACCTTTTTTATTTTGAAATGAAAGTTTAATTATTTTATAAATATTTTTATGAAATATTTATTACTTTCTAATGGTGTTAGTGTTAACTGATTTGTATTAATTAAACCAAAATTTTACAAATCTTGAATGAGAGGATTTATGCTAGTTGAGGCATCACTATATTTTCTTTTTTTTTTCGTTTTTTTTTAATTCTCATTACTTCATTCATAATTACTTATTAAATTATATCTTATCCCTTTATTATTATATTTTATTTCATATTCTCTTGTCCTCTTTTTCTTAATTTCTATTTTTTTATCTTCTTACCTCTTCTCTCCTAATATTTGTAAACTGATATTTTTTTAATATTTTTACTATCTATCTTATAATTTTTACATCTTATTTAATTCACATCAAACATTTATATAAATTTTATCACAATTCAAATTTATTCACATCACCCCTTTTTTTGCATGCTAACCCTTAGGAACATGATCCCTTGGTTGGATTTATTATTTATACTATTCAACCCCTTTCTTATAAATATGTTATGGATAAGGACTATAAATATTATTATAACTCTTCCTCATGGTATATCCAAAAATTTAGTATTGATGGCATCAAATCTTGTCCAAAATTTAAGCTCTTAAATAATTAAGAATGAATTGATGGCAGTCTAAAACCAATAGTCAATTTCTTTGGTGCAATTTATGTGTATATATATGAGTATGTCTAGATTATATGTATCCCACTATATAGGTTTATTAATCCAAACTATCTATCTCTTGATTTTTTTGGCATGTATTTGAATCTAAGGTTACAATAGTCTAGAAAATATGACCCAAAATTCTTTGTCCTAATATCTAAATAAATTGGCTTGGATTTTTTATAATTATTCACCAATTATCCTTTCCTATGTGTAGAAAACCAAATTGAGTAGTTTTTAATACCATGTTTTTATCTCAGTCTACATATTGTTTGAAAATAAAAGTGTATAATTTATTAAATACATGAGATAACCAAATTACATGCATCACCACCAAATTTTAATATTAAGTATGCTACTTGGTTCATATATTTTATAAATTTGTTAAACTTCTATAGAGTTAATATGAAAATATTTTAACATTGATTTTACTCAATTAATTATGTCATTGATATTTTTAATGTAGTACTAATAACATTTAAAAATTTATGTATTTCATATTATAACTTATCCTTTATTCATATAAATATATATTGCATTTCAAACTAATCTTTAATCTATACCTCTTCTCTCTCTCTCTCTCTCTCTATATATATATATATATATATATAGTTTAAATTTTTTAATATTTTGGTATGAATATGGACTTGATACCTCTATCTAATCAATAGACATCTCTTACAACACATTCCCCTTCTTCATGTAGTGTTCCTTATTCACCATAAAGTGCCATATCATATTGCATGGCCTAAGAAGTTATAATAATTAGTTATATCAATATAGAATTACATTAAACTATTATGGTATTAATGGGTTTTCCTCTATGATATTATGTATATTTATCTCTCTTTGTAATAATTCATTGAATAAGTCATGATATAAGGAATGTTGATGGGAAATGTTGTGTATCACGACACCTAACTAGAATTGTCTACTTCATGAAGGTGAAATATATGGTATTATTCATCAAAATATAATTTTTTATTACATATTTTTATTAATATCAAATATTTAATCACTTAAAAAAATATCATGCCATTTTAATTTATTATTTAAAATATATGGCCTCTATAGGTTAAACAACATTATTTCAAGATAAAACCATTGGTTTTCATGAAGTGGTAGATTCTGCACAATATGTGGTAGTTTGTAAATCATTTTGGAAATTATGTTAGCATTAGGTGTAAAATTTATGGTTTTATTTTCACAATCATTCTTGAGGAAGTGATGGTTTCACCCATTTTAATTGAAGATTTATAATAAGGACATAAAATGATTGGTATTTTCATTTTTTAGAATTTGAGAATATTTCATCTTCAAATAAAATTTTCAAGGAGTGAATAATAAGGTATAAATTTGTACATAAATGAAATTTATGATCATGGATCATGATCTATGTGAGTGTAGGAGGAAAAATGTATGAGAGCGGATCAACAAATAGTTAGTTATTTGTATGACCATAATATTATATGTTTCTTTTATTTCTTCCATAATGGTACAAGAAAATATGAGGGAAAAAATATATGAGTTGTATTATATTAAATATCTATGTATTGATTAATTTATTTGAGATAAAAATATGAAGTGTACAATTACCACTTCTAGCTTGTTTTCCCCACATTGGGGTTTCTAGGTTAAAACCTTCATGTTTTTGCTGTTTTATTTTATTGTTAGTTGTGAAGGAATTGAAATAATTATATTATTTATATTACATATTATACTATTATAACATACTGTAATTTTTTTAGTTTTTAATAAATTTAAAATTATAATAGTAGTAGGTGATTCTTTGAATTGATGTAAATATGGTTAGGGTCCTCAATTAAGAGATACCTTAGACTACACAACCCTCAAAATACATAGTGAAATATGAAATTAAATGTATAAATAAAAAATATTGCCTTTATTTTATTTCAATCATAGTAAAAACAATGAATATAAATAAACACAACAATAACAATATCACAATGAGAGGCACTACAATAATAGATCTATAAATCACTTCTTGCTAACTTATGGCATTTAGAAGTATATAATTAGTCTTATATATTATAAATCTCATTAACCTTATTATTACATGGATCAAGTTTATGGGTATGATTATTAATATTAAATACCCACCTACTTAGAAAAAATATTAACAACCCAATAACTTTATCGAGCACACCTCAATTCACCTTAAAAGCTACTTATTACCATAATCTTGATCATAATACAATACACAAGAGAACATTAAAAAGGTAACACTAATCCATGCACTATAACACATCATAGATAGTGGTTGTCCCATTTACCTATCTTCAATTCAATAAATCACAAATAAATAAATATAAAGAATATATATATATATATATCCCAAACATCACCAATTAGACCATTATGACTAATAGATAGATCCATAATCTATAAAAAAATGTTGATAAGATTAGTAATATAAAATGAACACTTTATCTTAACTAAAATATAATATATAATATTAATATTAGTGTGCATTAACCTAGGATTTTAAAAAGTCTCAAAATATGTGATAATGTCATACTGATCGTAAAATATCTAAATTAACTTCATTGATGATAGATCTATTATTGAATACAATTATAGTTACCAAAATTACTATAGGTTAATTCAATATTTATGTAGTGAAGAATGTATCTCATAATAACTCTTAAAACAAACAAACTCTTATGACTCTATATAAAATTTAAAAAGTATATGATGACCTAAATGAATGGATTAACACTCTAGAAGATACCACAAGCCAATGGAAAATATTTGTAAATCTATGCACAATTTTTCTTGAATAAAATTAAAAAACACTCTTGTGGAGTGCTTGAAAATGTTATTTCAAATAAGTCAAAAACTATGTGCACCATCATGTTTGTACAAAACATTAGAAACATATGAAAATACAATAAAATATTCACATTCAGAAGATGTGCACAACTTACACAAAAACCATGGCACACAAAAAAATTTATTTAATAAAATAATAAATATTATGTGTAATAAAAAAACATTGTAAATATTAAACTTATTAATTTTACTAAGATAATATATATTAATTTCAAGTAGGATTAAACATGAACCTAGGTGATCCTACATAATACACCCTAAGTATTAAAATAAACATGTGTACTTACTCATGTGACTTATACAAATTATATTCCATTATTTTAATATTATGATGCACTTATACATGTCTAATTTTCAATTTTTCATACCTTAAAATTAACCATATATTATTTATATTTCCTATCATGCATCCTTTTACAGATTCTTATTTCAATCACTTCCAAATTTTTAGGCACCAAGCATATGTGTTCTCTAATATGTTTATTTATAATATTTACTTTAAATTTTATCTATATTTGGTAATTCATGATATTAATAAAAATAATATACATTTAAAATAAATGATATGTTTATTCATTTAGTTAACTGAATATGATATGCATTCTTAGCAAACTTTTGTAACATTTTACACAGCCTAATAATTTTCTATTTAAACTTGAGATAAGTTACCTTTGTAAATATTTATATCCTCAAGTTTTATAAGACTAAATATTCCACATATTATTATAATTATATTATGTTCACATATATGCACTAATTATATTACATTGTACTCTTATTAAATTATTCATGCACTTTCTAATTCATGTCTCTTATGTGTTCTATAAAATCGTATGCTACATTGCTTTTATCTTGATCATATTTTATGTTGAATAATTATTAAAATCCTATTATAAATTATTCATATGAAATTTTAAATTGTGTTTTCTCAGTAATCCCATAAACTAAATGATTATAATAAAAATTATCTTTCACCAAACTATTATCCCAAATTCTTAGGGTTTTTTTAATTAAACATTATAACACATTTCCCAAACTTATATTAACTACCTCTATATATAAATGAAATTATTAAAAATATATAACAAAGTGTTAAAAATCTTCCTGTAATGTCATCCATAAATTTATAGTGATTTTCACATTTTTTTTTAATTCTATGTGGCACAATAATCCATATAAATTAAGTTAGTGTTATCACATAGGTTTTGCACTTGTTTCTTGATGTAAAATAACTCGTTGTGAAATAGCTAATGATACAATGGTAAAAAATCCATTTTGTGAGTATTTAAAAAATTGAGGTTAACCTATGGAGAAGTCTATCTTCCTTTCACTAAATTTGATGCAATTGATAAGATATCAGTTCTATATAAATTTCACTCATTTTTAGTATTCTTTCTCCTAAACTAGATTTTTACTAGGAAAAGAGATAAGAATGGAATTTTGAAAAATTTAAATGGTGATTTCGCCAAATATTTTAGTTGCTCTCAATGATTTATCTATAAACACAACATAATATAAAATAAATTTAAATTTATTAGATCACATACTCATGCAAATGAGAAATCAAGGGAAATATTTGATATTTTTGTAGAAGGGACAAGCTTCACTTATTTTCATCAAATAATATTTTAGAATGGTAAAATACCACAAAATAATTTCTTATGACTAAAATAGGAACTGTAATATCTAAAAATACTCAAATAACTCTACATACGCAAGGATCCCTTAGATAAGAAAGTCAAATCTTTAATTTATTTTCATTCTCAAAGTTATAGCTCATAGATAATACATTCAAAATGTAGAAATATATCACTAATAGAAAAAATATATATTGGTCCATGGGGTCTACCCATATTTATATAAAATATCTCATAAATGAGATGTAATTATCATAACTTCAATGCCTAGTAGTGGAAACCATGTAGATCTAAAACTCAATGAAAAAAATGTGATCGTTTATTTCTATCATCCTTGAATTTGTAAAATGGTTTGGAAAGTAGAATGAAAAATATGGTGTGATCCTTAGTTTTGAATGGCATTGATGGAACTGGAATATCTTCATGTAATACATCTTTTCCTTAATGTAAATGGATGAAACCCAAAATGGAATTCAAATTTTCATCAAAAGTTATTTTTGAAAAACCTTAACTTGCTATTTAAAAGTGTGACTTTTACAACTTGCAACTCACATCACCTTGTCAAAATGGAATTGGTAATTTTAAATACATGATTTTACACTTTTAACAATTATAACTTTTCAAAATAGAAAGTGTAATTTGCAATTGATTTTTACAACTTTCACCCTATCAAAAATAAAAAGTGTAAAATACATGTGCCTCTTTCTCAAAAGAACTATAAAATATTGTTTTAATTTTAAAATATAAAACAATACAATGTATTTTCAAATGAAATTAAACTTCATGAAAATGTTTCAACATAAGGGACTAATCAATTTGCTAAACTTCCTCTGATTTCTTGTCATTTTTGGCCTACAGCTTCTAGACATATGCATAAAAGGCCTTGAAAATTTCCTATATTCTTTCTTCATCTGGTCCAAATGAGTAAAGATTAGAGGCTTCAAAATATTCTACTATTTTAAATAATTCCCTCCTAAAATTTTTGATACCATGCATTTCTATTCTCATCTTATACAATACATTTTCATTCTTGATAAAGTGATGGATGGAACTCAGGGTGAAGAATTTAGTCTTTATGTATTCCTATTCAAATAATTACTTTAACTTATTCTAAAAATCATCCACCTAAAATAGTTTATTTGCATCATTTGTTGATTTTCATGACATTATATTGATCATTCCTTCAATATCATACAACATATGAATATCTTTATCATGTTTTAACTTGGCTTTATGAATAGATTTTGTGAGTATCCTTATTCAAAATTGAGATGCTCTATGAAACTCCTCTAATTCTACATCTTTATTTAGTATCTTCTTAGCAAGGAGGATATCCATGTAGATAGGATCTAAATCTATCAACTTGGGATAATATTGATTCAATGTTTGTATCTATCCCTCATATTCACTGATCTATTTTCATAGGACATTCTTCCTCTATTTAATATATTCATAATGGTGCATTATTATATAAATAATCTTATTTCCCTTATAAATAAGTTCTTTTGAACTTTATTTGGTTCCCCTTCCCATACTAGCAACTCAATTACTGCATTAATTATTTCTTGATCTAAAATTTGGCTAACTAGATGTAATAACTCTAGTTCTTTTAATGATCCATTGAGATATATTAACTTGTTAAATACATATATAAGTTGATCCACTTTGTTCTTAAATTAATATTTGGTGGCCTTATCATGATTAATTATTTCAAAGAGGGAGTTAATTTCAAACTGGACATTATTTTCTAACCCTTCTCTTGTTGGCCATCCAAGGTGGATTTTTGAAATCTGATAATATCCCACCACAAGACTTTCTTTTGATTTTTCTAGTGGGGGTACTAAAATTTCAACATATATTTCCCATTTACCATCACCAATAATTCTATAGAAAGTTTAGGGAGTAGACTTGGACTTCTTCTTTACCTTTGATAGGCCAAAGTCCAAAATGTTGGGGGAAATCATTTGTTTCCACTTCTTTACTATTGATTATGATATCTAACTAGGGGAAGCATCTAGTTATGTGGATATCATCACCTAATAATTAATATTTGATATTGTTATAGTGGTAAGCATTGTGACAATTACAGAATCTTGAGTAGATGTTGCCATTGATGGCTCAAGAGATGCCTATGAAATTTCATCACTTTTAGTTGTTTGTAAATACACATTCACACTAATAACCTATATTTATCCAATCTCAACTAAAGGTTTTATGAAAATATTAGAGGTGGAAGAGGTGGAAGAAATGGAAATAATTGTGTCTATTAGAGGTGTAGAAGATGAAATAAACATAGGGATTATAAATTTGGGAATAGATGGGAGGGTGGAAACCAAGGCATTGAATGAATCAATCAAATATGTTGGGCCACTTAGGGTTAGTGATGTAAGGGGAATGAAAGGGGATGAAGGTGAAATAGTAATTACCCAAGGGTTTAGGGTGGCCTACAAAACCAAAGTTAGGATGATTGATTATGAGGCAAGGTAATACTGAGTGGTGTTGGAAATCAATGGAGATGGAATGGAAGGAATTGTTAATGGAATAAAAAAGGGAAGTGAAAAAGAAGTAGGGAATGAAAGTGGAGGAAGGTAAAGTGGAGTGAAAACTTGAGAATCCATTGATGGGGAATTCTTAACATCCACTTAGATTAATTGCATATGTTGTAATAGACTTATTATCTTAGGTGAAGTGGTAAGAATGAGAGAGGGAGTGGAGACCTAAGGTGCATGGGGAATAATATATATAGGGGGTTAATAATATAAA
Source organism: Torreya grandis (assembly GCA_037957365.1). Taxonomy (NCBI): domain Eukaryota; kingdom Viridiplantae; phylum Streptophyta; class Pinopsida; order Cupressales; family Taxaceae; genus Torreya; species Torreya grandis. Next base: position 1,003,263 of record JARHVA010002500.1, read on the forward strand.
TTTAGGTTATCACTATGATAGATATGGGGCCTAAAGTTTTGGACACCTCTACTATAACATGTCTTTAGAAGAAATGGTGATTGGTTATATTATAGATGTCCCATCCTTTCTTGATTGCCCCTTTTTGGCCATAGTCTTATAATTATTTTTCTTCAAAGTACCTATCTCTTCTAGTTGATCACTAGTTATCTTGTTGAGGCCCTATATAGACAAAGGAAATCTCTCTTCCTTAAGCTTCAAAATATTTTATCTGATACCTATTATTTCATTTATTATCTATACTACCTTGATCCTTAGCTAATTGATTATTTTATTGATCACACATGATGTCCTATCTAATAGAGAAAATTATTATAGAGTTGACCACCTAACTGGTGGTAAGGGTTGAGTAATGATTTTTTTTTAATAATTTGGGTCCATTGGGGACTCATCATTCACCAAGACATACATATTGGTGCCAAATCATAATCCTTGATATGTTCCAAGGTCATTCTAGAAAAATATGTTGGAATAATTACCATTTATGTTAAATGGAATTATTGTCAAAAGTGAATGGAATTATTACCAAAAGTGAATGGAATTACTGCAAAACGTGAATGGAAATGTTATTAAAAGTGAAACAAATTGTCAAGAGAAATGTTGATAGAAATGTTAACAAAAATATTGATAGAAATATTGATGGAAATGTTGATAAAAATGTCAACAGTCACATATCTTGGTGAAGAGGTACCTCTTAGATGAGACAAATCATTTAATGTTTATATATGGTATAAAATATATGAAAATATCACAAGAATTTGATTTTATTGAAGATCCTATAGCTATGAGAGGAAAAAAAAAAAGAGTAGAAATTTTTGAGAAGAAAAGTGGTTGTTGAATCAAAGAAGCATAAGCAAATTATAAAGGCATATAGTAGTAAAGATATATTTTAATTGATCATATTTAAAAGAGTGAGAAAGTAAAGTCATATTATCTATTATGTAAGTAAAAAGTTAGAGATAAAAGTGTTATTTTGTCTAGAGGGTTGGTTCCTTCATTCAAAAGGGTTGGTACTCTTGTGAGTTGGTGCTCATGAAGTTTCACTGAGTTGGTGCTTGGTAAAGGAGTTAGTGGTCCTATAATTTAGTGATTAAAAAAATGTATTAGGGTTGGTGCTCTAGTAGGTTGGTGCCTAAATTTTTTTATATTGAGATGTATTTCTCCATGGTTTTCTCCCAAATGGGTTTCCATGTATAAATCTTGTGTCACTATTACTTTATGTTGTGTGAGTTGTGATTTGATTATATTGAATATATTAAGTGGAGTAAATATTTATGTAAAAATTGAAAAAGATATTTATTACTAATTCACCCTCCCCCCTCTTAGTAATACCTTGTGATTAATAATTGGTATAATAGCAAGTTCCTTTAGATATAGTTTAACTGCTAGAAGGTAGATCATGCAAAACACACATGGCTAGTTCAAAAGGTTTGGAAGGTTTTTCTACAAATAAGTGACCATTATTTGATGACACCAATTATGGTTTTTAGAGCATAAGAATGAGGACATATCTGATGGTCCTTGGGTTTGACATTTGGTAATCTATTGTAAATGGATATATAGAACCATAAACACCACCAACAGATCCCAATGGAAAGAAGGTTAGCAAAATAATGCTAAGGTAATGAACACAATTTTGTGCGGTCTCTCTAAATCTAAGTTTGTAAAAGTTATGTAATGTAAGTTAGCACATGAAATTTGGATGAAGCTTAAGACCATCTATGAGGGTGATGGTAAGGTTAGATAAGACAAACTTTAGATTCATAGGAGATAGTTTGAGAGTCTTAAAATGAAGGAAGAAGAGAACATTTCAATTTATCTTCTCTTAGCTGATGAAATCATGAATGCAATTTGAGGACTTAGAGGAAAGGTAGAAGAGTATACCATAGTCCAAAAGGTGCTAAGGTATTTAACACTGAGATTCGATGTGAAGGTCTCTGCCATAGAGGAAATGAGAGATCTTAACAAGCTACATAGGGATGAGCTACAAGAAATTCTCATTACTTATGAAATGAGGATAGAAATAGAGAGAAAATATAAAAAGGAAGTAACCTTCAAAGCATCAAGGAAGGAGAAAGACAAAGAGATAGAACTGAGTGATAACTCAAGTGATGAAGAGGATGAAAAGGAAGCCTTATTCATTCCCAATCTGAAGAAAGGTTTGAGAAATTACATAGGTAAGTTATTATTAAAATTCTTTAGCTTTGGTAAGTTAGGTCATTTTGTAGCTAAGTATCCTAAAAAGGATAATAATGATGATGAAGAAAGTAAATCTAAGTACAAGAAGAATTTCAAGCATAGCAAGGATAAAAAGTTAAAAAATAAAAGAAGAGTATATACTTGAAGAGGAATCTTAGTTCTTCTAAATAATGTGGAGTTAGTGATTTAGACAATGATAATATAGAGATTCTATTTATGGCCATAGAAGAAGATGCCTTTACTAGCAAGAGCAATATAGAGGAGGAGGAGGAACAAGAAGAAGTGAACCTTGAGGAAGACATTATTTGTGCCTCAAGGGAGATAAAGTTTCTTGATAAAAATAATTTGAGACAAAATCTTAAAATTGAGAAATATGAAAGGGAGAGTCAGGACTCAGAAGCCAAATTAGCACAAGGCCTAAAAGAATAAAAAAAGATGATTACTGATTTATAAGCTTAGATTAAAAATAATAACAAAGTTTAAGAAGATATAATAAATCAATTAAAGGAGAAAATCAAATATTGTAAAATATGGATGTGAAATTAGAAAGAGAGACATAAATAAATCAATTGGAGATGCTCACAGGATAGGTAACAACTTATACATGTTGGTGAATGTCAAAGGAGAGAAATGTTGTTTAATTCAAGTTGAAGAAAGTTGACTTTAGAATATAATATTGGGTGACATAAAATTTGACAACTTTGTGAATATTAACAAGAAGCAGGTCATAAGAGACATTCCAAAAATTACAAATCCCTTAGGCAAGCTTTGTAAACAATGTTAGCATGGAAAGTAGACCACAAAACATTAAAAAATAAAATAATTTATGTGGACCCACCAGAACATATGGTACTCAAGGTGAGAGTTATTTTATTCTATTAATTGATGATTATACTCAAATGAAATGGGTGACATTCTTAAAATAAAAATTTAAAGCATTTAGAAATTTCAAAGCATTTAAAGCTTTGGTTGAAAATGAGACCAGCTTGAGAATAAAATTCCTAAGGTCTGATCGAGGAAGAGAGTTCATGTGTAATGAATTCATTGAGTACATTGAAGAACATGGAATACAAATATATTACTCAATTGCCATAACCCCACAGTAGAATGGGGTTGTAGAACAAAAATATAAGATAGTTCAAGAAATGATAAGAATGATGTTAAATGAATCCAAGATACCAGATAAATATTATAAATAGGTAGTACACACTATAGTACATATCCTAAATAGAGGACAACTTAGATTTAATAGTGAAAAGACTCTATATGAGCTATGGAAGGGGAGACCAGATTCTATCAGCTACTTCAAAGTATTTGGTAGCAGCTGTTTTATCAAGAGAACTAAAGAAGACTTGGGAAAATTTGACTCGAGAGTAGATGAATGAATATTCCTTGGATATTTTTCCAAGAGTAAAATATATAAATGATATAAAAAGAGGACTCAAAAGATGATAGAAAGTGTGAGTGTTAGAGTAGATAAAGTTACAGTTTAGAAATCAAGTTATTCATTAGAAGTACCTAACATTATTGAAGAAGAAGAAATTGAAGTCAAAAATATGGATGACAATGAGCCACAAGACACCAAAGCTTCATACTAATTCATCCAAAAAAATCATGTTGAGAGTTATATTATTGGAAATTTAGATACTAGAGTATAGACCAGAAGAAGGTTTGTAAGTAATCTTGAGTAAGTAAATTTTTCATTATTATCAAAAAATAGTCCAGAAACTTTTTAGAATCTATCCATGATGAACATTGGGTGAAATTAATGGAAGATAAAATGGACTAGACTAAAAAGAATGAAACTTGGGGGCTAGTGCCAAGATCAATAAATTAGAATGTGATTGGCAAAAAATAGGTGTATAGATACAAATTGAATGAGGATGGTCAAGTGACCCAAAATAAAGTAAGATTAGTGTGTAAGGGGTATGATTAAATTGAAGGAATTGAATTTGAGGAAACTTTTACTTTAGTAGATAGTTTAAAAGTAATAAGAATGTTTATTTCCCATACAATATTAAAAAAATTCAAGGTATATTACATGGATGTGAAGTCTACATTCTTGAATGGAAAACTAGAAGAAGAAGTATATATTGAGTAGCCTAAAGGATTTATCCTTTCAGATGGTAGTAGATATGTTTGTAGTTATAAAAAAGTCTTGTATGGATTGAAGCAAACCCCTAGAGCTTGGTATGTGAGACTTGATAAATATTTGAAAGATCAAGGTTTTAAAGGAGGTTTTACTGACAAATTATATATGAAAAATGTAGGTGAGCATCAGTTGATAGTTGTTGTCTATGTTGATGACATAATGTTTAGAGGAGATAGTGAGAAGATGATGAAGGGATTTTATAAAGACATGCAAAAGGAGTTTAATATGTCCATGCTTGGAGAGTTATCTTTCTTTTTTGGATTACAAAATTTTCAATAAAATAAAGGAACATTCATTTCTCAAACCAAGTATGCCAAGAAAATGTTGAATAAATTTAGTTTTGAGGATTGTGCACCTATTAACACACTAATATCCATAGGAAAGAAGATAAGTAAGGATGAGGAATCACCAGATGTAGATCAATATCTTTATAGTTCAATGATTGGTAGTCTTTTATATCTAATGGATTCTAGGCTAGATATCATGCAAGTGGTAGGCATGGTGGCATGATATCAAACAACCCCTAAGGAAACTCATGTACAAGTTGTGAAGAGGATATTTAGATATATAAAGGGGACCCTAGACTATGGATTATGGTATCCTAGAGGGAGATATTTCAATTTAGTGGCATATACAGACTTAGATTAGGCATACCACTTAGATGATAGGAAGAGTATAAGTAGAGGTGCATTTTTCCTTAGTGATAGCTTAGTAACTTGGCTAAGTAAGAAATAGAATTCAACTTCACTATCCATCGTAGAGGCAAAGTATATAGTGGTAGTTTTATGTTTCACTCAGGTGCTTTGGATGAAGAAAAATCTAGAAGATATCAAGGTGAAGTATGATAAACTTATCTCCATATACTAGGACAACATCAATACCATCAGTATTTTAAAGAATCTAGTGATGCATTCTAGAATGAAACATATTCCAATTAGATACCATTTATTGAGAGATAAAGTTGTAGATCAAAAATTTAAGTTGTAATAAATTAATATAATAGAGCATTTAGTAGATATTTTTATGAAGCCACTTTAGAAGGACACATTTGAGTACCTATGTGAGAATTTGGGAGTAATTTCTTTTGTTTCTTGCCACTAAAGGGAAGAATCAACTGAGGGGGAGATAAGTACTAACTATTGGATATACTTTTTACCATTGATGTCTAAGGGGGAGAAGTAAAAAAATATGATCTCACAGAAAGGAGGTGCTAAAATAAAGAAGGATTTAGATAGAAGAGACAGTGCAACAAGGGTGAGTAGATTTAGTATGTGGTTTCCATCAATGACAAAGAGGGGGATTGTTGGAATAATTATCATTGATGTCAAACTAAATTGTTTTTAGAAGTAAATGGAATTATTTTTGAAAGTGAACGGAATTATTTCCAGAAGTTAACATACATGTTGTGGGCAGTGAATAGAATTATCGATAGAAGTGAATGGAAATGTCGATGAAAATGTTAATGGAAATGTCAAATAAAATTTTAATAGTCACATATTTTGTTGGAGAGGTACCTCTTGGATGGGACACATCCTTTAACAGATATATAAGGGATAATATATGTTGAATTATCATGAGCATTCAATTTAACTAAATATTATATACGTGTGAGAGAGAAAAAAATAAGAGTAGAAATATTTGACAAGAAAAGTGGTTGCTAAAATAAAGAAGAATAAGCAAAGTATAAAGGCATATAACAACAAAGCTATATCATAATTAATTGGATCTAAAAGAGTGAAGAAGCAAAGTCATATCATCTATTGTGTAAACAACAAGTCATAGATAGAAGTGTTATTTTGTCTAGAGAGTTGGTGCCTTCATTCAAAAGGGTTGGTGCTCCTTTGAGTTGGTTCTCATGAAGTTTCACTGAGTTGATGCTTGGTAGAGGAGTTGGTGCTCCTGTAAGTTGGTTCTTACAAAATTATATTGGGGTTGGTGTTTCAGTAGGGTGGTGCCTATGAAATTTTATATTGAGATCTATTTTTCTATGGTTTTCTCTTGAAAGGGTTCCCATGTATAAATATTATGTCACTATTATTTTGTGTTATGTGAGTTATGATTTGATTATATTGCATATCTTAAGTGGAATAATTATTTATGTTAAAAGTGAAATATATATATATATATTACCAATTCAGCCCCCTCTTAATAATATCCTATGATTAACATAATATCTTATTCTAAACCTCTCTTCATCATCACAATCCTCCCAATAATCCTCAAAATATGAAACATGAACATATGTAAAAAGTGCCAATGTGATAGTGATCTTTCCATAAACACCAAAAAATAACCTAGGCTCCAAAGTCTTTAAGGTCATTTGGAACATTTATACTTCAACACATTTGGCCTTAAGGAGGGATTGGCATGTGTATCTACTAGTGGAGATTGAGAAATGAATTCCTTCCTTATGCCTATTAGAAAGGAGATTATGATTCTCAACAAGTTGTCTAACTAGCTCCATCAGTGCCTACCTATCACTAAAATATTAGGGAAGTGTATAGGGGTATTCACTAAATCTAGTTGCTTTGATATAAGAATAAGTGGGGAACTAAATAAAGTATGAGCTCCATTTGCTAATCTATGAAATTGTTACTAGTGAGAATCTTATCCTCCCTAGTTCTTTATCAAAAATGATAATTATGAAATAGATGAAAGAATAATTGAATCTTCTAAAATTCTATCTACTTTCCTCTAATGTGAGGTTTAGATAATAGTTTTATACTTTATTTATTTCTCTAGGTAATGTGTTAAGGCATAGGAAATATATCCCTTTGGCCAAGATGTATACAAGATAAGATGTAATGAAAAAAATGCTAGTTGTTTGCACCTCCATCATTTACTTATGGAGGGAATCACTTAAGAGTTGATCCCAGTGAATGTATTGATCATTTTTTTGTATGACCCAAATGCACTAGTACATCCACTCCTAAAATCTCTTGGCATTAGGACTGATAGTGATCCTATGCAACAATATGATAATATCTCCCACTTCATTAATGAAATCAACCCTATACAAGTTATTTTGTTATCTAATCAAGGTAACCTTGGGGGATTTAAGCCAATATTTATTAATCATCTTCTAACATCCATATCTATTGTCTTCAAATATTTGTGCAGATGTTTGAGGAGTTATGTTAAGATAAATATCCAATTCTAGGATTATAAATACTAAATCAATAAAGTCACGGTATAAATTCAAAATCCTTTCCCCTTTATCATTTAAAAATTATGTTCTATTAGGATCATAGTGTTGGGTTAGTGTTAGCACTAACTTAGGTCTTTGGATTGATAATGAAAATGTTGTAGCTTGGGCAAGCCAGAGTCATAAATACCATTGATCCAATGTTTATTTAAATCTACACCTATTTAGGTCCAAAATTCCCCTAGGTTAATGTGACCTAAATCAATATCTATTATCTTTTTTTTAGTGGACTCTAAGCTAAGATTCACTCAAATTACTTTTGATTTGAACTTCATTTCTTTTAAAGACTTAGAATCTAGATATGAATTTTATGAAAAACTAACTATGAGAGATGATGGAGTTTATAGGTGCTTAAAGCAGATATAATATATGATGGAGATAGAAGGTGTTCTAGGTAGGTAAATTTTTTTATGGAACTAAAGGGTGTTTAAATTATGTGACAACTTCATAGAGCTAGAAAGTGTTCTGAACAAGATATATCTTTGGTGGAAAGGGAACATGTGTAAAGCAATGTGGATTCCTATAGGGATGGGAAGTGTTTGAAATAGTTCTAATATCTATGGGTACTTGAAAACTTATGGGGATTTAGGGTTCTTAGGATAATTGTAAAACCTACAAAAATTTTAAGGGCTCTGGGTAAGTTTAATGTCTATAGGGATCTTGGAAGATGTTAGGGAAATATTTGTTAGGATTGCTTAGGAATATATCAAGGAATATTCACCTAGTTTTGATGAATCCTTATATTCAATTATGAATATCAAGGGAAAAACTAAGATTCTTGATGTATAAATTTATAAATATCACCCTAAAAAATCTAAAACCAACTGATGACAAAGCTTGGATACAATGATAATATTTTGATAAAAAATGAGCCACTATGAGCCTAAAAAATGTAAACCATAAAAATTCAAAGAGATATGCCATAAAAATCTAAAAAATCTAAGAAATTTAATTTAGAACATAATTGAACTTTTATGGAAATGGAAAAGATTAAAAAAAGTTTTAATTGCAAGAATTATGATGAAAATCCCAAGGATAATATCATGTAGTTTGCAATGGTGGAGTTATACTAATAGATGTGGTTTATTGCATGGATTCAAGGGTTGGATGCATGGTGAAGGTTATTAGAGATAAAAAACCATCTTGAAAATTTGAAAAATGAATTAAAAATCCCTAATTTGAATTAATTAAATAGAAAAATCCATATAATTAATGCTCTTTAATGGTTATGGTGGTGAAACTATGAGGTGCTTAGATCAAGTCCCATGTACACCAAGTCAAGGTTTTGATTTACTTAAAAATAATAAGGTAGAACCTACAATGGAGTTTGTAATTTTTAAAATTATAAATTGCTCCTGGAGTTCTAGATTCCACAACTTGGGTAGTTGGTAGGAAGTGGAACCTAAGATATAATTTGTAATTTGCAAATTAGACTTCGAGTTCTGAATCTCATGGAGAAGGTTATTTTGTTCTATGGGTTCTATATATTGGCATATAATTTGTAATTTTTAAAATTTAGAATTGCATGTTAAGTTATGGATTCTATTAGTTTATGGTTTTTCAAGATCCAAAGATTGACATGCAATATGTAATTAAATACGTGTTGAGTTATAGATTCTTCTAGTTTTGGAAGGATAGTGCATTTTAGGATCTGGAGTCCATGAAGTAATTTTCAAATTTATTCCAAAATTTTGGATCTTGAGTCTCCTTTTATTTTATATCTCAAGTATTTAGCAAAAAAAAATATCTAGACTTTAGTAACTCATAATGTAGTTTGATACTTTATATCACCTAGAGCCGTTGATCTTCACCATGTGGATCAATCTTGTGCACTTAGGGTTTCAAATTTAAAAATTATGTAACTCATAATTCCTCTAATGACCTAAATTAATGAGATCTTGAAAAGTGTCACAATCTCATCATTTAGAACTCAAGGAAGTAGTGTAGGTCATAGTTTAAATCCTCTGACCCCTGGCTTTTTGAGATTATGCCACATGGCATAATATTGGATAGTCAAGGTTTGGAAGGAGGTATTCCACATTCAAATATTCCCAAATACCTAAGATTCATAGGCCATCCATGTGTCCTCATATCATCTCATATATTATATAAAGCTAGTTGCATAGTTTAATATTATCTAAACCTTTGATTACCATGATTGTGCCACATGGAACAATCTCAAGTATTCAAGGCTCAGAGTAAGGATTTTCATGGTTAAATATGTCCCAAACCCTAGAAATTATATGATTGTGACACATGGTCACAATTTTAATATTTTTATCATTGGGAGATTACCACATTTGAATATCAAAAATCACCTTTGACCCTGAAGGCCTAAGATGCCATCAAATGGAGAGATCCCATGTATTTAGGACTCGAAGGGAGTGATGGAAACAATCCACCCAAGGATTGATTAAAATGTTGGGTAAATGATAAGTGGCAAGATATTAAGAGAGTAGTGGAGAAGAAAGTAGAGCCCAAGTGAATTGTAGATGACATCAATAGTTGGTGAGCCCAAAGTTGACAATCAAAGGAATATGAAGAGATGGAAGATGATGGTTTAAATATTTTTAATTATAATACATAAGAAAATTTGAATCCAAAGACACATTATTCGTGAATATGAAATCCTAAAGGTTGAATTTCCAAAAGTTGGATCTAATGATCAATCATAACAACACCTATTAAAATATTGAAGAGTGGGAACAAAAGGAGAAGGTAGGCATGTTAAAAATGTATGAGGGATGACTATGAATGTGACTATAATGAATAGACCTATGTTTGGATGATCTATAGCACCAATTTAATTGAGAAATATTATGATTTAAGGGTCTCATAAAATAATCACAAAAAGGTAATGCATAAAAATTATTATTGATATTTGTATGAGGTTGACTATGTGTCATCCATAGAAATGTGATGCACAAAATGGAAGAGATAATGGCCATAAATTTTGAAATCAAAGACATAGTAACATTGGAAAGATTAAATAAAAGTTATAATGTATTGAATAAATATATTTATAGAATTATAATAACCCATTGTTCCAATAATACTTGGCCATCATCATTTAAAATAGATATATCATTGGGATTGGCTTGAAATTAGGTGTGTCTTCCTATTTGGATCGAAAATCAAGATGGTTTAAAATGGATCACATGGATGATATTTTGTTGTCATGGGTATAAACACAAATATTGTTAATATAAACAACTATAATAAGAATTTATTATTCCATCATTGGGATTAATTTAGAATGATGTGGCTACTCATCATTGGGTTGTTAATAAGTCGATGGAATAAATAGAATAATGGAGTAACTATGGTTCATTGGATCTTAGAGTGTGTCGTATATTGAATCCACTTCCATCATATAGTTTATATATTAAATTATGACATGACTAGATCATTATCCTTTCATGATGTGTTATCACAAAACACTAAGATACAATCATTTATTTAATTTAATGTTTGTATCAAGAGTATATAATTTATGGTTACGAATCATAGCTATGATATATTAACCATGTATATAAGAGCATAATTGATTTCCATTATAAGGGGTTGACACATTTGAGTACCAAAACTTTGTTGAGATTGATCTAATATTTCACCTACCCTTCTTCCTAGTTTTGTCTTGATGACTTGCCAAAGATATTTATTTAATAATTAATCTATGTAAATAAGTTTTTCGATGTTATTGGTGTCTAAGTAGATATACAATTATATTATTTAGAAGATTATTTAATTATATTTGAGATCTTATTATGATTATTTTTAGGCTTATATTGGTCATGATGTGAAAATAGCTATAGATTTATGTATTAGATTTATTTTTTAATAGAATTATTGAAATCATGTTCCTATAATTCTCCTTTAAGACTTTCTCATTGTGGTGTTCTAGTTTATGCAGTAGTTAGACTTGATGCCTAGGGATTTAAAATTTTCCCAAAATAATCTTATATATATATATATTGTAAGACCTGCATTAATCAATAGATTAACCTCTTTTCTACCCTACTCTCTCCTTATCTTTTTATTTATTTTTAATGATAAATTATTCACCCTTTACATTATAAATAGTCAATTTTTAGAGGAAACCAACCATGAGATCTTTAATATCATAAGGAAATCAATTGAAATTTTAGTGGAAATAATAATAGCCTACCCATGTTATATCATTTATATTATCTTGGAATTTTATCACTAACAAGTCATAAAAATGGGGAAATATTTGTCCCATGAGTTTTTGACTATTTTTATTCACTTATATCAACTAGTTCCTAACTATATATGAGTGGGTCAAAATTATAGCCTAACAAAAAATCATGCTAGAAGGAGGGCCAAGCCCGATATATTTCTTGTCTCATAGTCATCTAAAATTAGCACTTCATATGCTCTAAATTCATTCATTAATTAAGACCAATATTTAATTCATATGCTTTCCCATCTATTGTGCTATTAAAACTTATATTGATAAAGATTAGGTTTTACCACTATAGAGTCTTCTTCAAGGATCACATGACCTAGAGTCTCATTGGGGCATGTAAAATTGATTTTTTATCCTTTTCAAGTTCATATATGTCTTATATCTAATGAATGAAAACCTAGAAGGTTAGTATATCCAACCACATCATCCCCACAATTTGTCACAAATAGACTTGTCTAGATGGTTATAGATTGGTTTGTTAGATCAATCATCAATGTTCCTAGTGATATGTATGATTTACTCACAAACCATGGGATTTATATTATAAAGTTCAATCCAAACACTATAAGGAATACACAATACTAAAATACATCTTATAAGACATATCTCAAGTTTATTAATGTTGAACATGAATATGTAGCTTGTAGATTATTTCCTTTTACCTTGATTTATTAGGAATATGAATGGGTCTTTAACCTCCTATAAAATTTAATCATGGGATGTAATCAATTTAATAACACATTTAGCCTAATTTGGTCAACTGTTTGTTCCAAACATCTTGTACCAAAAATTTACGTGCATGATATGGGAATCCAATGATCCCATACATAATTTAATGCACATTTTTTGAAGATGCATAGTAGAGTAACATAATTTTATATCCCAAATGCCCAATTAGCCTTAGAAATCTTCAAAAATTCCTTATATCCATGGATTACCACTTTCATAAGGATATATCCAACCATCATTGATTTTCCTCTTGCATATGTATAAGTAATGAAAGTGGATAGGAAAATAAATCCATTAGGACACATGTTGGCTCCTATTTCCAATGCTCTTCCAAACATTCCAACACTAAACCTAATCCCACTTACAATTAATTACAATGACTCTTTCAATCATGAATTATATGTCATCATCTCATGTTTCCCCTAATCATAATTTATGATTTCTAAATCCATATAGTAGTGAAGCAATGCCTCAGCCTTATAATGGATCCTTATTTCTAGTTGTAACCAATAATATGTAAAATTATCCTCAAGATTCAACCAAACCTGAGTTGATTGTAATCCAAATAATGGCGCAAAGATTGAGTAATGATTTTATGAGTTTTCAAAAGCATGTAAGTAGTTTGAGAAGTATAAATGTATCTCTAAATTTCACTTATCAACATAATTACAATCCATTTAATAGATTAGGTAAACAAGCTGATCTATCATCCAAAAAATTATCTGAGATCAATATTATGGAAATTAACTTACCCAATTGGTTTTATGTCCATAATAGATCAAAAAATGGATAACTTGACTATTTTGAGTTTTTTATATCCTTTTACATACTATAGAAGGAAAATAATTAATATGAAGTTATCCTAAATGATTGGAATACATCAAGTAGTTATAATGATTCTAGTTCATCCACACCTCTTAATAAATTCATGGTTATAGAAACTCTAGATTTTCCTACCACAAAATATAATGAACATGAAAAGAACACCAATGACATCTAAGACTTCCAAAAGTACCAAAGAGGAAACTATATTCTTAAGAGAAGAACACATCAGCCTTTGACTACCTCAACTCCATTGGATATTGTCAGTACACCACCTAATCCTAAGGATATAAATGATCCACCTCTACCAAATCTAAGTGAGAATCAACCCTCCACTATTAAAATGAGTTACAACATTATGTAAGAGATGGAAATGATATAAGATAACATAACCCTCCATGAATGAGCACAGATTGATGAATAAATGGAAATACTTCTTAATTTTCTTAAAGACAAGAGTAGTTAGCCCAAACAAAAAAATCCTTACCAATACTAATGTTGTGATACATTGTACTAGATATGAGGTAACTATATTATTATTTAAAATCATAAATTTTTATAAGAATATCTATAATCATCTTATAGATTTTGGTGCATCAACTAGTGCTATGCCTATAAGTGTTTGTAAAAAGATTGGATTGGTTCTCATGAAACCAAACAAAGTGTTAATTTATTTATAAAAAAAATCAAGGTTGTTTGTGAGTTATTTATTTTCCCTATATATTTAAAATCTTAAATAAGAGTGAAAAAATTCATAGACATACAAGTAGTTGAGATCCTAGAATCATATCTCATGCTATTAAGTAGAGATTGGTCAATATCACGCAATGGTATATGGAAATTGATTCTTCCCACATGTGTTTTCCATGAAGAGGAGTGGAAAATCAAATTAAAACTCTCAAAGATACATGAATTATATTGATGATAATAGAGTGCAATGCAATTAATGATCAAGTTAACTCCGCTTTTATAAATATAGGTGCCTATATTTTGTCAACCAAACTAGCAAAGAATTAAAGGTTTAATCATGATAAAAATTTAGTTATGTGGTCACTATATTTAAATATAACACACTACAAATAAGGATTTAGGGCTAGTATTTTACTCATTTATCCTAATGATAAGAGATAACCTATAGTTTTAAAATTACAATTTCTTTATACTAACACATGAAAAAATATGAAACCTTAATCATGGGTCTAAAACTTATAGTTAGGTTTGATGTCCATCAGTTAAGAGACCTTAGTGATTTTGAATTGGTTGTCAATTAGATATGTAATAAGTTTTAGCCTAAGATTATCTATTTAAATAAGTATAAATATTGTGCTTGGGACTTGATAGAGTCTTTTAATGATTTTAACATTTTAGTCATCTCTAGAACATAAAATGACATGGAAAATTCTTTAGCTATCATAATTGTTATCCTAACACAATTAGATAAGATAGGCTTGAAAAATTATTCCATGGAATTAATTCTTTATGCTTTTATTCTTGATAATATTAAACATTTTCAATTTTTTTGATGCTGATAAACAAATTCATGTTTTCCTATCTAACTAGAAAACACTTTTGATGCATAGGTAATTGGTGAAGATAAAATATTCAATTTGGAGAATAATAATATAATTATGATGGAGTGTTAAATTTGAAATAAAATCATATCCTAGAAAGGATGTTATCATTATAGAGATTATATGATTTGGATAATATATAAACTAAATCATAAAAGGACCCTTGGTTGAGTCAAGAATCATGAATCATTAACATAATAACACTAGATAAGCCTAAAAATATGGTGGTTGGGATTGAATGTAGTGATGAAGAGATGAAAATGTTGATAAATATGCTGTGGTGTTTTCATATATCATATCATAGAGCTTAATGACTTGAAGGTGTTTAACCTTCATGTTATGACACACAACACTCACTTGAAACCCAAATAGAGAATCTTTAAGAAATAATAAAAGCCATTAAATTTGGTCTTGCAACTTCTCATCCTAAAGGAATTAAAAAATATGTTATCATCTTATATTATCTTGCATGTGAATCATTTGACATGGGTGTCAAACCTAGTACCTATGAAGAAGAAATGTGGATAAATATACCTTAGGTTAAATTATATAAATCTGAATTATGCATTAGAAAAAGATAATTATCCATTGCCTTCAATTTATGAGTTTATCAATAAGTCATCAATTCAAATATGATGTATTTTATAGATGAATTTTCCAATGACTTTTAGATATTAGTGGACAAAGAAGATAGATCCAAAGCAATATTCACCATAAAGTGGGGCACCTATGCCTAAAATAAAATTCCATTCAGTTTTATTTATGTTGGTGACACATTTTAATAAGATATGGCTACTAATTTCAAAGGCTTAATTGGTAGGTGCATATTAATATACATGGATGACCTGACTATATTTTATAAACATTGTTTAGATTACTTCAATCATTTAGAGAAGGTCTGTAAACATTGAAAAAGGGTTGGAATGGCACTTAATCCCAAAAAATGTCTCTTGTACACAATGCAAGTTAAGATTATAGGCCACATTATCACCAAATAAGGTATGTCAATTGACCTAGAGTGAACTAGTGTTATTTCCAAAATTTAGATTCCAAATATTAAGAAATAATTGAAATTTGTTTTTTGGAAAAAATAATATGGTATGAAAATTTATTTTGGGTTTCGATGAGATAGAAAAACCTTTTAATGCCATGCTAAAACATGGAGTTAATGTAGAATTAAATGTCTCTTTTAATAAGGTGTTTCAAGAGATCACTATTATGAATATGTAATATCTAGTATTGGTTAGCCCATTTTATACAAAGGATTTATAAGTTTACTCTTACTTATAATGATATAATTGTACCTATGTTGACATAAATATTTGAAAATATAAAACACCCTATATCCTTTATGAGCACATATTTGAAATAAAATCAACAAAAGTGCCCTATGCTAGATAAATAGGTATATGCATTAGGGAAAGAAGTCTTAAAGTTTCATCATTACATATTGAGGAACAAACTATATGCCATAGTTATATACCCCATGGTCAAAAAAATTCTAAGAGAAAATAGGTTGGGTGAAATAAGAGGAGTCTAGGTTGCTAAGATTTAGGATTATGACATTGAAGTGAAACCTAAAAAAAGTGTTATGTGGTCAATGTTTGTCTGAGTTAATTTTAGAATTGGACCCCAACATCTCCATTGTATAAGTTAATCAATTTGATCTTAAATTTGGTCTATGGTATGATTCAACTTCCCTTTATTTGATTTATGAAAATCCACTAACCCATTTTGGTAGGAAGCAAAGGAGATCACTAACCATTAAAGTTACAAACTATATGTTTCAAAGAGTAGTGTTGTACAATAAGAGTCATGAAGGGATTTACTTGAGATGATAGTTTAAGAAATAATAAAAAGATATGATGAACTCATTTCATGATAAGCTGGGAAGTGGTCATCCTTTTGGTAATGTCACAACACACATAATTATTAGAGTTGGTTAATATTAGAAAACATTATTAAAATATGCCAATAGACATGTAAGGATTTGTTATTCATGCCAAATATTTTCCAAGAGATAAATTAATGAACCCATATTAATATAACTAATGATATGGGACTTCCCATTTGACCAATGGGAATTACACTTCATTAGAGTCATAAATCCCAATTCATAGGTTGCTCATAAGTTTATTCTCACTACCACTAACTATTTTAGGAGATGAATTGAGTCCAAATCAATAAAAAATATTACATTTGAATAATTTATTGAGTTTATATAATAATATATTTTAAATCAATTTGGGAATCCTCTAACATTTGTTTGCCACAGTGCACTAACCTTATAATCAGCTAAATCGAATAAGTGGGAATATCATAATGGAATTACATTAAAGTTATAAAACAATTATCCCCAATAAATGGCATGGTATAATCAACCAATAAGAATTTTATAAATTCCATGAATAAATAAATTGATCAAAATCCATGCATTTATCACGTGTTTCTCAAATATGTTCTATGGGTTGATAAAACAAGGCATAAATAGAGATTGAATAGCTCAGTTTTAGAAAATATTAGGCTATTATGAAAAGATGGATTGACCAGAGAGAATAAGTGAAAGCCTTTAATGTTTCATACTTTGTCTTGTTATGGGATAAGGAACATGAAATAAAGTGTCATGATTTTAAATTGAGCCCATTGTGGATTGGCCCTTACCAAATATCTGAGATTTTGGGATATAATGCATTCAAATTGAAAGATTTCTAGGGAAAGGACTTTCCATTACTAGTTAATAGATAGTAATTTAAGCATTACTTCATGGATTTTTTATATAATACCATTTATAAGAGAAGATACCAAGGTTTATGTACATATTTTATCTATAGTTTTATGTTTTCCTAGTTAGTGTTTCTTTACTTTGTTGTTTGTTTTAGTGTATTTTGTTTTTATTTATTTGTTCTATTTTAGGTTATTTTGTGTATTTTTGTTTTCCCTCCTTGAATTTATTAAATTTGGTTTTTATTTTTTGGTCCCTTTGGTATTTTATATTATGTCTTTTCAAACATTTATTATAACTATTCATATGTCTAGCATGAGAATGGATTCCTAAAAGGGCAGTCTTGGCACTTTTGCATATTCCTTGTTACATCTAGTTTCTTACCTTTTCATGATTAATAAACTATCATTGTGGTAAGATAATTAGAAATAAATAATAAATAATAGACTTTTAGAAAACAGTATTTCAAATCAATGTTGTGTCATTATACTCCCATAAATGAAGAACATCAAATGGTGGAAAATAAAGTAGGAGTGTTTAAGTTGTTTAGAAATTAGATTGTAAATCAACTTTGAACAATTTTATAGGCTACTATAATTTATTTGTGCATTTATATAATTTTAAGGCTTCTGATTCAAAATAGATTGTGTGAATTTTATAAACATTTTAGGTTCTTGTTGAATCTATAAAACTAAAATTAATATGACATTTGAAGTAAAATGGAAACATTGAATTTAGTTAGACATCACTTTATAGTTATGATTTTTATATTTCTATTATTATAACCATGGATTGGTCTCCAAACCTCAATGAACTTAACATTAAAATCTTTTTGAAATTAAACAAATCAAAAGGAAATTAAAAAAAATGCAAAATTTAAATTCTTTCCTCAAAAGGGTGTCTGACAATCTCCATCATAGGCTTTCTAGCCTTGTTAGTAATGGATCAAGGCCATTAGTGGGACCATAGGTATCTCTATTAGAGCTATATATGCTTAGATATTAGTAGATAAATGCCCATGTCATTTCCCCCAAGCCAAACATAAAATATTTGTCCCTCTAAGAAAGTATAATTCTTTTAGACAAGTTTAAATTTATTTATCTGAATGCAAGAGATATTAGAAATAAATCACTTTTATCAAACAATGACTATATTGGGAAAATGTAGAACTTAGTATTTCACATAATAAGGTAGAAATTAGTGCTTTTATTTTTTGGGCTTTTCTACAAGATTAGTTTGTGGTTTTGTGTTGCTTGTCTCAGTTTCATGATTTATAGTCTAGGTTATGAATGTTTATCAACATTTTCCTTGTCGAAGTCAAAAATTTTGTGTCCAACACAAATAATTACTCAAAATTACACATGGGGATCCTCTTGATTTAGCATAATTTTTTTATTTTTCATGTTTTATCATGCTAGTTAAACATTGTCTTATAAGTGCCATTCAAGTTGTATATATTAGGTTCCATTTCAGTGTCTAAGTCATATGCCAAGTCTATTTTGATGATGTTAACATAGATTAACTTGGTACTTCATCTATGATGGTTAGAAAATCTTGGTTATGAGTTTAAACAATAACAATTGACCTTTTGGAGTGTTTTAAGTGATTTGGGCCTTGTGCGTCATTAAGTGACATACTTAATTAAATTCCAAGGTAAATTAAAGTGTAAATTATTATATAATCATTAGATTACCCTAGAATCATTTTACATTAAAATTCATAATTAATTCATGTAATTTGTATTTTGTCCAAATGATCTTGTGTTGACAGTTTTGGTCTTATGCTTCGTAATTGAGTTTTTCAATTATATGATTATTTTTATTCTCCCATAATTGATTCAAATTCTAATTTAAATCATCAGACTAGTCAATTCAAAATATTCATTTGGTTGTTAAATTAGTCTGTTTTACTCAGATTGATGTTTATTTGGTTTAGTATTATTCCAAATTAGAATTTGTTTAAGTTTGTAGGCTTTCATTACTTGGGTAAAAATTGGTTTTGCACTTATCATGGTTAAGTTTGAGTCATTATATGATTTGGTTTGGCCTCATTTTTCGTAGATGGATTTTTTTGACTAACATACTAATAAATTTCTAAGTCTCCTTTTATTTTATAACTTAAGTCTTTAGTGAATTAAATATTTATCCTTTAGTAATTCATAATTTAGTCTAACAGTCTAGATCATTTAGAGCCATCAATCTTCACCACATATATCAATCTCTTGCACTAAATATTTTATTTTATAATGCATGAAAATCATAATTCCTCCACCAACTTGATTTATCAAGATCATGACAAGTGTTATAATCTTGAGCATTCAAATATCATGGAAGCAATGCATATCATATTATAAGTCCTCTAAGACCCTACCTTTTGATATTCTACCATGTGGCACAATATCATATATTCAGGGTCCAAAAGAAGGTAGTCTCAAAGCCCTGAGAGCAATAGGCCATCCACATGTCCTTAGATCCACCTATAGAGTATATGAATCCATTTCCATAGTTCAATATTGGTTAGAATTATGACTACCATGATTGTGCCATGTGGCACAATATTAGGTAGTTAGGGCCTAAAGGAAGGCCTTTCATGGTTAAATATGTCCCAAACCCGCTAAATAATGTTATTATGATATGTGGTCATATTATGGGTAGTTATATCCTTAGGATCTTGACATAGTCGACTATTAAAAATGACCTCCAAGCCTAAAGGCCTTGTATTCTACCAAATGGTAACATCCCATGCATTTGGGACCTAGAGGGAATGATGGACAAAAAAATCTTCCCAAGGATCAAAGAAAATGTTTGATGAATGACAAGTTTCAAGATATTGTGAGAGTGATGGAGAATAGAGTATAACTCAAGGGAATTGAATATGACAACAATAATTACTAATCCCAAAATTTATAAGCAAATGGAGAATAAGATATGAATGGATGATGGTTTGAATATATTTAATTAAAATGAATGAAAAGAGTTGAATCCAAAGATGAATTCGTGGTCAATAGTAGACCCTAAAGGATAAATGTTAAAAACCTGGATCTAATGATCAATCATAACAATGACTATTAAAATCCTAAATAGTGGGAACAAAATTAAAAAGTATAGATATTCTACCTATACGAGGCATGACTATGAAGGTGACTATAAAGCATATAACTGAGCTTATACCAACTAAAAAATCACTTTAATTGAGAAACCATGTGATTTAATGGTATCATGAACTAATCACAAGAATGGAATGATCAAAAAGTGTTGTGGACATTTGAAAGAGGTGGATTATGTGTCATCTATACAAATGTGGTGTACAAAATGGAAGAGATAATGGCCACGATCTTATAACTCAAACACAAAACAACATTGGCAAGATTAAATAAAAGTCAAAAAGAATTAAATGCATCTATGTATATGATTGGAACAACCCATTGTTATAATATTAACTTACCATTAGAATTTATGATAGTTCTAACATTGGAATTGGATTGTAATGAGGTGTCTCTTCTTGTTTGGATTGACAATCAAGTTAGTGGAAAATGTTGCACATGGAAGATATTATTTTGTCATGTGGATAAGCACAAATATTTGGAATATACAAATATATAATAGGAACAAATTATTACATCATTGCGATTAATCCATAATGATATGGTTTCTCATCATTGGGTTGTTAATCAATCATTGGAATAAATTGAATACAATAGTGACTATTGTTCATTGGTGCTTGAAGTGCATTGGATATTTAATCCAATTCCAGATTGGAAGTTGAATATAAAATTATTCCATGAATATATCATTATAATTTCATGATTTTTTATCACAAAACATTTATCTTTAATTAGTTATTTAATTTCATCCTTGTATCATGAGCATTTAATTTATGGTTTTGCATCATAGCCATGATGGATTATCCATGTTTATAAGAGTACCATTACTTTCCATTGTAAAGGGTCGACACATATGAGGAAAAAAAACTCTATTGAGATTGAGCCAATATTTCACCTACCCTTCCCACATGTTTTTTCTTGATGGTTTTCCAAAATTCTCTATTTTATAAGTAATCTATGTGAATAATTTTTTTGATGTTTTTGGTGTGTAAGTGGATAAACAATTCAATTGCATAATAATTGATTTAATTATTTTTAAGAGTTATTTTGGTTATTTTAAATCTTATATTTGTCATGGTGTACAACTAGGTTTATTTTTATGTATTATATTTCATTTTAATAGAGTTATAGAAATCATGTTTGCATACTTTTACATTAAGTCTTGCTCATTTTGGTGTTCTATTTTGTGTATTAGCTAGATGTGATGCCTAATGATTTGATTATAGACAAAACTAATATAAATTTTGAGTACTAGAAGACCTATCTCAATTGAGATATTAACCTCATTTCTACCCTACTCTCTCCCTCTCTTTTTATATTTTTTTTAATGAGAAATGATCTACCCATTACAGTGTAAATAGTCTATTTATAGAGGAAACCAACCATGAGATCCTAAATATCCCAATAAAATAAATTAAACTTTTGATGGAAATAATCACATCATAAATATGATATATAATTTGGGGTTTATTATACCTTGGATCACTATCAGGTCCTAAAAACAAGGAGACTCTTTATCCCATGAGTTGTTGACTACTTTTGTTCACTTACATTAGTTAGTTCCTAACTATGTTTAAGTGAGTCATAGTTTTATCTTAACATATATTTTATCTATTAATTATGAGATTAGGTTTGAAAAAATTATAAATATATAACAATATACAAAAATATAGTTTCAAAAGTATAAGTTTCAAAAATGGAAACTTTTTCAAATTACATGACTAGTAAAATGAACTACATATTGAAGAACTTGTCAAATTTAGAAGTCATTTGTGTATTTACAATTCTTAAAATTTAATATATCAAAAACCTTTGATATAATCACATGAGATACAATCCAAATTTAAGATAATGAAAATGGTATGGCATGAACACTAACATTAGTGGGTGTCATGCAGGTAGGGGTAAGTTACATCACCTTTTGTGGTTTAGCCATAAGTTTATTTTTTAGTGAGAAAGCATGTTATATCTAGTGGTTTTTAGAAATTCACATGTGGGGGATGTTATAGTGATACACACACACACACACACACACACACACACACACACACACACACACACACACACACACACACACACACACACACACACACACACACACACACACACACACACACACACACAAAAACACACACACACACACACATACATACATACATACATACATATATATATATACATATATATATACATATATATATATATATACACATACATACATACATACATATATATGTATGTATGTATATATATACATACATACATACATATATATATATATATATATATATATGTATGTATGTATGTATGTATATATGTGTGTGTGTGTGTGTGTGTATGTATATATGCGCGCGCGCGCGTGTGTGTGTGTGTGTGTGTGTGTGTGTGTGTGTGTGTGTGTGTGTGTGTGTGTGTGTGTGTGTGTGTGTGTGTGTGTGTGTGTGTGTGTGTGTGTGTGTGTGTGTGTGTGTGTGTGTGTGTGTGTGTGTGTGTGTGTGTGTGTGTAAGTTACATCACTTTTTCTGGTTTAGCCATAAGTTTATTTTTTAGTGAGAAAGCATGTTATATCTAGTAGTTTTTAGAAATTCACATGTGGGGGATGTTATAGTGATACACACACACACACACACACACACACACATATATATACATATATATATATTTATATACATATATATATATATATATACACACATATATACATATATATATATACATACATATATATATATATATATATATATATTTATATATATACATACATATATATATATAATATATATATATATATTTATATACATATATATATATATATATACATATATACATACATAAATACGTACATACATACATACATATATATATATATATATATATATATATATATAGATGTATGTATATGTATATGTGTGTGTGTGTGTATATATATATATATGTATGTATGTATGTATATATATATATATTAGGAAAAGGTTAGAATTTTTTTATTTTAGGTAAAAATTTAAGAATTTATGGGGTATGTAGGGTAGATGTGGCTAAATGGTAGAATCATTAGTGTCAGAGTGAAATTACCAGTCTCCATATACTGTAAGATACACCTCCACCCTGACAGTTTTGTAACCACCACTTTAGTTGTGAATTTTTCATTGAGATTCAGTGGTTTTTTAACTTGTTATATTATTGTGATGTAGTGTATGATTTTATATTTATTCACCTTATATGGCTACAAATGTGATGAAATTTTATATATGTCTAATTTTTTTAATGCTATGGACATGCTTATATTTTTAAATGTGATAACAAAATGTATGGAAATGTAATGTTATAAATATTTACAAAACTAAAAATGTGATAAAAATTATTTTTTATCTAATTTTCAAGCTATTTTGTTGACACAACAAATGAATTTTAATATAAAACATGTGAATAAAGGGGAGATATGATATATGATAAAATTAAAATGAAAAACTACGCATAAAACTTTCACAAGGAATAGGAAGTTGGCATAATACTTACAATAAAAGGGAATGATTATATTTATTATTAGGCTTAGAAAATATTTATTTTTAAAAATTCATCTAGATTTAGATAGAAAGATGGACAACCATGATAGATTTGATAAGAGGGATGAGATTATCCTTTCAACATAGCCATATGGGAAAGATGTTTGGGAACTTTATTATTTATTATATGGTTTTATATTGTTTTTTCTCTCTATTTACTTTTGTGATACCATAAACTTAGTATCATGTGATTAGGAATAAGTATGGGCTCATCACCAAAGGATGAATTTAGGAGAGTAAGGGCATCTTCCCATAATGATAACCCCACACAAGGAGTAATATGTGAGGGATAAACAAAAATTATTAACAAAGGGTGAGATATGTATGATTTATTTTTTATTACATAAGATTTAGTTTGTATGGTGCTTATACACTCATTTTTTAATATTTTTAATATGTATCTTATTCCAATATATTGTCTCCATGAAACTATTAAGATGCAAGGGATCATCACCAAGGACCAATATAGGTAAATAAATTTACCTAGTTTAAACATGCTTTTGTATTTTCTAAGAGTGAATTGTAAGAATGGAATTCTTTTAGGGAAAATATTATATACCAGGTTTTAGGCTATAGTTTATAAGTTTTGAATAAAATGTATGGGAATGAGGTGCACAATGCTCTTATGAAATAAGACAAAAATCATATGTTATGATAATTTGGATATTTTTTTCTAAAATGGAAAAAGGTGATATAATAGGGTGTAATGAGGTGATCTATTACATTTTAAATCTTATGTCACACAAAATTATACCTAATATATTTCATACAAAAATAACCAAAATTTAAGAACAACACAATAACACTAAATTTTTTGTTAATGTAAAGAGGGAAATGTGGAATGTAATATCTCTATGAAAAAAAAAATTTAGGTGAAAAGAGTTCACAATTTCATTGAACTCATTAACCTACATGGTGAAAAACCAAAAATATCCTTTATTAAAATAATATCACCAAATATAGGTCTAACCAATTAGGCATGAATTTATAACTTTCTCCTTTCTTATTATCTAGTATGCTATTAAATCTTAGGAAAAAGTATCATAGTTTAAAAGGGAGTTCACAAATATTTTTATTTTATTTTTAGAACATACGAGTTGTATAATTAATGTGGTTTCATGAAACAAAAATATGGTGCTTGTCTAAAGTTTCTATCTCAGTTTATCATTTTTTTCTATATTCTTCATGGTCATGGAGACATTAAAGAGAAACACGAAGGCTAGTAATTTATACCTTTAGGTGTATATTTGATTCATCTCCAAAGACAAGGAAGTATGGGGTTTCCACAATGGGTGTATATATAATTATCTTATAGGCCCACAATGTAGGATAAATTTGAAGGTGCCAATCTCTTTTTTTATCCCTGATAGGTTTGACTAGAATTAACTTTAACATTTTATTTTTGGACTCCACTTGACCATTATCTAAAGGATAGTACAAGGAGACCATGTGGTAAGATATATAAAATGTATTTCATAGTTCACACATTTTAGGGTTTTTTAAGGAGGATCCATTTTCTATAATAATGACCTATGAAATCTCAAACCATCAAATTATGTGATTTAAGATGAAGTTGGGAATTACAGATCTAGTTATAGTCATCAAAGGAATTAATTTGACCCACTTGGTAAAATACTTAATGGTTGGGATAATTAATTTGTGTCCATTGGAATAAGTAGGGGAAATATTTCTAGATAAATATAGCCCCCAAGTGGAGAAGGTCCATGGGGTGAAAATGGGCTGAAGCACTCAAGTAAGGATTTGGATCTCATGTGATAAGTATTGACACTTATATAATTTCATTACATATTAGAAAACTTTATGCTCAATATTAGGCTATAAATATCCCATCCTATGATTTTTTTGAGTGGTTTATTGTCCACTAAATTATATATCATAGATGCCACTATGACATTGAAAAATGAATTTATGTGACTCCTCTTAACCAACACATCTAAGAAGCAAACCATGAATATATTTTAATTAATTAAAATTGTTAATAATGATTTAATTAGCCACAATGATACAAAGGTGTTTCCTCTGCTATAAGTTAGTGCCTTTAATATAACATGGGTTTCTTGATGTAACATATTACTTCATTTAGAAAATTTGTGCCAACAAAATCATTAAATTCCAATGGGATTATTATAAACAATATGAAATAAACTATCACTTAATGTAATTTTTGTTGATTTATGTTCATTAAAACTTACTCAAAAGTGTCATGAAATCAAAATCATTATATAAGAGAACTAGTTGGGTCAATAATGTACGTTAAGCTTGGGATACACTATGACCCTAATTTTTGATTGATAATATAATGCTTCAATCACTTATTTTCAAATATATTATCCAATATATTTTTATTTTATTTCATTTAATGAGTCTCATAATAAAAAAGAGTGTGGATAATAAAATATATGGATTATTACCCACCACCATCATCCTATTGGGCCAACATAAACTAAAGGTATACCTTAGCTTCATTTAATTATGTATGAGTGAATTATCAAATTTGGGAATCATAAGTGTTTGTATAGCCATGAGGAAGAATATCAACACTTCAAACACATATTATAAATCCATGTACTAAGTTAAAATGTTTCCATTTTTGACTAAGTGGTTTATGGGATAAATTACATAAGTAAAGTCTGGTATAAATATATGAATCACACCAAGTTTCCATAATATTTAAATAATTTCTTATTCATCATTTGAGGTGTCATGTGATCCCATAAATTTTAACATGTTTGATATTTATTCAATTCAAATATATAATTAAACCTAAAAAATTACACCTATAAACCCAAACATAAATTTCTCATGATTAAGCATAAATCCACAATCTATCATGTGCTTAGGAATAGTAAATGGCCCTTAAGGTGGTACAATATCATTTTTAACTTTACCATAATATCATAAACATAAAAATCAAATACATTATGGATGAGGTCATGAAAGATGGGTCATATTAATCTAATACATTTCCTCATAATGTTAAAGGATGAACAATCTAATGTAACAAAGGCCCCCTATGGTGTGGTAAAATAGGTTTTGATTTCATCCTCCTAAGAAATTCCAATCTAATTTTATCCTAAGAATACTTACATGATGGATAGAAACCTTTAACCTACTATAAAATCCAATATTAAATCAATGGAAGGTGATTGGAAATCATCCTTTGGACATGCTTCATTGATATCACAAAAGTATATGCATATCCTAATTAAATCATTATTTTTTAGAACAAGGAAAATACTATACATACATTTATATTAGTCCATAGATTTATGAACCCTATATTTAGTAACCCGATGACCTCTTCTTTATAAATTAAGTCTGACTAGCTTGAGATTTTATTTGATGAGTTTTGTATTAGTCATGCTGACTAGATTCTACATGATTACTTTGGGTTGGATCCTAATCAAATCCACATAGAAAAATGTAAAGTCCTTAAAATTAATTGAATAATTTATTATGGTCTTCCACCTCTTAGGGGGAAATGGGATACCCAAGTTTGAGTATGTTAGTGTGCCCTTTAGTCCTTATATTAATGTTTATAGTATCCTCAATTAGGGAAGCATTCGCTTCCTCAAATTATTTTTGGGAAAGATGAAGGTCATGATCTTTGTAATTTTCCTCAAAAATATCATGTTCATTGTTAGAATAATGATAGTCCTTGATTCTAAATTATGAATCGTAACACTCAAATATTAGTTTAGACAAGGTGTAACATGTGATGGTGAATCTCATTTTATGGTATGATGATGGGAGGTTATCATTATCTTGTCTTAAATCTAAGATAACCTTAGTATTTTATATTAATTCTAGAAAAAGAGGACCAAAATACTATTTAATTGAATTAAGGGTCTAATCATGTGATTCCTTTTGAGTAAAGGCTTTAAATCTTATGAACACTATGAAATCAAAATATATTATCTCTAGATGAGGATAAAAGAGAGAGGAAAAGGTAATAAGGAATTAAAAACTTGATTAATTTTTATAGGAATGCCCCTAATGGAAATGAAATATAATTCCTTAGCAATCTTGCATACATCATTTTTATAAAGCTAAAGATGTTCAACATTAGTCTGGAAATATACTAAATTTTTTTTGGTCAAGATTGGTGAGTCACCTTGATTTCTTAGGATTTGAACATCAAGCCTCTTGAAAGTGGCATCCCTAAAAATAATTCCTATTAATCTACCCCACCGTTTATGCATTTTAAATCTAATTTAAATCTAAAAGGCCTAATCTTCCCTCTAGGGTAAATTAGGATAACTTATTCCCCTTTGCCAAAATTATAATTTTGTCCATCACAGTGAATCATACATTTATCACATGTAAATTAATAATCATAATTGTTATTAGTGAGTGTCTATTCTTTTCCAAAAATATCTACCATAAAAATGTGAGGTATTTTGGCCAACCCTTCTTAGGTTTTTAGGTTTTGATATTATAATAATCTCATTTGGCATTGTCAAAATATTTTCCATACTCAATTTATCCTTTGTTATAACCATATTTTAATAAAAATTTTAAGACATAAAGTCTTTAGAGATCTTATAACTTGATTTAAAGATACTCATTTTGGTTTCTATTGGCTCCTTATCTTTAACTGATGGATGGGACTTCACAACATAATTACTAGGCAAGTAATAATCAATGTGAATTCCTAATTTTTTCTAAAATATTTCTTGGTAAACATAAAATGGTCTAGGGTTATATAAGTGATAAATACCTTTCCCATGTATAAAAACCTAATTTCTCAAAATAAGGATGAATATTATTTTATTTATCTTATGGATCAAACATGTTCCTAGGATCATCTTAGACTTTGTGTCTTTTTATATAACATAAAAGTTTTTTAGTGTGGTTTTGGGGCCTAAATTAATATGAAATAAAATGGTCCCAATAAAATATGACTTGAGGTTTTCATATCTCATAAGGTGATTCTATTTTTAGATAAATTAGTTTACCCATTGCCAAGATTTTTGAGAAATGAAAATGGGATGATATTGATAGCTACCCCATATTCAACCATTTCTCTCTTGACATAGTTATTGTATATTTAGAATTGAAATTAAAAGGATGTATCTCCTATCCTATCCATCTCAACATGTCATGGAAGGATCCTAAGATCAAAAACATATTTTACATATCTCAAGTAGTTCCTAGGTGGATACATATCTAAGTCTATGTGGTTTATTTGAGACTGATGGGGAGGTGTGATGATAGATGGATGCCCAAATATTAAGGAATAAGTTAATACCTAGTGATGGGTAAGAGGTTTTCTAATAAGGTGCATAAATTAGATGTGTTTAAATGTAATTATAAGATCAACAATAATATCATAGTTTCTCATGGATCTAGGGTTGGTTTGGATGTCAATCTCTAAGATGTTTGAGGAAAGGGTATTTTTTGGTTGGTATTCCATCATATGAGTGATGATTTTTTAATCCTCATATATTTATAACTCCATTACACCAATAAGTTTAATCTTTCCTTGAGGTCTTATTTAGGGAGCCAATAAGGATTATTTGGTGTAGAAGTGGAAGTTTTAGCATCATGGGTTTTAGTTGGTAAAGGCCAGTTAATTAAGTGGTCATATGGTAGGTTTTTGACAATGTGATGTTGATGGTTTGGAAATGGGATTTGGTATATATGAAAATTATAAATTTTAGGTGACACATGACCTATTAATGAGGGTTAGGGATTCACATTCACATTTTCTACTAAAATGTCTTTAACAGTTTTTTTGGTCTTTAGGAAGTGTTTGGATAAAACTATTGTAATCCTTATAGGATCATGTATAATTACCCATGAGGCTTTTTTTTTGGTTTTTTGGACCAATATTTGTTGATTTCTTTTATAATAAAAGTTATTAATTTATAATTAAGGGTTTTGGTTAACATTTTGATAATGATTTTGAAATTGATTATCTCAAGGTGGAACATGGTTGAAATCCACCACGTGAACTAAAAGTTAAAGGTTTTGGTTCTTCACACCTATATTATTTTTATTGACATTATTATTTTTCATTTTTTTTTTGTTTATAATGTTTGCATTTTTAGCCTAGATTGTCACACAATTGATAACAAAATTTTGGATTCAATTCATAACCTTAGGGATTAGTTGTTGGGGTTATTTTAATTTTAATTTATATGAATCCCATTTTTTTGGTTAAGATTAATTATTTTCCCATGTGATATGTAATTCCTACTACAAATATTTATGGCCACATGTTCTATTATGAGAGTGTTATCAAATGTTTCTTCATAGAACCTATATGGATTTTTTTTGCATATTCCACGTCTCTTTGTTAAGAGAGTGTAATGATAGATCAAATAATTATCTTCGGTCCATATGAGGGGATATGGTGGTAGAATAAAATAATTAGCACCATATCACAATGAAATGGTCATCATAATCATTAGATTATTGATTGAATCATTATATTATTGATTAACACGCAAGAACTCCAGTATACTAGTTTTGAGTAGTTTATTCAATTCAAACACTTTGCAAAATTCATCCATGAGATGTTGAAAGGAATGGATGGTACCCTTTGGGAAATATTAATAAAAATATGGTGAAATTTAATCATAATTATTTAAAAATATCTTAGAAACTGCCCCATCAAAATGTAGAATCTCTCTGATGGCTAATGCATATGCTTTCACATGTATGATTGGCTATTCTTCAACTTTATATTTGGGAAGTTGAGGAAAAATAAGTGGTAAAATAACTCATAATATATTGTAATCAATGGGATCATTAAAGTATTACACATATGTTCCTATGGTTTTAAAATACACCAATGGTGTGATAGTATAGGCTTGAGGGAAAGGGAAGGGATAAAAAATAGGTAAAGATGTGGGTTGAGAAGATGAATAATAGTATTATAGGAAGTAGTTGTCTATATAAAGTGGCTTAGATAACATACAATATTATGGTTTTAAGGATTTTTAATAAGGATCAATAGTTGGTGCTTACAATGGTGGATCATACATGGGTGGTGCACTAACCAACATGTAGCTAGAAGGAATAATGAGTATTGGTGTCTTGACTTCCACATTATTAAGAGGATAATATGATAAATAAACTCAATTAGGAATTTATATATGATGTTTATAAAGTGGAAGTATTTTTTATGTTACAAGGTTGATAACTCCATAAGTAAGGATTTACACACATTTTTGGATTGGTATATATCTAGTGGAAGATGGATTATGTTGGTACTATGACATTTGGTAAAATGCAAATGGGAAGGGAACATAGGAGGAATTATCCTAAATACATATGTTTGAATTCCTTAGTTTAAATTATTAGCTTAGAGAGAGACTTGGTTATACTCAAGGTCTCAAATATAGATCACAAAGGTTGAGATGATCTCATTAAATGAAGCATTAGTATTGGATACTCTATCATTGAAGACTAATGAGAGAAGGACTAGCATCAAGTATCAAATTAGTTTATGATATATGGATTAGGAGGAGTCATGGGTTAATATAAATATTATTTTTTTATAATGTTGGAGGGAAGTGGGGGTAATTGTATTGTATTAAACCCATCCTCTAGAAGGTAAATTATTTCAATATATTGGTTAAATCTTGTCAAACTTTTAGTGTATTGGTATTTTAAATAGGTATGGATTATAATTTTAATTTGGGGGTAGATCCCACCTATAGAATTGATGGTCACATTATTATATTCTTGGTACTTTATAGTTGTTTTGGAATGATCCTATAGTTCTTGTTTTAATACTCAAGACATGGTTTGTAAGATATAAGATGAAGAGTTTTGAAATTGATTATCTATATTTTGTGTGAATTTATTATTATAAATAAATAAAAATGCTTTTACTAGAGATAGGGTAAATTTTAGTGGATATTTTAATTAATTCATAAATATTTTCATTTTATAAATTGCTATTTGGATATTTTATTCTGTGGTGAATAATGTGGATTTGCCTAAATTATTTGGGTATAGGGATAGTTTTCTAGATCAAATTTCTTACTATTGAAAGTAAATTTAATGCATATAAATATAATTCTCCACTCTATTGAAAGTTAATATGATCTTATTCACCATTATATGTAATATATAGTCATTCAATGACAAAATTGACCAAGCATATTGGCATAGCTACCATCTATCTATGAGTTTATATATAGTCACATGTCAACATACCTTCTACAATTAGCTATGTTTCACATGTATATTTTATTACATGCATAAAAATTATATGTTAAATTTTACTATATTTTCAAAACACATATATAGATTCACAAAAAGAAATCCAGGCTCATTTTTATATGGGCCACTAAAATTTACCATTCTTAGAGGTTGAAGACTCATTATTTAGGTTTCAAGCTAAAAAATCCTCACAAAATATTTCCTATACATATTCAAGGGGTGTATGTATACCTAAAAAATATAATAAAAGATAATTATGAAAAATGAGGAGCCTTTCATGTTGGGTTCAACATTTTTTGTATATGAATAAATAAACATGCTAACCTTCATGTATTCAACTTTTCAAGTTCTATCCAAAATAGTTAATTAAAGGATAATATGATGAGTGTTCTAGTGGCTTGGTTATTAGGTTTGATTTAGTTGAGGTATTTATATAGGAAGAAATAAAAAGGATGGGTGGTTAGGTTTAGATATGAGATTCAAAGGTTTTGACCAACACGAGGAAAATTATGCTTATGGTGATACAAAAAATATACCACCTATTTTATTTTTCCTTTAAGGTTGTGAATTTTTACATGATGTTGGTAAAGTAACCCTAAAAGTTAAAAAGGATAATGTAAAGGAGATCTTGATCTATACCAAGCTTCATAAATTGGTCAAACTTGAGATGAAGGAATTTTGGGATTTCATTTTTTATATAAGGTTGGTTATGGCCTTTCAAAATCATATTAAAATTGAATGAAATATGATGATAATAGACCTATGTATAAAATAGGGAGTGGATAAAATTTTCAAGATGTTAGCTTGACAATATAGACTACAAATTGGTCTTATTACTTGGGATTTTACCATGTAGGATTGCTAGTCAATATGGATGATATAGAATATTGATTGGTGTTTAGTTGTTAACAATGATATTGGGGAGAGAATTGGTAATGAACCCAAAAACTATTAAGATAATAAAATTACCAATAGGAAAAGATATGAAACAATACTTAAAAATTATTCATATTGATTGACTTGAATTAATTACAACCCAAACCATGCTTAAATAAGCCTTAATTCATAAATAGAGTTGACATGCAAAAATTAAAAAAAAAAACAAAAATCTCAAAAATTTCTATTTTTAGCAGCTGTTATATTTAGTAAATTTAACATACAAGCACATGAAACTATAATAATACCATAAAATAATATAAACACTAAAATTATCCTATTGGATGAATTTTAACTGAAGTTCACTTTCAGTCATAAAAATATACAATTTTTAAAAACATAAAAATCCTAAAAAAATCAATAAACTATAATTTCAAACCCTTGAATGGTCATGTTTGGCCTCTAAAAATATTTAAAACACCTCTAAGTGGAAATTTCCACCTATTATATAAAATAAATTTTTGATAGAGTAATTTTGGCACATGAAAGAGCTTAAATAAATATATGGGTCAAAAGTTATGGCTTCTAAAAGTTTGGCCTATTTTTTTTGCATCATTCTCCTCTGGTTGAAAACAACTCAGCTCCTACAAGTCACCCTAATTTTATTGCTACCATTTTTATTTTTAAATCTTATTTAGATATAATTATTTAACCTAGGTTATATATTCTTTCTACAATCATTCCCCCTATACCAAATACTTTTTATAATTCCCTTGCCTTGTGCTCATTATCTTCATATCCAAAACTTGCACTATCTTTTCCTTCTTATTTAAAACTTGTTGCTGTCAATTTAATTCTTTATCTTCATCACCTTTACCATATTATCCTTGTAATTCATATAAATATGAAACACTAAATACTAGATATATATCAAAATTCTTTGGTAAACTCACCTCATAAGCATTGACATTCATTTTCTTCACAATTTTGCATGGACCAATTTTCTTGTAATTCAATTTATTGTACGTGTCTTTTAGAGATATTTCTTTCCTAAAATAAACCATTAAAAACTCTCCTTATTCAAATACCTTGGGTCTTCTTCTAACATCTACTAATTCTTTATATTTGTCATTACTTTCCTATAACTTTCTTCTTACTCGTAATTGTTGAATATGATCTATAAATGCTTCTGCATAATCACCAATTCAATCTAAAATTGGTAATTATACCAAATATAAAATATCCATCTGATTTATCCCATAAAAAATGTGAAATGGTGATTTTCCTATTGATCTAATCATTTAACTTTTATATGCAAACTTAGCTTGTGGTAAAGCCAAGTCCCATTGTGTGGGCTTCTCTCCCAATATACATCTCAATAAATTTCCCAAGCTCCTATTCAAAACTTCTATTTATCCATTTGTTTTTGGGTGATATACACTAATTAATTGTAGCTTAGTATCCATATTCTTCCAAAAATTTCTCCAAAAATGACTTAGAAATTTTGTGTCCCTATTTGAAGTAATAGTATTTAAACACCATGCAATCTCATAATATCCTTAAAATTAATTATATAACTCTAGTGGCATCATTAGTTTTCTTACAAGAAATGAAATGAACCATTTAAAAAAATCTTTCTACAATAACCAAAATTGAATCATTACCTCTCTGTGTGTTTGGTAATCCCATCACAAAATCCATACTCAAATTCGTCCATGGTCTATTTCAAACTGGTAATGGCATCTATAGTCTAGTATTTTGTGTATATCATTTAGCCACCTGACATATCCCATACCTAGAAACATACCTTACCACATCTCTTTTCATATTTGGCTAAACATACTTTTCCTCCACTAAATATATTGTCTTCATTTTACCAAAATGGCCAGTTAAACCTTCACTATGTAATTATCTTATTATATTGTCTCATAGAGACCCAACTGGAATGAATAGTTGTTTCCATTTGAAGAGATAACCTTCTTGTATACGATAATCACCATGATTAGTTTCTTTCCTACCTATTAATGTATTCTTTCACTAATCAACTACCTTGAAAAAATATGGATTATTATCATAAAATTATATAATAGCTTCAAATCCACTACTTCACTCACCATAGTAGTTAATAATGCCACTCTTCAACTCAATACATCAACTACTTGATTCTATTTTCTTGATTTATGTTTCAACACAAAAGTATACCCTTGAAATAAATAAACCCACTTTGCATGCGTACTATTCAAATTCTTTTGTGCATTCACATTCTTCAAAGCCTCATGATATATAAATAGGATAAACACCTTAGGCACCATGGAATGCCTCCAATGTCTTAATGCTTGTACAATTGCATAAAGGTCAACATCATAAGTAGAATACTTTTTATTACCTCATTCAATTTCTCATTAAAATATGCTATTGGCTTTCCTTCTTGACTTAGAATAACAAAAATTCCCATAAATGAAGCATCACAATCAACCTCAAACACTTTGTTAAAATATGGTAATGATAAAATTGGTCTTTATATAATATTCTTCTTCAAAAATTCAAAACTTTCTATGGTTTCTCTAGTTCATGCAAATTCCTTCCCTCTCATGCAATCTGTTATTGGTGTCATAATACTACTAAATTTTTTTAATAAGTTTTCTATAAAATTTTGCTAAAACATGTAAACTTCTTACCTGTGTAATGTTTTTTGGAATAGGCCACTCAATAATTGCCTTTATCCTTTCTTCATCCATTCTCACACAATCTACTAAAATTACAAATCCCAAAAAATACTAAACTATTTTTCATAAACTCACACTTCTTCAAATTTACATACAACTTCTCATTTCTTAAAAAATATAGTACCATTCTAAAATATTGTAAGTTTTCTTCTTTAGTCTTATTGAATATCAAAATATCATTAAAATAAACAACCACAAACTTACCAATATATTCTCATAACACTATATTCATCATCCTCATAAATGTGTTTGGTTCATTAGATAATTCAAAGGACATCACTATCTACTCATATAAACCATCCATAGTATTGAATACAATTTTGCACTCATCTCCTTCATGAATTCAAATACAATAATAACCACTCCTTAGATCAATCTTGATAAAATATTTGGATCCTATCCAAATTTGACATTTAGGTCAAATTGGGACCCTTATAGGTAAAAACATGAGTTTTAGATGTTTTAATGGGTATAATATATTTTAATTGGGTGTATTATATATTATTTAATATAATTTAATGTCATTCTATCCTTGGTGTTAGTCATATTAGTTAATTTGTCATTTTGGGTCATTTAGTGGGATTTTAAGGGTCATAAATGCAAGTGGCATAGTTACAAAGGTGACCAAGTGTCATTTTTTATTTTAAATAATCTAATATGTCAGTTTAACTATAAATTATGTCAATTAAATCAGAATATTTTAGGTTGTATAACTAAAATTCAAGAAACCAACTAAAAAAGGAGAATTTTACACTTGTATGACTCTTGGGGAAATGTGCCACATAGTAGAAGATCATGGAAGGAATTTTCATCTTCATAAAACTCATAAATTATTTAAATTATTTTTAAGTTCTATTTTTTAATCCAAAACCATTTTGCTCCTTCTTTACTTTCCTAGACATACAGAAGTGACCTTCAGGTTTGTGCTTAGTATGGATAGCTCAAGAGGTTTTAGTTCAAATTATTTTTGGAGGTTGTAGTAAAATATTATAAGTTAA
This sequence comes from Torreya grandis, assembly GCA_037957365.1. Taxonomy (NCBI): domain Eukaryota; kingdom Viridiplantae; phylum Streptophyta; class Pinopsida; order Cupressales; family Taxaceae; genus Torreya; species Torreya grandis. The sequence goes on from JARHVA010002500.1 coordinate 1,040,377, forward strand.
TTTAAATTATAATATTTTGAATAATGGTGGCTTTTTCTTCATAAACCATTCTCGTGAAGTTGACTATACTTTTTTGCCTATTGTTTCATACACCCTATGGGTTTTACTTCATTTTGGGAAATTCTGTATGAGCCCATTATTTATAATGATTCCATATGATTTTGGAATCCTTATATAATTATCTCCATGTTTGTTTTATCATTTCACAATGTTTTGATATGCTAATCACCTTAAGTTGTAGGAGGGAGCACTTTTATGTGCAATTGGTAGTTTTTACCATGTTCTAGATTTTCATGCTTTGAAAATGGCTCTAAGGAGATGTGATAGGTTAATAATAATGTTTTAAATTTATATTTATCTAAATTAACTTCCAATTTTATTTTCTAAGAAAATGTTCTATGAGTTACAGTCATAAAGTACTATTCAGTCAGTTGATCCCATGACTATCATACAAAGTCAACTTAGTGAGATAATCTAATGTCTGTAACATATCCATGGTGTTGTGGTTAGGATATTTATATGTTAAATGTACTATAATAATAATAACAATAAATTAAATGTCTTTCATTTGGTGGAATAAGGATTATCTTAGTTAACATAGTCACTCACACAAAAGTATGTCATTATTGTGTAACTATAGGTGCTTGGAGGAGATTACCAAATTGAACTAAAATTTAAAACATTTTTCATGATTCCCATCATGATTAATATTATTTTTAAGATAAAATAAAGTTTTAATAGTGATTAATTAATCATACCTTATATATTGTCTGGGGAATATTCATATTGTCTACCTATATAGGAAAATAACCACCTATAGGTGGTGTTGAAAGAGGATTGAGGCTTTCAAGGGAGTGTTAACGCATATATTTAAGACCTAATTAGAGTTATAATGGGTTAAAAATCATATTATACCTTTTATAATTTCAATTTTACTAAATGAGAAGTGAGAACCTCCCTAAGACCTAATGACTAATTCAGGGCCCTTTGTCCCTAAAAATGCAAAATAAAATTACTTAGTGTTTTATTGACATTTTGAAACATGGGTATAAATATTTTTGATTCATCCTTATTACCTTATATTTTAACCTATAACATGGATAATAACTTGGAATTTTTTATAAGGTAAAGGGTTGGTGGATTTGGGTTGTTAGAAGCCATGAAGATGCCTTTTTATATGCTAAACTCCTACAATAATAACTACAGGTTTTGAACTCCAAGGTGAATTTCCATGTCAAATTTGAGATGAAACCATATTTAATGATTTAATAGTTTTATATTGGTATAACATAGTATTAATTATTTAAAAAGTCACTTGGTGATGATGATGTACTATGTTTAGGCTCATATACACCTATAGGCGTGCTTAATCCCAAAATTACTTACCTATAACCATGAACCATCTTCCACATCATTCATGAGGATATAGGGAGGTTTAAAATGAATTTATAAATTGTGGTTGATGAAATAAATTCCAAATGGATTAAATTACTTCCAAAGAGCATGTGATATAACTCTTAGAAGATAGTGCTAATCTACAGTTATGTTACCTCAAAAAGTCAACCATTATTGACTCTTCCAAGTAGCTAGGTGGGAAAGTAGTGTTTTAATAGGTATATAGCTCAATGAATGAGAAAAATGAATGAATAAAAGTATAAAATGACATTAAGGGGATACCAAATTTTTTATATGTTGTATCAAGTGTAAACTAAGCACCCTCACAAATATGACCCCTCACAATCAACTATATTTGACTGTGAGGGGTAGAGAGCAAGTAAATTGGGATTCATGAGGTGTTTGTAGCCCAAAAATGTGAAAAATAGGTCAAAATAGTTGTTTTATGACATTAAATCCTTCAAAAAGTCTCTAATTTATTATATTCAAGACTTAAACTTATATAAACGCTTATAGGTAGGGGTTACTATTGAAGAAGGCAACACAGTCCAAAAGGCATATTGTTTGAGAGTTTAAAGTGTATGTGAAAGGATGGAATGATTAATAGAGATTCTTAACTCTCCATAAGGATAATTAATATGTTTATAATCCCTTTAGAGTGAAAAACTAGCATAGAAAGATCCCAAATAAGGCATACATAGTTCATATTAGAAGTTCATATAGTCAACCTACTTTCCTACTAACCTATTTTGGATTTTGAAGTTTGAAGGGTCAGTTGACCTAATGGAGGGCTGAGTTTTTTTTCAGGATGTCTCCACCACTTTGATAATCCCTTAAAATATATAACTTTGACTAAGGAAATAGGGGAGTTCCCTCTATTTTGTCTTTGATAGAAGGCACTCCCCTCATGCACAAACCTTGGTAGTTTTGGGAAAAGGTGACAAAGGTTAGACTAAGAAGTTATGTGGATATTTAAAAAATGTGTGGAAATATATATTAAATTTAATACAAAATCAAAAACCAAACAATAAATGGTGAATTTCAATGGAATATTCCAAACCATAAGAGTTGCAATTAGGCTTATATGGTAGTTTCAAGCATAAAGACCAAATGTGAGATCATTTTAAGTTTTATCCCTAAGTGAGATTTAAATTTAATGTGACATGTTTTTTGGATCATAAAATATTTTTTAGATCTATTTAAATTCAAATAAACTTAGTTGGATGGGTAAATACATAAGAATGTAGGTGAGCCTACTAGGCAAGGATTAGGCCTAGTGTCTAAAGAGGAAGCCTTTCACATTTTTAGCCTTATATAAGCTTCATAAAATATTATATAATTATTATAAGATTATTTTAGCTGTTATTAATATTTAAAATTATAGATTAATAATAAAAACTCCATTTTTAGCTCAAAACTCTCTCAAGCCTATAAGAATTGGAAAGAAGAGCTTGATAAGACAATTTTGGATGCTCACATCTCCCTTGAAGTTATGCATGGGAATATAAGTTGTTTAAGGATTTTTTTTAAGGTATTAAAATATGAATTTTTGGAATTTTTTTCAAGTTGGATGTCAAATCTTTATGAACAAAGATTAACATTCAAAATAGGCCTAAAACCCTTGCAAACCCTCAATCAGGACCCAATTAGAGAAATGAAGTTGGATAGATATTATAATGACATATTTTGATCATTAAATTTATTTTAACTTGTAGAGTATTTCATAAATATAATCCCCATGCTTTTGAGTTTTATAGACTTGTCCAGACAAGGTATAAAATAGGCTTTTCTTAACTATTTTATGCATTATATAGGTTATACGAGGTTTCAAGAGATGAAAACAAATTTGGGAAGAATAAATATACTTTTTATAATTACTTATGATCATTCAATTAAAATAAAAAAATCCTTAGTTTCAAAACCATAGATCTCATCTTAGCCAGTCAAAACTGGCATAGTGGGCAAGCTACTAAAAAGGGTGGAAAACTTCAAGTGAGGTGATTTTAAGGTGTCCCTAATTATTATATATTAATGGAGGATATTTAAATGTGTCATAAAATCCTTTAAAAATATTTTAATGGTAAATTTAATCCAAATTTGAGGCCAAGTGTGTATGGTGCATGAAGGAGGAGTTTTCTTGATAGTACTTGATGATAACTCATTTTGGGATGATTCTAGATGACCAAGCGTAAAACCAATGCATGTATAGGAATTTATAAAATCTTTCCCCTTAAACCTAATAATTATACCTATCCATAATTAGTTTTGGGACATTTAAATGGGTATAATCATGAAGGTAGTTTTTTTGAGCTAATTAAGGGAATTTCATGCCTTTTTGAAAGAATTTGATGAATTGTATGGACACTTGGACTTCCTAACCTTGTATAGTTCATACCATATCCTATTATCATGAAAAATTATCTAATTATCTCATCTTGAAAATTTCCCTTGTGACCCTTGGACTTCTCTCTTCTGCTCTCTCTTAAGTTCTACAAAAACTAGCAATTTTGGCCATTGTAACTTATGCTCCACCTAAGTATGGAAAATCCTTACTCATTTTCATAACCTTTTATGAATAATACTAATGATTTTTTACCTATTAATGACTGTTCATAATTTATTATACTTGAATGCTTGATCTTTCTTAGTGAAGACAATGGATTCCTTAGCATGTTGTCTCATTTTTTCATCATGTTTGCATTCAGAAAAATTCTTCTTGTAGGGCATGTGAAGTGTTCTAGGAAATGTCAAGGATTGAGTGAGTTATTATATTCATTATTTCCACTAAAGGCCTCTTGTCTAGTCCTCCTAGATTTTCAAATTCATCCATAACATCGTAACATAACATTGATGTGAGAAGATGAATATTAAAGGAGTGTATGCTTGGTTAGTCCTTTTTTTCTCACACGTAACATGTTGCTAATTGAAAGTCATCATGTTATTTGGTGTATCACCTCCCTTATAATATTTTTATTTCAGTTATCTCTCCACCCTTTCCCCCTAAATTTTTTGGTGTAATTTTGATCCAAAGTAGTACATCACGTGAGCTATCCCTATCTAGAGATTCACCTCATCCTTAATCCACCCAATATCCTATAGGTGTTTCCATTGTGCCACTTGTATGAGGAGATCTTAGGAATCTCCTCAAATGGTAAAAATCTAAGTGATAATATTTTTTTCATGCCTAGTGAGTCTCTTGGTCCAAGAGTTTGAAAGATTTTTGCTGTTGTCTTTCAATTATCAGCTATTAGAGGCATCTATCCAAGCATCAATGGTGACTCCAAAGCTATATCAGTTGGTCAAGGATCCTAGGTTATCCTTTGAAGATTTTTGGTAAAATTTTCCTTTATATTCTTGCTTTAAATGAGTTTTAATGGCTAATCTTGATGTTGAGTTTTATATTACACAAGTTGGTGAGGTATTTCTAGCTCATGGAATTCTTAATCAACCTTTGTATGATTCATATCAGCCTTGGCATGATTATTATCAATCTTTATATGACCATTTCCAACCTTATCATGATCATTTTTAGTAATGTATATAGCCTCCTCAATATCTTTCTCCTAGTCAACCTATCCACTTCTCTAATTAGTCCATTGAAACTTTCAAGAGCACACTCTTGGACTATGAAAAATATGTGTTGGAGCTTGATACATACTAAGGAGACATGGTAAATTTATCCATAGACATTTAATTCACAAGATGAGAGATGCCTTAGAGTTCTTCAAAAGAGAGTGGGCACCTATTGAGAGAGGCAATTAGCAAAGGCTTACAAATGAGATGATATATGTGAGTGGCTTGATTGCATCCTTAGAGGATAAGCTAAGAATTTATGAGAGGTAGCCTCACCAAACCTATCATCCTTCATATCCACTTCCCCAAGATTTATATCAGCAATATTTTATCCCTACTCATGAGCCAAATCAAGGTTATCAATGCCCTTCTTTTCCCCATCAGTTGGAAGAGAAAGTTGAAAAAAGAAACCTTATTTTTGAAGATAATCTTGTTAGGAAAATTGAGATAGCTAATATAAATATGCAATAGTCCATGTCAATTGAAAAATAAATGTAATTAAATCTCTCATTTCCCTCTCCCATCCCATCGATACCTCAAGAGAGGACCTATAGATATGAGATTCCAAGTTGGAGACAAGGTGGAGAGTCCAAGCCTAAGGATATCCCAAGCTTCTTAAACACTTAATCCACTCAAACTAATTCACCGCCTCAAAAAAAGGCTTTTAATACTAAAATCCTAAGATAGAGTAAGATAGTGGAGTCATGGGAAAATAAAGAAGAGGATAAAGTTCTTGATAAGGAGTGTGAAGTTGAGAAAGAACTTGGTCTTATGAAAGCCCCTTCCACCCTTCCTTAATAAGAAACCTCTTGTCCTCCATATGAACCCTCTTGTACTCATTATTCTCATGATGTTGCCTATGAAATTCAAGAGAGATTTTTTCAAGAGAATTTATCCAAGAAAATTGAAGAGTTATAAGCAAATATCAAATTGTTAGGTCAAGGTGTGATGGAAGATTTATAACAAAAAGAAGATCCTATGCCTAAACACACCCCATCCACCCTTCCTCAAGAGATGAATCAAGATAAATAAGATGTGAATGAAGTGATTTTCAAGTCAAAGGAATAAAATTAAGTTATTTTATCCCAAGGTCTACCTAACCTTGCTCAAGAGCTTCCAAAAGAATCCCCTACACTTCAACTTCAATATGATTTTGAGTCATATGTGCCACCTCCACCAACTAGTTCATCTTACCCTCACCCCATAAACCTTTACCTTAATGGACATATGGTATGGGAACTTAAATAGGAGTAGTTGGTTGATAAAATTTTATAACTCTTGCTTGAAAAATATGTACCTCATTGATAGCTTCAATAGGTTAGGTCACATGATATCAAGATGCCTAGTCTTGGGACCACCATGAAGGAGAAAGAAATGGAAGATATTGTAGCCCTTGAATAAGACTATAAATTTGATCAATAAGTTGTGGATAATCATCTAAATTATGAGGATGAATGTGTTATTATGGATGGAGAGTAATTTAAAGTCTTTTTCAAAGAGGTTGTAGCCCTAGAAAACTCTCTTGATACTAATGTACAAGATATTTCCCTTGAAGATGACCCATAACTTAGCCTATTCTTGAATCACCATTATATGCATTGGATTTTTAAGAATAAAAACTTGAAGGAATCATAAATCAAAAAGAAAATATTGAAGAGGTAGTGGTTATAGATGATAAAGAGGATAAGGATGATTGGTAGCTAAAAATGAAGCACTTACAAGAGCTTGAAGAGATTTTTAAAGTTGAGGGACAAGTACATGAGAAGGTGAATAAATGATATTCCATGGAGGACACTGATCAAGATTGGATAGAGTATGAAAATCTCCTTGATGAGATAGAAAAAAATTTAGCTAAGAAGAAACCTAATATTATTGAGAGCCATATAGAAATCAAGAATGAGGTTACAATTGAAGATCCACATGAGAAGGTTAAGGTTTTTTGGATGAAAGAAGAGTTAATTTATATAGCCAACCTATTTGAAGCTACCTATTTTTCAATGAACATCATGAAAAAGTTGGAGGCATCAATGTCAATGATCAGCAGGCTACATGTCTCACTAAATCCTTCATGTCATGAAGCAAGAAGAGTTTAAAACTTCCCAGTTGATATAGGAGTAATTTATAACCTCAAGTTAGCTAGTGTTTTAGTTAGTTTATTTAGTTTAGTGTTTATTCCATAAGTGCTTATGAAGCACATGTGTGTTTGTTTTTGCTTTGTGTTTCTATTTTATTTTGTGTGATTGAGGTAGTCATTAATCTTATCTTGATCAAATGTTGTATTCAATGGTCAAAGCCTTATTTTTTGTCTTAGAATTTAGTTGACACCTAAACCCAATAGATTGATAAGGCTATAATTTTAGTTAGTATAGTAGGCATACTACCCCTATGAGTCACCAATTTGTTGATAAACTTTTAATTTTAGGTGAAATTGGGACATTTATAGGTAAAAACATGAGTTTTATATGTTTTAAGGGGTATAATATATTTTCATGGGGTGTATTATATGTTTTTTGATTTCATTTAATATCATCCTAGCCTTGGTCTTAGACATATTGGTCAATTTGTCATTTTGTGTCATTTAGTGGGCTTTTAAGGGTCATAAATTCAAGTGGCATGGTTCACAAGGTGTATAAGTGATTTTTTTCTTTCAAGCATCCAAAATTTTTGTTTACCTATTAGGGATATCAATTATATCAGAATCTTATAGGTTGTTTCATTAAAATTCAAGAAACTAACTAAAAAAAGAGAATTTGACACTTGTACAACTCATAGGGAAGTGTGTCACATGGGAGAATATCATGGAAGGAATTTTAATATTCATAAAAATCATATAAATTCTTTAATTGATCTGTAATTTCCATTTTTTAAGCCAAAAGTATTATTCTCCTTCTTTATTTTCCTAGACATACAAAAGTGACCTTCAGGTTTGTGCTTAGTACGAACAATTCAAGTGGTTTCAGGTAAAATGATTTCGGGAGGTTTTATTAAACTAATATACCTTAATTTAAATTATAATAGTTCTAATAATGGTGGATTGTGTTTCATGAACCTCATGAAGTGGATTATACTTTTATGCCTACTACTTCATGCACCCTATATGTTTTGCTCCATTTTGGGTAAGTCCATATGAACCAGTTGCTAAGGATGATTAAAAATTATATTTTACTCCTTATTTAATTTTATCCATGTTTGGTTTATAATTTAAAGGTTTTTTTATATGCTAATCACTTTAATTTGTAGGAGCAAGAACATTTCTATGCAATAGGCATTTTTTACCATGTTCTAGATTTTCATGCTTTGAAAATGGCTCTAGGGAGTTGTGATAGGTTAATTATAATTTTTTAAAAGTTATATTTATCTCCATTAGCCTTCCAATCTCATTTTATAAACAAATTTTATATGATTTGTAGTCACAAAGTACTATTCAGTCAGTTGGTCCCATGACTATCATACACAATCAACTTAGTGAGCTAAGATGAGGTATTTAACATAGCCATGGTTTTGTGGTCATGATATTGAGAGGTTAAAGGAACTCCAATAATAATAAAAATCAATTAAAATTATTGAATTTGGTGGAAAAAGGATTGTCTTAGTTAACACAGTCACTCACATAAAAGTCTACCATTATTGTGCACCTACGACTACTTGGAAGAGATTTCCACATTTGAGTAAAAGTTTTAAAACATGTTTCATGATTACCTTAGTTATTAATATTAATTTTAAGACAATATAAATGATTCAAAGCTATTAATTAATCATACATCATATATTTTTTAGGGAATAATCATATTGTCTGTCTATATAGGATAATAACGACCCATAGGTGGTGTTGATAGAGGATTGAAGCATTAAATGTAGTGTTAAGGCATATATTTAATACATAATTGGAGTTATAATAGGTTTAAAGATCATAGTATACCTATTAGAATGTCAGTTTGACAAAATGATAAGTGAGAAGCTCCCTAAGACCTAGTGACTGATTCAAGGCCCTTTGTCCTTAAAAATGCAAAGCATAATTCCTTAGTGTTTTGTTGACATTTCAAAATATGGGTATAAACACTTTTGACTAATCTTAATGACCTTGTATTATAACCTATAACATCGATAAGAGATTGGAAAAGTCTTGAGGGAAGAGGGTTGGTAGAGGTGGGTTGTTAGAATCCATCAAGATGTTTTTTTATATACTAAACTCCTACAAAAATAGCTACATGTTTTGAAATCCATGATGACATTCCAGTTAAATTTTGAGATGAAACCATATTTCATGATTAAATAGTTTTATATGGGTATAAGATAGTATTAATGATTTAAAAAGTCACTTGGGGATGATGATGTATTGTGTTTAGGCTCATATGCACCTATAGGCATGCCTAATCCCAAAATTGCTCACCTACATCCATGAACCATTCTCCACATCATGCATGAGGATATAAGGAGGTTTAAAATGAAGGTATAAATTTTGGTTGATGAAGTGAACTAAAAGTGTCTAAAAGTAATTATAAATAGCATGAGATATAACTCTTAGAATGGTGTTAATCTATAGTTTTGTTACCTTAAAAAGTTAACCATTGTTGACTATTAAAGGTAGCTAGGTGGGAAAGCAGTGTTTAAATATGAATATATCTCAAGGAATGAGACAAATGAATGAATAAAATTATAAACTTACACTAAGGGGATATATAAGGTTTTAGATGTATAAATTCTAAACTAAGCACCCTCACCTATAGGACCCCTCAGAGCCAATTGTAGTTGACTGTGAGGGGTAGAGAGTAAGTAAATTAGGATTATTGAGGTTTTTATAGAGAAAGTAGGTGAAAAATATGTAATTTTTTTTATGACATTAAAATATTCAATAATTCTCGAAATCACTATATTAAAGACTCAAATATGTATAAACACCTATAGGTAGAGGTTATTATTGAAGGAAATGCAGTCTAAAAGGCATACTATTTGAGAGTTTAAAGTGTATGTGAAAGGATGGAATGATGAATGGAGATTGGGAGATATACATTAAGATATTTAATGTGTTTATAATTCCCTAAGAGTTAAAATCAAGCATAGAAATATCCCAAATCAAGTATATATAGTTGATATTAGAAGTCCATCTAGTCAGCCTGCTTTCCTACTAACTTGTTTTGGATTTTGCAAGTTTGAAGGGTCAGTTGAGATAATGGAGGGATGATTTTTTTTGTATTTTATATAAACCACTTTGATAATACCTTAAAATATCTAATTTTCACTAAGGAAATAGGGGATTGCCCTCTATTTTGTCTCAGACAAAGGGTAATCCCCTCATGTACAAACCCTGGTAGTTTTGGGAAAAGGTGAAAAAGGATAGAATAATAAGTCATGTGGATATTTATATAAGGTGTGGAAAGATTTATGAAATATAATAAAACATTAATAAATAAACAATAAATGGTTAAGCTTAATGGAATAGACCAAACCATAAGCATTGCAGTCAGGCCTATATGGTAGTTTTAGGCACAAAGACTAAGTGGGAGATCATTTTCAATTTTATCCCTAAGTGAGATATAGAAATTATTTTGACATGTATGTCAGATCATAATAGAGGTTTTTGACTTATTTAAATTAAAATAAACTTAGTTTGATGGTCCAAAACACAAGAGTGAAGGTAAGCCTACTAGGCAAGGATTAGGCCTATTGTCCAAAGAGGAAGCGATTAACACTTTTAGCCTTAGATAAGATTAATTAAATTTTATATAATTATTATATGGATTTTTTAGGTGTGTTAAATATTTAAAATTATATATTAATCATCATAAATCCATTTTTGAGCTCAAAACTCTCTCAAGTCTACAAGAAATGAAAAGAAGAGCTCGATAAGATAGTTTTGGATGCTCACATCTACCTTGAAGTTATACATGGGAATATAAGGAGTTAAGGGATGTTTTTTATGGTATTTATATATGAATTTTTGTAAATTTATTTCAAGTTGGATGTTATATCTTTATGAACAAAGCTTAAGAGTCAAAATAGGCCTAGAACCATTGTAAAGCCTCAATAAGACCCCAATTGGATCAATGAAGTTGGAAAGATATTCTAATGACATATATTTATCATGAAAATTTTAAATTTTATAGGACTCCATCAAGTTACTACCCATGCTTTTTAGTTGTATGGACTTGTATAAATAGGGTACAAAACAATCTTTTCTTTATTATTTTGTGCATTGTGTAGGTTGTAGGAGGTTTTAGGAGATGAAACCAACTTAGGATGAGATATATAATTTTAATAACTCTATATTTCCATTTAATTCCAATAAAAATCTCCTAAGTGTCCAATCGAGAGCTCTCATCTTAGCTAGTCAAAACTAGCATATGAAAAAACTAGTGAGAAGGGTGGAAAACTTTAAGTGAGGTGACTTTAAGGTGTCCTTGATGATTATAAATATATGGAGGATATTTAAAAGTTTAATACACTCCATCTCACATATTTGGTATGGAAAATTGAAGCCAAATTTGAGGCCAAGTGTGCAGGGTACATGAAGGAGGCATTTTCTTGATAGTAGATGATGATAGCTCATTTTGGGATGATTCTAGATGACCAAGCCTATAAAAAAATGCATGGAAATGTAATTATAAAATACTCCCCCTTCATAACAATCATCATACATTTACCTACTTAGTTTTGGGATGTTAATATGGTGATAATCATGAAGATAGTTTTCCTAAGCCAATTAAGGGAATTTCATGTCCACTTCAGAATACTAATTTTTTACTCTCAATTTCTCATGCATATGCATAAAAACTAGCCATTTTGGCCATTTTAACTTATGATCCAACTGAATATGGTGAAGCTCTACTCATTTTCATACCATTTAATCAATAAGACTACTAATTGTTTACCTCTTCATGATAGTTCATAGTTTTGATAATTAAATTTTGGATCTTGTTTAGTGAATATTATGGATATTTAGCATGTTGTCTCATTATTTAATCCTATTTTAATTTAAAAATATTATTATTATAGGGCATGTGAAGTTTTCTAGTAAATTTCAATGATTGAGTGAGTTAGTCTATTCATTACTTCCATTCAAGGCCTCTTGTTTAGTCTTCCTAGCTTTACACATTCATCCATAACCTCATAATATAACATTGATGTGAGAAGATGAAAATTAAGGGATTATATGTTTTCTTAGTCCTTTTTTCTCATGTGTAACATGTTGCTGGTTAGAATTCATCTTATTTGGTGTATCACCTCTCTTAAAATATTTTGGTTTCAATTATCTCTCTCCTTTCCCCCCAAAAAATTTAGGTGTAGTTGTGATCCAAAGTGGTACATCAAATGAGATATCCCTATATAGAGATTCACCTCATCCTTAGTCTACCCACAATCCTAGAGGTCTTCCATCATGCCACTTGGATGAGGAGAGATTAGGCATCTCCTTAAAGGGTGTAAATCTAAGTAACAACATCATCTAAACATGGTATAGGAAATCTGTACTAGATTGTAATTTTATTAATGGATCTACTATCTAGACACATTCTCTATCCTCCATAATTATTTGGATTTAGCAAAGCTGATGTTTCCCATGGACTCATATTCTCCCTTAATAAAGTTTATGTTTATTTAATTCTACATGTTCTAATGGACTCATCCTATAAGTTACTTGATTGGGTAGAGTTGATCCTAAAATCAAATCAATATGATGTTAAATATCTCTCTACAATTGCAAACCATCTGGAAACTCATCAAACATAACATCTATATATTCTTTTAACACTCTTGTTCTTTCTATTCATATTTTCACCATTTCCATGTCTTCATTCTTTTATACTAATACATAACAACAATGCACTACCTTCATATCTCAGATAAATTATTTAGTAGAGAGCATAATTTTCATCTTATCTTCCTCTTTAAGAGGTAACAAAACTACCATTGTAGCACGTTCATAAAAAGTTAATGTGTTATTTTCTCCATCATGAACTACTTTCTTTTCAAATTGCCATAGCCTCCCCAATAACAAATGGCATACATCCATCAAAATAACATCACACCATATTTCATTATTATAAGTTTTTCCTATAGAAAACTTGATTAATCACCTTTTATCTACTATAACCTCATTACCTTTCTTAAACCATTAAATCTATAAGTATTAGGATGCTTTTCACTTTGCAAATTTAGTTTCTCTATTATTTATTTAGAAACCATATTTTCATAACTAACATCATCTATAATTAATTTACATACCTTTCCATTTGAAGTACATCTTAATCAAAAAATATTTGATATCAACCATGAATTACCACATTCTTTATTATAAACTTGTTCCTTACTTTGAGTGATCATTGTTCTTCTCATCATGAGATTCTATCTAACATCTACTAGTTCAACTTTATTATTTTGATTTTCTATCTCAACCTCAATTAGATTCAATCTTAGGCAATCCTCTTAACTCCTTTGTTTATCTTGATAGTGTGGAAAATCAAATTCTTTGTGCTCTTCTTCTCCACATCTATAACAATCATAATATCTATGTTGATTTGGAAGCCATCCTCTAGCACCACCATAACCTCATCTGATTTGAAACCCTCTTCTTCTTTGTTGGTATTGAAACCCTTTCCTATTATCATCTTGCCTTTATACACCATGTGATGATTCACGTTTACTGGTATTAAACCCACCTCTAGTGGTATTAAACCCACTTAATACCCTTATTGGAGGGGATCCACCTCTTCTTGGACCAAGAGACATTCTTCTAAAATTTTGTTTTTCTTCTACCTTCAAAGCTAATTGATAAACCTCCTCCATGAAAAGTATTCTATGCATGATTAATTCATCTTGAATAGTAAATTTCAAACCATTTACATACCTTACAACCATATGCTCTTCTATTTAATCATTCTCCACTCATATAGAAAGATTATAAAACTCATCTATATACTCTTGTATCCTATGATCTTTTTGCCTCAAATTCTAAAATCTTTTATATAGGGTTTGCACATGATCCACAAAAATAAATTTCTCCCTCAAATTTTTCTCCATATTTTTACATGAATTAATATTCTCTTTATCTTTTCTCTGTCTCTCTTTATATAGGTGATCCCACCAAATCATTGTGCAACTTTTCAATTTTGGGCATTCCAAATTTACCTTCTTGTTTTATCTCATAGTCTTCCACTCAAAGAATTTCTCCATGTTATCCATCCAGTTTATCAACTCCTCTAGTTTTAAACCACCTCCATAATCTAAAACATCAACTTCGATTCCTTCATTTCTTCCTTATAAATTCCAAACCATCTTCTCTTATATATATGGTGGATGATCTTGTTGTTATTTTTATTGATGAACTTCTTGATCACGATCTGTATCTTCCTCGAGTTCATCACCACCTTACCTTTGTTAATTTTTGTAATTACCTCTATAGCTCTTATATAGTATGGCTGATTTTCAAAATACATCCTCATCCTCTCACCATCTCTTACTCTAAGATTCAACCTTACTTTGATACGAGATAATGAACCTAAAAACTATCAAGATAATAAAATTATCAATAGGCCAAGATCTGAAACAATACTAAAAAATAACATTAACATGATTAAATAAGCCTCAAATAATAAACAATTACAATTTATTTGAAATAATTACAACCCAAACCATGATTAAATAAGCCTCAACTAAAAAATGGAGTTAACATGCAAAAATTTGAAAAAAAATTGAAATCTAAAAATAACATCTATTTTTAGTCATTTTTTCATGTAAGAACATGCATCTATAAAAATATCTTGCAATACTCTAAATAGTAAAATTATCCTATTGGATGAATTTCAACTAAAGTTCACGTCTGGTCATAAAAATATACAATTTTTAAAAATAGAAAAATCTTGAAAAAATTAATAAACTATAATTTTAGACCTTCAAATGGTCATATTTGGCCTATGAAAAATATTTAAATCATCTCTAAGTAGAAAGCATGGATTAAGGTAGCAAAAAACTTCTTAGGATAATTGTTTTGGCATGTGAAAGAGCTCAAACAAAACTATAGATCAAAATTTATGGCCTCCAAAAGTTTGGCATATTTTTTCTGTAAAAATTGAAATAAAATACTTATATTTGATGTTTTGAGTTAATATCACTTTGTATGTTTTTCATTACTATGTGAGTAGGCACTCTAAGAAATGTTCTTACTATGTGGAGATAAGCTTGTTTTGGGAGCATCAACCAAGAGTGGGGTAACATTTATTTAGAATTAGAAGTGTGTTTTATTTTTGTTATTTATTTTTTTGAATAGTTTATTTGATGTTTTTAAAATTTGAATGTTTTGTTTTAGAAAGGTTTGGACTTGTTCTAAGTTAGACAATGTTTTCATTAGGTGTGTTTTTAGTTTATAATAAGGGTTTGAAAATTGAAATAAAAATATACTACTACTAAAACCAAAATGATTGAAAATAAATAAAATTATTATTTTTTATCTTTTTATATATTATTTATTTGATAAGGTAAAAAATTAGTTTTATAGGGATCTTGAAACCACAAAAGTGAAATAAAAAAAGTATCAACAGGTCAAGCAAAGGCTGTCCAACCAAAACATCTTTTTATATATTATATTTATATTTTAGGAATGCAATTATAATTTAAATTGGATTTTAAATAGATAATGCAATTGTTGGTTTTTTACTTTTTACTTTATTTTGAGGTTGTAAGAGTTTGTTATTTTCACTAAAAAATTAATGTTTTTTTAATATTTTGATATGGATAAAATGAAAATAAATTATGAAATTTTAATCATAAATATGAAAATATATTTATAACTCAAATTTTATATATGAAATGTAATTTGGAGTTTAATGATTTTATATGAAATTTTAATTTGTAATTTTACAAAATATAGTTTATATATACACAGATAGTTTTCAAGTTTTTCATTTTTGATTATTTTATGATATTTATGTGTAGTTAAATTATTTTATTTAACTAAATGTATTTTTATTTATTATTTTTATCTATAAATTTAAATGACTTTTTTAAAATCATGCAAGGAAGTAAACAAATTATAAATGCAAGTTTTAGTTTTGTTTTTTCTTATTTTTTGTATGCAAATTGTTCCTTAGTGTTGTGTATATGAAAGTGTGTGTTATGAAAACTAAAATTAAATGTTTTTAGTTGGATTTATTTGAATTTAAATTTCATCTATCTATTTTTAAGTTAATATGTAAACTGCTATTATTTGATATTTGTAATGTGTGAATGAAACTAATATGATAAAAGTAAATATTCAATGAAGGGATATATATATATATATATCCCTTCATTGTGTATATATACATATATATATATATATATATATATATATATATATAAACTATTTTTAAAGTTTTTAAAATAAATATTTTTTAATTTCAAATTTTTATAATAAACAATAATTATAATATAATGAAAAAATATAATATATGAAATAAATAAGAAAAAAAATCATATAGCCTAACCAATTCAAAAATCAAAAATCAAAAGGATAAAAAGAAAACTATGTAAATATCTAATCCTCAAGGTGATAGCTCCATATGGGTTGTTAAAATGGTGACCAAATAAATATCCCACTAGATGAAAATACATAAGACAATGTAAAATTATTAAATTTAAGGAAAAATGACAAGGTAAAGGTTACAAATTCATGATTATCTTTCTCCAACTTGTATGAATGGCTAAAATATTACTATGAAGCTTGGAATAAGTTATTATTGACAATATAATATATATTGTGTATTTTTAAAACTTATAATCTCCAATATATAATAAAAATTTCATATTAAAAGTTTAAAGAAAATTGAAATAATTGTAAGGAAGGAGAAGAAGTTTATAGTTGGAGTTAATTAAAGCTTGACTAGGTGATTTTTAATTAAAGCTTGACTAGGTGATTATTAATTAAAATATATTGTGAATTATGAGAGTGAAATCAAATAAATGGATAAAAATCACAACTAGAATCATAAAAAAATGTGAAAACTCAAGTCATGGGAATGAATTTCAAAATGATTTATATAATGACAAAACCATCACTCTATGATGGTGGTAGTATTGAAACCACCATGGTGTTCAGAAAAAATACCATATAATTTATGCCATTAGCTAAAATAGTGGTACAAGCTTTCAAGTATTTTTCATAGACTATCATGGTGATTTCACCATGGTGTGAAACTTGTTAAGACTAAGGGCCAAATGCTCAGTAACTTAAAATTTTAATTTTTTAAAAGCTGTGAAATATGAAAAATATTAGAGGTAAGGAAGAGGACCATATATGAGCATGTTTTGGTGGATATCATCACATCAACAGTGAATATTTGTGAAATGTTACACCATTAAAAAATTAGGTGTGTGTGGTATCATGTACTTTTCCTTATAATCTTCCGCTATACATTAATATCATCTTCTCATAATTTTATTATTATCTAAGGTCATTTTATTTTCACTCATTATTAACTTATACCTCCTCATGTACGATCCTTCACCTAAAATTTCCTTAAATCCTATAGCTTATAGGATTCCAATTTATTTAATTAACATAGATATGAGAATTTTCACTTATAAAAAACACTCTACATTTAAAATGTGTTTATTCCACTATTATCACTATTTCTTATAAAATTTATTTTGTACAATTTTACTTGATTTTATTTCCCCCGCTTTATGCACCATGTAAAAAAAATCACTTGATGCTATATTAATTTTATCTATTGAAACAAATATAAATGTAAATATTCATGTAAATACCTTTATTGTTTCTAGTGAGGTTTCATTTATCAATTCCATTAAAGTCCATTTATTTAGATTAAGCCAATAAAATAACCTATTTATTTATATAATTATCTTCATTACTTCAAAAAAAATTAAATACTTAATTATTTAGACATGTATTATTACAAATTCACATGCTTGAAATTTATAGTATATTTCTTGTAATATATATTCTTCCATCATGACTATGTAAGAAAATACTTATTTGAATCCTCATAATATGGTAAGTTTCCCAAAACATGGTAGGTTTTCTAATCCTAATAATCATTTAGGTTCCAAGTATATGTAAAAAAATCCCACTTCCCTTTCTTGATTTTCTAACAATGTCATGTATTTCTTTTTTTATGTTTGAAATACTCAACTACAAAATTACCTCAACATGTTACCAAATTATCTCCCTCCTTCACACCTTTGGTAAATGAAATTTTTTTGGTTTTGAATAAATTTTTGTTTGTATTCTTCACTTTTTTTGGTTATTCATCCTTATATCTATTTTAATACTTATATTTGAACTACATCTCATTCAATTTAAATTTTTTGTCTATTACATAATCATTATTTCATAAAATATGGACATATTCCAATCAATATTAAAAACTGTAATTTTATTTATTAGTTTTTATAGTATGGATAATAGAGTTCAATTTTTCTATTATCATATTTTGATTTATATTATTTTTATAATTATATATCAAATTATTAGATTCTAATGTAAGGTTCATTGGATTCTAAATTAAAGGTTTTTAGAGTTTAGTGTTAAATAATTAGATTATAGAATATAAAAAGTTGGAATAATAATATTAATTAATGTTTTGTTTTGATGTATTTGACTCAAAATTGATGATATATATATATATATATATATATATATATATATATATATATATATATATATATATATATCAATTTTATTTATTTATTTTTTATTACTATACTTAAAAGTGAAGAAAAATTTAAAAAAAATACATTTAAGATTAATTTTATAAAAATTATCAAAAATATCCATGTAAGTGTTTACAAATTATGACAAATAAATATATTTAAAATTTAAAATATAAAAATTACCAACCTAAAACTTGGTAATTTAGACAAATTCTCAAAAATAAATTTAGGTAACATCGATCAAAATTACCATACATATAATTCTAGACATATTATTTTTTTAATACCATAAATTTACTAAGATTAAATATATTATCACAAATAATTATTTTATTAAACACATGATCTAATCTATTTATAACTTGTCTTACATATTTAACATGTCTCAAAATCTGCCATAAGTCATGTAGTAGACAATTTTCTTTTGATAAATAATTATTAAAATTCTTTGCAATGATATATTTGCATTTAATGTTGTGAATAATTTTTTCGTAATTGCCATCAGTGAGCACTATTTTGAAATAATTGTATAGAATCCTTTTAATTTTATAAACTAACTCTAACATATTGTATAATATTAAAATATTTACCTTAACTTTATAATCAATATGTAGATTTGATTCAAATTCTTATTGGGTATATACAAATTCAAATATATTTTATTTTCATGTTATTTCTTAAAGAAATGAGTTCTATAAATTATTTATGTTTATGAATTCTCTTTCTTTTGGTTGAAGGAGTACTATTTAATTTTAATCTATATCATTATTTTATGTTTAATCTCTTTGCAAAAATTTATTATTTATAAATTTGATGAACTAAAACACCATTCAAATCCAATAAAATCAATGTTGGTCATCAATATTTGTAATCTAGAAAAGATAAAACTATTCAAATACAAATAAAAGTCAATGAAATTTAATAAGATCAATTTTATTTAAATATAAGGAGTTATATCATCTAAATATAAATTTTATATGTAATAAAAATTTCATCTATATCTAAAGTTTAAACAAAGTCACTTTCTTATATATCTTATTATTGTAAATAGAATGAAATATCTTGTCGTAATAAATACAGAGTAATATGAAATAAATCAATCAAGGCCAAATTTTTAAATATCTTATTGTAATAAATAAAATTTAACTCAATAAAAGTCATTAATGATTTATTTGTATTTTTCCAAAGAGTAATATACATTTGGGTGCAGTCTTAAATGCTCTAAATACATACATAAGTGTATATATTTTACTATTAAGGGTAATGTGCTATAAAATTTAAATGTTAAAGGTAATTAAAAAAATTACTTTTTTTTTACAATTTTTTTTTATCGTCTTTGAGCAATATGATTTATTATCCATACGTGTGTTTGTACTTGAGTAAAACTAGTTGCATATTTTTTATTTATACTAGCATAATATTTAATTACATCAATATAAAATAATTCACTTATATCACACTATAATAACTTTCAAGTAAAAGTAAAAATGACATTTTTTAACTAGTTAAATTGGTGAATGAAAGAACAAATCACTATTGAATTCATGTAAATAAAACTTAATCCAATATCAAAATAAATATAGTACTCAATACATTAGGGATAAATGCAAGGCATACATATCTATAACATGAATATGAAAAATAATTATTTTTAGTTGTTGATCTACATTCAATAACCCTAGAACTCCAAACAGTAGTACTTTTTCTCCCAATACCAATAACTTCTATACAATTAGAATGGGATTTAAAAATATGAGAAAAAGCAATTAGTTTTAATATTGGTATAGGTGTTTCTAATCAAACATAAAAATAAGTATCTACAAGATTTATAATTTTTTAAACAATTAAACAAAACTTGATTAGAGAAATCTAAATAGTATTCCTTCCACTCCCAATATCAATCACTTTTTTCCAATTGAAACAAGATATAAAAATATTATAGAAAGGAATAGTTTTTAATCTATATGTAGTAATATCAAATAAAACATAATAATAATATCTCTAAGATATTTTTTAATATTAAAAAAAATTTAATGAACATGTATACACTTTGAATGAAAATTCATATAATATATTTTTTAATTAGGCATCTAATAGTTTTTAAGAAAAATACTTTTAATGAGCATTCATATAAGATCTAATAGGTATCTTTAAGATTGAATTTTTTGATGGTAAAATAAAACTCAAATGAACATTTATATACATTGAGTGTGTATGTATGTATGTATGTTATATTTATATATATATATATATATATATACACACACACACACACACACATACATATACAGATATACATATATGTATATATGTATATATGTATGTATATATGTATATGTATATATATATATATATATATACACGTATATATATACATACATATATATATATATATATATATGTATATATATGTATATATATACATATATATACACATATATATGTATATACATACACACACACACACACATAATTTATTAAATTAATAGTTTGTATTTAAAATATAAACTTTAAATGAACATTTATTAAATATATTTTTTAATTGGGTAAGCACTAGTTTTTATTTTCACTGTAGTAAATTACAATAGGACAAGAAATAATTATTACCACATTTTTAGTAAGTTTGATTAGAATTGAATAGTTATTATCTTCATGATTAAGTAAAATTTTAAAATAAAACTTGAATTAACATTAGTATTCTATGTTTTTGAATTAGATTAGATATTGATGAGTTTGGCTACTAGAAATGCCAAAATTCTTTCTATTATATTGAATATGTTTTGTAGAGTAAAAAATACTCTACGTTTCATTTTGATTTTCAGTTACGCACTACAAAATTTTGTCCCCACACACTTTGGTTTGAGATGGAAAAGTTTTGAAATAGAGCTTGGGCTTGATTTTCTTTTTGCCTCATTTTTATCTAAGTGTCAAAGTCAAGCGGAAGCTGCCAAGTGTCATTGGCTGAGGCACCTTTCATTATTTCTATAAGTTGGTCGGGACATGCCACATATCTCATAATAACTCAGTAGAATGTGACAAGTGTCAACATCTACATTTCATATCAGCATCTATGTTTCATATTGGCATCCACATTTCAAATCTCTTTTAAGTAGAAGGTTTCAACAAGCTAAGTATCAAGATCAGGCGGAGGGTGCCAAGTGGAAATCACGAAAGGTTTTAATTTGCTTTTCTAAAAGTGATGGAAGATGCCACATATCCCAACTAAAGATAGTAGAAGCCACCACATGTCAACCTTTGAATTATCTTCATTTTGTTTCACCGATATAGTAAAGATTGTGGTGGGTCTCAGGTTTTGTTTTTGAAGCAAGTGGAAGCTACCAAGTGTCACTGTCTGTGTAAATATGAAATGAGGCCTGATTGTTCCTATAATATAAATAGAGTGATGCAAAGACCAACAGATGTCACCTTCCACAAGTATCTTAAAAGGTGGCTAAAATCAGTGAAGATTACCACATATCCCTAGTTAAGTAAAGCAGAGATTGCCATGTGTCCTTTGTTGAGGCAAGTAGAAATCACCACCTGTCCCTATGCCCTTTTTAAAGTTGCTTAGGTGAGAAATGTTGTGGGTCTTATTTTTTGTTAAGTTGTTAAAGTTTTGAAGAAGCAGATTGTGATAGGTGTTAAAGGTGGAACACTCCTGAGCAAAGACACAAAAAGAGTATAAGTTATGCGAAAAGTGTTGTGTGTCTTCGGTAAGTGCTGCAGAGCATGCCAAGTGTCATTTTTTGGTGTATCCTAGACAAAGAGAAGGTTTTAAAGAGGAAAAGGGGAATCTACCAAGTGTCCTCTCCCATTTTAAAGAAGGAAGCATCTTAAGTATTTACTTCGGCTAATGAACTTGTAGAGAAATAGAATGTTTCAAATATAGGAAATATCTTGTGTTAAATACTTCCAATTTAGTTAGATTTCAGTTGGGACATTAGATTGAGAACATGCAGATAATCTAGAAGGAATCCAAGGTTATAAATAGGGGTGCAAAGATCATCAAAGATAAAGAGGAGAATCTAGAGAGAATTTTCTAAGAGAATTATTGTCAAGAGTTTTTAGACTTTCTAGAGATGTGATTAGGAATATCATTTACCTTTATTCTATTTTCTTAAGTTGGAAAGTTTATGTAACTATGCATGTTTTTGTACCTCTTATGTGACTAGATAATTAATAAGAAGATTGAGTCCTATGCCTTTGTTGATATTTTTTGTGTCACTACAAAAGTAGTCTAAGCTGTGAGCCTCTATTTATATTGTTTTCATATTTTACATTGATCATGCCTTGTTTGCTCTTAAATGTAATTGAATCTTACATATAGTTTCACTATGCTCAAATTAAGGGTCAAATTACATTCAGGTGCATTGCCATAGTTAGATTTTCTTTCTTTGCATTTCTGTTTCTATTAAAATTCCTATCCCTTTTCCTAATATACGCTCAATATAAAGAAGAGACCAACTTCTTAAAAATTTGGAGGTTGTTTCAAGTTGCAAGCCCCACATTCTTGAAACTTCCCATTGTTGGTGTTAGAAACAAAGCACAATTTTAACCATAAACATTTTTTGGCATGCCTGGTGGGACACTATATTGAAGTTTCTTTCAAGACTGTATGAACCAGAGAGCTATGAGGAGTCAGAGCTACAGACTAGTAACCAGATATCAGTCTACTATAAATCTACTTATTATTTTGCCACCATTGGTAACTAGTCCTAGAAGAAGAGTCAATTAGTTTATACCAATATCAAGAGCAAATATGGAAGCCCCTATAGCCCCAAGAAATTATGCAAGTTGGTACACTGGTAGTCCTTTAATTCTCCCAATACCACCAGCTACTTGGGACCCTATCCTAGTGAATGCCCTAAAAGCTTTGCCCAAATTCAGTGGGGAAGACTTCAAAACACTTGAAGAACATCTACAAGATGTATCAGATGTTTGTGCTATACATGTCACATAGCAAAATGTGGCCATAAGATTATTAGCAGCTTCTTTTAAAGGGAAAGCTCTAGAATGGTACCAGTCCTTGACCCAAAATACCATATCTACATGGGATCAGCTCAAAGATATTTTATTTGAAAGATTTGAAGAGAAGGGTGATAAGTCTTCTTTATTACAACAATTGATTACCATCCAAAGGGCACCACAAGAAGCAATGACTGACTTCAATTCTAGATTTCAAAAGACTTAGGAAAGAATCCCTACTACAGATAGACCATTACCAGGTATGGATATAGTGTTTTATCTTAAGGCTTTAAATTGAGACATATCTATTATGATTTAATCCGTTGGAGGTTAGATTCTGCCAGAGGCTTATGACTATGCAGTTAGAGCTGAAAATAATTTGATAGATGTTGGAAAGTTGTCTCCAAGGCCTCCCATGCCCATGTTTCCAAAGATTACCTTTCCATTACCTCAAGAATCCCCTAAATCCATAGCCTCACCTGTGTATATGTACACATATCCTCAACCACCTACTAAAGAAATTGTCCTTGCCCAGTCATCTGAGCTAGATGATATCAAGAATATCTTAAGGACATTTTCTAATGAGTTGATTAATATAAAAATATAACATAATACTTACACTAAACCCTAATATCAAGGCTATCAAGGAAATGTATTTCCATCACAACCAAACCAATATCAGGGTCCTCAAAGGCAAAATAACCCTCAGCCAACAAACCAATTAGTTGTAGTCCCTACACCCTCACAGACTATTCTTCCTAATTCAAATAGGGAGATTGTTTCAGGGCAAAATAATTATGCAAATGGTACCAATGTCTAGTTTTTCCATTGAAATAATGCTCATATGCCTAGAGATTGTCCCATGGGTAATCTAAAACAAAAGGTAGTAGAGCAAAGAAGAATGGATGGATAATTTGCATGTTCTAGTGACAATTAAGTCTACCAATCTTCTGGTATGCAAAATTTAGTCTTAATGGCTCAAATGCAAGGGATGTCTTTGAAAAAAAAAGAATAAATAGCCTTGGAACATGCTTTGTTCTCATGGGTTGAAGAGGAAGAATCAGTTTTCTTAAACGAAGCTTCCACTTCCAAGAAACTAGTGGTGTAATTAGACTATTATACTAGATCAAAGAAAAGAATGGTGGAATAACCTGAAGTTGTAAATAATAAAGTCATGGAGAATCCTCCATTTCAAGTTCAAAGAAACATAGTTGTTAGACAAGAAGTGCCTCAGCTAATGTAGAATCAAGTGATTCTTGCACAAATTCAAGAAAAAACAAGATATCCTTATTTGCAAAGAACTTAAACTCTGGGACCAATAAATGTGGTAGATCAATTGAAGAAGATTCCAGCACAAGTATCAATATGGGATATATTAGCTATTCCTAAATAGAAGACAGTACTACAAGAATCTCTACAAAGGTAAGCAGTGCCCAAATGTACTGCTATCAAAAAAAGACTTGCTAAAAAAGAAAAGCTCAAAGACACAATTCATCTACAGACAACAGCCCTAGTGAATAATGCACCGAAGGTAAGCAAATCCAAACTAGATCCCTTCTATTTAACTTTGATAGTTGGCAAGAAACTTCTGCATAATGTAATGATTGATTCAGGGGCTAGAACTATAGTAATGCCTAAGTAGATAGCTGATGCTTTAAAAATAAAGTATGAACCACTCACTAAAGGAGTCATGCTGCTAGATGGCAAAGTAGTATAAACAATAGGGAGAATTAAACAACTCCCATTACAATTATATACTTGTCCCAATATAATTTTAAATAAAGATATAGTAGTCATATATATACCTCCTGTATTTGGCCTATGCTTATCCAGAGACTTTACAGCCAAGATAAGAGGATATATGTCCCTTGATTGATCTCACCTCATCCTAAAACCAAATATGGTTCAAAGATGAAGATATTATCTGAGCCACTATATAAGGATCACATCACCAATGAACCAACCACAAAGTTAGAGGCAACTCATGCTATGATGAATAAAGAAGAAAGGGTTTTTGTTGAGGAGTTAGGTGAATGGATTGAACATGATCAAGAAGAGGAAAATGATCATTTATTAGCTATGATGCAAAGTGACCCGTATGGAAATTATGACTCCATTGGTCTGGGAACTTATGTCATATTTGAGGAAGATCATAAAATCTAAAATTTTTTAAGGGAAGAAAAGTCAAAAGATACCTCTTCTATTAATCCTTGGGTTTCTCAACATGAATTCCATATTCCAAGTGAGAAGTCACAAGCATATGCCTTAATCTTTGATGAAGAAGAGATAATTTCTTCCTTTCTTTTTACTTTGTAAGATGATGTGGAGGAGCATGGACATTTCCTTGATCATGATTTGAATGATTTGTTTGAAATCATTGGGTCAGGTTACACTATTCTTCAAGGAAGCTGTGAGCTAGTTATAAATGAACAAGACAACATTGAGACTCAATTACATATGCAAAATTACTACAAACTTTTAGAATTATCCTCTCAAGAGGTTGGTAATTTTGAAGTCATTAAAGAGGATGATCATGCAATAGAACCTAAGTTTGAGGCAGAAGGAGATAAGCCAATAAATGATATATATCAAAGGGCTTCTGTTAATGAGCAAATAGTCATTGGTTTCTTGATAAGACATGCCAGTATCAAGAACTAGCATTCAACAAGCTTCCAATAACAAGAAGAGTTTATATATGTTGGAAGCATGTCTGACTCAGACTCACTTGAATGTAGACCAATCAATGTGGTATATAAAGAGAGCAAATCACCAGAGCTATATCTAATTTGACCACTTGTCTAGAAATATAAGTCATCTTGTCATGAAGGAGACTTGAGGTAGAAGGAGATAAGCCAATAAATGATATATATCAAAGGGCTTTTGTTGATGAGCAAATAGTCATTGATTTCTTGATAAGACATGCCAGTATCAAGAACTGGCATTCAACAAGCTTCTAAGAACAAGAAGAGTTTATATATGTTGGAAGCATGTCTAACTCAGACTCACTTGAATGTAGACCAATCAATGTGGCATATAAAGAGAGCAAGTCACCAGAGCTATATCCAATTTGACCACTTGTCTAGCAATATAAGTCATTTTGTCATGAAGGAGACTTTAGAAATTCTTCTTTTGATCCAGGAGGGAGACAAAGATACTTGTTTAATGTATTATAGTTAGATAGTTTCCCCTTTCTGTATTGCTTTGTTTTACCACTTTTCTTTTAAATAAGTGTTATTTAAACATGTAGTCAGTAGCTCAGAGTTTTTCAAAATTTTCAAAATTTCTCAATACATTGAATATCTTCCAAATCTTTAGAAATCCCTAAAGTACCTTGCATTTCCACTTGCATAACGTATCTATCTCACTATCCCATAAAGATTGAGTAAGATTTGCTAATAGTTATATGAGTTTAATGCCATTTTGAGACTTGATAGGTTAATAAATACCTCCTAGCAAGAGTTAAAGCTTACAATTTCTCAAACATTACAAGGAAAATGTGAGGAAAACCTACTATAGGTTACCCAATTATAGTAAAAGCTACTGAGTGAATAGAATAATACCACAACTATACAAGCCCAATTTCAAGCATAGCAATAAAGAGCAGAACAATTGACACTAGAGCTAGCCAATAGGCTAAAGAATGTCATAGTGTTAAGTCTGGTGAAGGAGCTTTATGAATCCATATGGAAAAGATTCTCTTTAGAGATTATTCAGATCATGCCTTCTCTCACCTTCCTGTTAAATGAACAAAAATTGTGTGAAAAGGTGGGGAATTTAGTTGTAAACACTCTGACTACTATTTCTAGGAGAGTTTTGGATTCCAAAATGCTGCTGCAAAAGCTTTATGATGTAACGGATGGAACATTGTCAGTAGCATGAATTGATAATAGAATGGTCACTGCTAAGTGAGTAAATGAGGTTCTCAATTGCAACTCTATAGCCATTAATTGTGGAGAGCTCCTAGATGTCATGAAAGAAGGAATCAGTGAAATGAAGTAGCACATTGAAGACCTAGTTCAATTAGGTCTTCCTTCTCCATTTCCTGATGAAAACATAGTGTTAATGGTTGATGAAATTGAACCTTTGTTATTGGCCAAGCAGAATGATAAGATATTTTTTTAGGATTTAAGGGATGATTAATCAGTCCTTGAAGTAGAAGCTATTTTGATTCTTATTTCCTAGATCAAATTCAAACTAAAGGCTACTATTCAAATTTTGTAGAATTTTTCACACAAGGATATTATTAACATTGATTTAGCCTTCAATGAATTGCAAAATAAGTAGGGGTTATCTGAAGAAGAGTGGTCCACCTATCAAATAGTATTGTTGAAGCTATAATTTTGACATTTTGATCAAGTGGGAGTTGTGGTTTCTTTTTGAGTAGGCTCAAAAGTCCTTGGGGTCACCAATAACTATAGAGTAAAAAATACTCTACGTTTCATTCTAATTTTCAGTTACGCACTACAAAAATTTGTCCCCACACACTTTGGTTTGAGATAGAGAAGTTTTGAAATAGATCTCAGGCTTGATTTTCTTTTTTCCTCATTTTTCTCTAAGTGTCGAAGTCAAGTGGAAGCTACCGAGTGTCATCAGCTGAGGCACCTTTCATAATTTCTATAAGTTGGTCGAGACATGCCATGTATCTCATAGTAACTCAATGGAACACAAAAAGTGTCAGCATCTTCATTTCATATCGACATCCATGTTTCATGTTGGCATTCACATTTCAAATATCTTTTAAGTGGAAGGTTTCAACAAGCTAAGTATCAGGATCAGGTGGAGGGTGTTAAGTGGCAATCATGGAAGGTTTCAATTTGATTTTCTAAAAGTGATGAAAGACACCACGTATCCTAGTTAAAGAGAGTGGAAGCCACCATGTATCAACCTCCAAATTATCCTCATTTTGTTTCACCGATATAGTAAAGACTATGGTGGGTCTCAAGTTTTGTTTCTGAAGCAAGCGAAAGCCACCAAGTGTTATTGTCCATGTAAATATGAAATGAGGGCTGATTATTTCTATATTATAAATAGAGTGATGTAGAGACTAACATGTGTCACCTTCTACAGGTCTCTCAAAAGGTGGCTAAAAGTAGTGGAGATCACCACATATCCCTAGTTAAGTAAAGCAAAGATTGCCACATGTCCTTTGTTGAGGCAAGTGATAATCACCACCTATCCCTATGCCCTTTTTAAAGTTTCTCAGGTAATAAATGTTGTGGGTCTTATTTTCTATTAAGTTGTTAAATTTTCAAAGAAGTGGATTGTGATAGGTGTCAAAGGCAGAACACTCTTGAGCAAAGACACAAAAAGAGTATAAGTTACGTAGAAAGTGCCGTGTGTCTTCGATAAGTGCTGTGGAGCATGCCAAGTGTCATTTTCTAATGTATCCTAAATAAAGAGAAGGTTTTCAAGAGGAAAAGGGGAATCTACCAAGTTTCCTCTCCCATTTTAAAGAAGGAAGCATCCTGAGTATTTACTTCAGCCAATGAACTTGTAGAGAAACAAAATGTTTCAAATATAGGAAATATCTTGTGTTAGATACTTCTAGTTTAGTTAGAGTTCAGTTGGGCTGTTAGATTTAGAACATGAGGATAATCTGGAAGGAATCCAAGGCTATAAATAGGGATGCAAAGATCATCAGAGATAAAGAGGAGAATATAGAGAGAATTTTCTTAGAGAATTATTGTCAAGAGTTTTTAGACTTTCTAGAGCTGTGATTAGGAATATCATTTGCCTTTGTTCTATTTTCTTAAGTTGGAAAGTTTATGTAACTATGCATGTTTCTATGTTTCTTATGTGATTGGAGAATTAATAATAAGATTGAGTCCTGTGCCTTTGTTGATATTTTCTGTGTCACTACAAAAGTAGTCTAAGCTATGAGCCTCTATTTCTATTATTTTCATCTTTTACATTGATCATGCCTTGTTTGCTCTTAAATGTAATTGAATCTTACATATAGTTTCACTATGCTTAGATTAAGGGCTGAATTACATTTAGGTGCATTGCCATACTTAGATTTTCTTTATTTGCATTTATGTTTTTGTTAAAATTCCTATCCCTTTTCCTAGTATACGCTCGATATAAAGAAGAGACCAGCTTCTTAAAAATTTGGAGGTTGTTTCAAGTTGTAAGTCCCACATTATTAAAACTTCCCATTATTGGTGTTAGAAACAAAGCACAATTTTAACCATCAACATGTTTTAATTTAGTTTGACCTTAAAATACCATGTTTTATATATATGAAAAGAGTCAAATGATTTTTTTTGATTTGATAGGGTAACTCCTTTTGACCATAGCTATAAATCAACATGGGACATAACCAAGGGCCCAACCCTTGATATAAAAATAAGAAGAAAAGGAGATGATATAAAATAATGAGTTAAAAAAAAAGAACGAAATATCATAAGGGGAGCATACCAATAAAAGGATAATGGAAACTAGATAATAAAACACCAAATAATAGTTGAAAAATTAGTGAAGAGAAAAAGAAGATGAAATAGTGAGCCTTATTCCAAATTTTAGCATGGACTATATAGACAAAAAAATAATGGGAGCCAATAGAAATATCCCTAAAAAAATATCAAAATAATACTTATCCAAAAATCATGGCCTACCAACCATACTCCTAAAAGGGATTAACCACATACTAATGATATTTATCTCTAATGCCTAGAAAGGATATCCTCTAAGGTGCATTGAGAGATATTACCAACTAAAGAATTGGTTTATACCCTCTACAACTCCACCTCCAATCTATGCCCTTTATTATTTGATGATACACCTAAATCAACATATTATTTAGAAGGCCTAGGAGGAAAAACCAAGAACCATGCCCTTGAGAAGGGGTTGATAGAGAGATATGATCATACTTCAAGGTAACTTATAAAATGGTAGAGAGGGGCCTAGGTGGGGAAGAGGTTATCTCATCAAGATGGGATGGAAAAGGACAGGTTAGGGAGCTCAACCTTAGGATAACCCTCAATAACACCCTTCTTCATAAGATAACTATTATGAGAAATGGGGGAGTGGTAGAATTTTTTGTAATTATTACATGATAAGTTTAGGTTGATATCCCCTTATTTTTTCTTATGAAATTAATGAAGATGATGATGATACTTATAAGGGCACCAATTAATGTAATGACTAGGTGAGTAGAAATGAAAGCAGTGAAAAGTAAGTCCTTCATATTTGAGATATTGATTCCATGAACCACATGAGGAGAATAACTTGACTAAAAAGGAAATAGGCTTTGATATATGAATGTACATGGAAAATCAGATTAAGATGAGGCCCCAAGACATTTCATCAATTTTAATAAACAAACCAACTCTATCCACTAATATTTTAATGAACTTCTCATTTATCATCAAAATAGTGAAGGAAATAAATATATAACGACTTTGGGGAAAAAATGATTTGAATATAATTCAATGAAAAAAGGGATTCCATGGGAAAAATTAAAAACAAATCTCTTGAAGGACCAAGAACCATATTTCAAAATGAAATCGCTATTATCTTGGCTATAAAATAACAACAAAAATAAATTAACTTGGAATAAGGAGGAGGGTGGAGTGATGGAGTGACATGACTTAGAGGCCCAAGATGAAAGAACAAAAACAATGATGAATTAACCCACACATATATTGAATATGTATTTACTACATATTTTAGTGTCCATCTCAAGTAGAGGAGAGTTAAGGATTTATAGCTCAAGAACCATCATGGTAAAATGAATCTAAACATCACCCAAAAAATATTTTTAGTTAAGGATAGGGATGACATGTAAGACACATCCACAAAAATATGAAAATGAGACTTATATCTAGAGGGGATATGTAATTTTCAAGAGTTTCAATAGTGGTAGAATCAGTTGAAAGAACTATTTCACTTGGCATATGCCTAATAAGTATAGAGATCACCAACTAATGAATTTAAATTAGTATCTAAAATGATGGAAGGAAAACTAGAAGGGGAAAGGAAGAAAAAAATAAAGCATTTTGATGCCTATAGGAAAGGCCCTCCTTTAGAATGGTGGCAAGGATGTATTGATCTAGAACATAAGATTTCCCTAGCATAACTACCTTAGGAGAAGGAGAGGAGTAGGAGAACCTATAACAAGGGAGCTGGAAGATATCATAAGAGGATCATGAAAAACTATGGATGTAGGTTGAGGATCATAAAACATAGACAAAAATTAATTTACACTAAGAGGAATGGGTTGTGATGGGTGATGGTCCTCGATTATAAGAATAATATTAGCATAATCCATTTAAATGAATAGGATAGAATGTTTGGATACAATATGGGATATAAAACCCCATTGTAGACCATAAAATCCTATCAAAGCCATTTTAGGATACACAAAGTGATTTGTGGTTGAATGTTCCTCCCTATAAGTCACTAAAACCTCCTCCTTAGAAGGACAATAAAATCTATCCATGTCAAGATATAGAGTGGAACACATATATGATATAGAAGGGAAATGTAGATGGTTATTAGAGGAACATGTGAGATTCAAATTATTTTTAGTAATAAATTAACTTTTTTGTTAAAAGTACTTCAATTTCAAGAATTATACCTAGTCATAACAATGTTATAAGTTTTTGTTTGTAAAATGAGGTAAACAAATATGTAAAAAGAGTCAAATGGTTTTTATTAATTTATTAATTTAGTTAAAAGTATTTTAAGTGAATAAGTTAGGGTTAGTCTTAGAAACACCAAAAAACTTTGTGTGTAAAAGAAGTCAAATTATTTTTAATAATAATAAATTGTAAAATGTTTTGTTGATTTAAAGGAATATGAATTAAAATAATTATTTTATTTATTTATGGAAAAAAATTCAGTAGAGATTCCATATTTGGGTGAGACCCAAGGAGGTAGGGGTATCTCTTCCACCAAAATTTCCTAGGGCTTGCACTTGCCCTGCCCCCTTCAACATGCTCACATAATACCAATAACAATGAGCACTCCTAGCCATAATAAAATTAGTTACTGGGGTATGCATGTATTGGACAAGAATACCATCAAGACTAATAAATTAAGGCTTACACATAAAACCATAGTCAAAATTTAAAAACCAACAAGATTCCTAACAAGACTAAAAGTGGAGCTTTCTCTTCATGAAAAAAAGGGAGGCCTGACAGACTAGTCTGATAGCATGATAGACCTACTGGATTTCCTTAGCAATACAAGCCTAATGGATAATGACTTGGAGGGTCAATCCTTCACTTGATCCAATAAAAGAGAAGGGAAAAATCTTATATAGGGTAAACTTGATAGATTTTTAATATCCTATAATTGGAACATAACCAATCTTGTCTGCTTGACTTCCCTCCCCAATGAGGGTTCTAACCATAATCCATTATTGCTTAATTGGAAATAATGTAAGCCTAGAGGCCCTTTACCTTTCATATTTTAAATGATGTGGATGCTCAATCCATAATTTAGTGACTATCTGATTGAGTGGTGAACATTCTTATCCAAGGGATGGCTATATATAGGCTATCTCAAAAATTGGCCAATGTTAGAAACAAAGTCAAGGGATGGAATAAGTATACTTTTGGAAATGTCCTGATTTGGAAGAAGAACATCATGGACCATATATCAGATATTTAAACCAAAATGGAGTAAGGGGACTCATCAAAAGAGATATTATTGTTAGAAAACTCTCTCTTGAAAAATTGGATTCAAACCCTGAAGGAGGATAAAATGTTATGAAAAAAATATAGGATACAATGTCTTAAAGAGGGAGATATGAATACATCCTTATTTCACCATTCCACTCTAAATCATAGGAAGAGGAAATCCATTAATAAACTTGTGGATGAAAATGGCCTAATAATTGAGGAAGTGGAGGAAATAAAAAAACTGGCCACTGTCTACTTTTAATCACTATTAGCCACTCATAAGACCAACTCCTTGCCTAAAGATACTAAGTTCCTCCTAAAATCCATCCCTTATATTTTTATTAAATATGATAATAGCCTCCTAAACAAACCAATCAGGAAAGAGGAAGTTAGGACTACAATATTTTCAATGGGAGCTCTCAAAGCCCTTGGGCTAAATAGATTCCCCCCAGCATTTTTCCAAACATTTTGGGTCATATTAGGGAAGGACATCACCAATATTGTCAAAGATTTTTTTTAGATAGGTAGGATCCTATGGTAGCTGAACAACACTTATAT
Source organism: Torreya grandis (assembly GCA_037957365.1). NCBI lineage: Eukaryota > Viridiplantae > Streptophyta > Pinopsida > Cupressales > Taxaceae > Torreya > Torreya grandis. The sequence continues at coordinate 1,074,138 of JARHVA010002500.1, forward strand.
AACCTTAGTGCCAAAGAAGATGGATACCTTTTCTATGATGTAATTTAGACCTATTAGTCTATGCAACATGGTTTACAAAATCTTTACTCTTAGATTATAATTGTTGCTAATTAGAATCATTACCCCATGTCAAAAAGGCTTTTTTTGGGGTAGGAAAATTTTGGATGCTACTATCACCACACATGAAATCATCCACTCAATCTCCAAGTGCAAATATTTAGGTATGATATTCAAATTGGACATTTCTAAAGCCTATGATAGAGTCAACTAGGACTTTTTCATTAAGGTCCTTAGGAAATTTAGCTTCCAAGATTGTTTCATTAATATGTTTAAAGAGTGTATCTCCATGGAAAACATTTTTTTTGGTCAATGGATCTCCTAAAGGATACTTTTCTTCTAGTAGAGGTCTTAGGTAGGGAGATCCACTCTCCCCTTACCTATTCATCATACTATTAGAGGTAATGGGTAGAACCACTTACAACCTTCTAGGGCAAGGAGATCTTATAGGTATCAATCCTACTTCCATGGTCTAATCTTTTGTCATCTAATAGTTCTTAGATGATACTATACTATTTGTAAATGTCTTGATTATGAGGGTGAAAAGGTGGAAAAACCTTCTTAACACTTATTAAAGGGCTTCTGAATAGAGCATTAACTTTGAGAAAAGCCACATCTATTTACTTAACACCTAGGATGACCTAAAAGGGAAAATTATCAAAATCTTGGGATGATCTAGTGAAAAATTACCTGCTATATACCTTGGAATCTCACTCACTATATCCAAGGTCACAAATAATTATTGGAATATGATCGTAGAAAGAATTTAGAGGAAACTAGCTAGATGGAAATGGGTGTTATTGAGTTAGGTAGGAAAATTTCAACTCCTAAAAGAATCTCTACAAGGTATCCCTTATTATTTCCTTAGTCTCTTTAAAATCTCTAGATATGTGGTTGATAAGATATTATAGATTCAAAAAAAGTTCCTCTAGTTGAGGGTGGAGGAAAAGAGAAGATTGGCACTAGTAAGTTGGGAGAAGGTCTACACCCACAAGCACCAAGGGGGTTTGGGATTGAGAATAATCCACCTAATAAATAAATCCCTCATGTCAAAGATTGGTTGGAACTTAATCTAGGGCAATAAGGAATGGAGTGGTATCATGGAGGCCAAATACCTTAATGAAGATATCTATAGGATATTAAATGAGTGTAGTCTCCCTAAAGTATTGATTATATGGAATGAACTCTAAAAAATTGAGATATTTTTAGAAGAGGCATCAGAGGAAATATTGAAGATGGTAATAAAGTACTCTTTTAGCAAGATTGAAAGATTAACCTCTCAAAGACTTAGATTATAGTAGATTATGTGAAGAAGAGAGTGGTTTTCTGGTGTTAAAGTGAAAAATTACATCAATAGAGATGGGAGGGTTAGGAACTAGAAGCATATTATAGATTGTGTTAAGGATCAAGAGGAGAATATAGACCTATATATATAACTACAAAGGGAACTATCTGAGATTAATTTATCCATTTTTCCTAAACAAGATCAATTGATCTAGGACAAAGATGATAAAGTTTTATTCACTATGAATAGTTCTTATAGACTACTTATGGACTTGATAAAGGAGAACATATGGGGGAAAACTCAGCTTCCTAAATTGATTCCTAAAATCAATTTCTTCTGGTGGATTATAATACATAACAAAATACTGACCATTGACAATTTGAAGAAGAAAGGTATTCAAATACCTAATAGATGCATTCTTCGTAAAGAGTAAGAGGAAACATTCACTCACATTATTCTATAATGTATATTTTCTTGGTAGGTCTAAAGCCTCACTATACGGAGACTTAACCTAAGTTGGGTGCTTAATGAGAAGGTGGAAGATTTGGTTAAAAATTGGAGACCCCATCCAAATCTTATTTCCCTATTTTGAAGGAACTATAGTCACAAATCCCCCCTTATCTTTCCTAGAGTTTATGGAAATAATGCAATAATATAATCTTTAGAGATAATTATAAAACCCCTATGGAACTGTTGCTATCTTTCTCAAAGGTTCTAGTAGGAAATATCAATGCCTATAAATTTAAAAATTTGGAGAACCCCCTAGGACTAAAAGCCCAAAAATTATTGGATTAATGGAATATTAACCCAAACACCTTCCAAATTTATAATAATAAAAAGATGGCAAGGGATAATACCAAATGGTCATTACCTCAGGAAGTCTAGCACAAGCTCAACTTTGATGGGGTTGCCAAAAGAAACCTAGGAGTGGCTAATGGTAGAGGTACATCAAACTAATTTAGGTAATTTGTTGGTAGCCTAATTGGGTGGAATTGGTATCAAAATTAATAATGAGGTGTAATCCAAAATAATGTTGTGGGGCATCAAACTTATGATTTATCTCAACATCTAAAAACTTCATGTTAAAAGGGACTCTAAATTAATAGTCAATACCATGCTAAGAACAACAAATATAAGATGGAACCTAAAAATCTTAATAGGAGATATTTATACAATTTTAAACACCTTGGAGGACCATAGAGTCACTCATATCTATAAGGAAGGTAATACAATTAAAGATGCAATGGCCAAAAGTAATAGTGATAGGTGGTGATGTTGGAGGACATTGCCAACATTACCTAATGGAATTCAAACTCTTTTAAAAACATGGAAACAACCACATGGTTTAAACTCTATGGGATCATAGTTGCTTTCTATATTGGGTTAATAGGAAGAGGCTACTATCCTTTGAAGAGAGGAAGGACTTCAAATGAGTTTTATATGGGTTAATCTAAAAAACAAGACTATACTTCTAGGAAGAACTTATTAGATCATATTTAGATGGGGCTTATTCATCTTGTTCAAGAGAACATATTTATTAAACAACTAAAGCTCCCTAGATGGCATGTGGAAAAAATGGAAAAGCTTTGGTCAAACTCTGGGCTTAGTCAAAAGTTGAGGAAATAAATCGAAGTGGGTCATGTTAACTAGATGTTCATCTAGTATAAAGTAAAAAGGGAGGGATACGTGGTCGATATACAAAATTAAAAGATATATAGTGGTATAAAAAGGAGGCAAAAGTGGCTAATGATGAAAGGTAGTGACATTTACAGAGTGATTTTAAATGAGGGAAATCATTTCCTTACTTGCCATGACTATTATTATTCTCATATTGGTGTAAATTAGTAGTTAAGGGACAAGCCCAAGGTTAAGCATGAGCATGGAAAAAGTCTTATTAATCCCAATAATTATTATAAGGTGAGGGGATAGGGTATATTTTGGCCCTTTATTATGTGAAAGGCTTGTGAAGATGTATCAGTTATACTAGCTATGTTGTCACTTACACTAAGCAATTTTGGGAGCTTTAATGTTTTAGTATGGGAGGTGATATTGCTAATATTGAGCCATCTTATTCAAATTAATTCCACCAGGACCCCACTATTTGGAATATGACTCAGGAGGGGAGAGTCGCCACCTTTCTTGAAGGGATGATTGGGCATGATGAAAATTTATCTTGACAATTCACTAAATCTTGGGAGGAGGACTCTAAAAGGGTATGCATGGGGGAAATTAACTTTCAGGTTTTAGAGGAGGTGATTGAATAGGTTACTAAGATTCCCACTAAAGGTAAGAAAATATGCCACCATAGTAAGGTGTTAGACCCAGAGAATATTGAAATATTTTTCAAGGAAAGGGAAGTAGTTGCTAAAATTCATGGGGGTTTCAAGCATGAGAAATTGCTAGTTCCATAGGGACACGTCTACATCATGATAATGAAATATTTCACCCTTGAGGGTAGGTATAAGGTTTTTTATTACTACCAATTTTCACTCAACCATTTTAGACATAGATTAGAAATTATTTTTCTTTTCTTTCTTCTATCTTCTTTAGAAAATTTGATCAAATTAGCTAAGGAGCAGTGGGCTAAAAACTTGGATAGTCAACCTATCCTTATCCATCAAGGTCTTATATTGAGGCTCTATTACTTCCTTCTATCTTTATTTCCCCCTAATCTAATTAAAGTAAGACTATTGGATGAATCCTTGACTAACTTATCTCTTACTGAGAAAAGTAAGAACAAAGATTTCAAGGGGTCCCCTAAAACTCCCAAAATTTGATTGTAGCGGCCCAATTATATTGAATATGAAATTCCAAGAGTTGCCCCTCTGACTAATTATCCTACCCATTCCCCTTTATCTCTCAGTGGTAATCCCATCCCCCCAATTGGGTGTCAGGGAAGGTACTTAATAAAAGAATATAGAATAATTTTAAGGAAGAAGTCTATTTTCAGCCCAAGAAAACTAAAACTAGTCTTAAGAATATTTGTGGTACCATGGAGGAAGGAAAGGAGTTTAACCATGACCATAAAATATTTATGGATAGTAGGCAAGGTAGGTCTGGTGTTTACATATCCAATAGAATTATTGGGACCTCTTCTATTAACCCTAAAGGTATTGTGATTTATGATGATTCTAATTTCTTTGAAGATGCTATTGAAAAGGAAATTGATGAAACCCTCTTGAAACTAGAACATGAGGTGGCAGGTATTAGCTACATCCAAAAAATGAGTCTTATTCAGAGGATATAGAAGAGGACACAAAGGATGATAGTGATTAGGAGAAGGGAAAAAACTTCCCTTTGTGTACTAAGATGGTGAAAGAGATCGAGGTGATCAAGAGAAAAATGGAAAAGTTGAACAAAAAATGGAGGATCATGGTTGAATACATGGCTAAAGATCTCAACCATGTGGTTTTAGTTTTCACTACGGTGAAATAATTTTAAAATAAGGTCAAAAATGTTGGTATTGAAAGTCTTGGTGACAATAAAGGAATATTCAAATTCCTAGCTAAGTATGGGACATTTGATAGTCCCTAGTTTCCTATGTTGATTTTACTTTTCTTTTTGTTTCATCTACTATTTTAGTGCTTTGCATGTGTTGTTAATGCAATGTTCCTATCTCATTTGAAATTTTTTGCCTAGCAGGATAGCTTTGTATTGGGCGCATGACCCTTTTTCCTAATTTTTAAATCAAAAACAATACTGAAAGTGGAAGCAAGCCTCATCATCATAAAGAGAGAAGGAGAGAAATTAATAACCAACTAGAGAGAATTTAATAATAAGAAAACTCTTTAGAAGCTAAAGAAACAAATGAATTGAGACTTGAGTGACAATATTATGATTGTCTAGGGTAAGCATTTGTAAAACCTCATCTCTCAGCCTAGATGACCACCATAAAGGAGGGAGACCATATCCCTTCACATCAAATAGATCAAGAGCCCATTTAGAAAGCACATTAGTTACTTTATTGTTATGTTGAAGAGTATGAAAATATATAACCCTATAAAAATTTAGTTGAGGACATTGAATTTTGTTCATACAAGTGTCTCCATTTTTTTCACAATTCTAAAATCCACCAAAAATTAAATGATGGTTCTCCATGAATGATGGTCCTTTAATTTATCTTTTTTTAGTATCTTTCATTCAAATTTTATATGTTTATATATGTATTATATTAATATGAGAATTTAAGCTGGAAAGGTGCAGATTTAATGGTTAAAAATAAAGTCATCACTACTCTTATATTTGAATGTATTCATTGTTCATTTGTAATGTTTCTTTCTTATTTTAATAAAATTTTTGAATCAATAATCCATCAAAATTGACTACAAGCAACGTGTTTTTGAGTTATTTAAAAAAACAATAATATTAAGATTTAAATGAATATTTTTTGTAATGGTGATATTTTAGTTAATGATTTACTTGTATTCTTTAGAATTATTCTAGATTCAACCTTATTTATAATTAAATACAAAAAATTATTTAAAATTAAAGTTATACATTTTTTAAACCCTCTAATTAAGTTTACACAAATGAATTTAAAATATGATATACTAAATTATAAAAAATTATATGATAAAAAAGTAAGGATATTTTTTAAATTGTTGGCTGGTCATTAATACATGATTTTGAGGTAATAGTGACAATTTATGATGTATTATTTGGATACTTTAATTTTATACCACCAATAGTTGTACATCCCTATTTAAGATCGTCTATTCATTTAGATGTGTCTATATGTTATTCGACAAAGTTCACCAATTCAAATTTCACATAATTTTAATTAATTATATGTATTTATCCATGATTTTAATGGATCTATAAATTTTACTAAGAAAATATAATGTAAACAACTATATTAATATGAGGAAGTTTAATTTTTTTTAATATATTAATACCTACTTTAAATTAGTTTAAAAAAAAATAGAATGGGTAACTGCTTGTTCACATTGTCCATTTATAATGTCACACTCGATAATGTTTGATTATTTTTTATATGAAGATACCCATTTTAAATTGGTTCTAATAAAATATTATTTATAATGTGACACTAGAAAATAATATTCTATATTTTATGAAAGGACAAAAAAAAATTAATAGTGACACATTTTCAAGGATAAGGGAAACATATCACATTCACATAAAGCTAACCAAATCATATAAATTTAGTTCCATGTTTTTTATGATTTTGGAAACATGTTTTTCCCTAAATATAATTGGAACTTGTACTTCATAAATTTATTATTTGAAAATGTTATTTTTTAAGTCATTCATAAATATATTTGTAAATGGAATTTTCTCTAATGATTTTCATATTAGTAGTTATTAAGGTTGTGATTCCCTTTATTACTCAAAAATTTAATCAATAATGAATTATTTTTGTTTATTTAATATAAGTGTATGATTTTATCATATAAGTAGAGTATAATCATGTGAAACATAACTTAATTAATGTAATAGTAAAAGTCTATGATTATGTTTTATAGAAAGAGGATGGTGGTGTGAAACCTAAGTTAATGAATAAAATTGTATTTCATTACCTTGTTATGTTCATATGGAATATACTGTGTCATAGAATCCTATTTAGTAATATAAACCCCTCACTACACCCATTATATAGGTATTCTAAATGTACATGGCTTCAATTTCCCATATTAATATTTATGAGTAAATATCTATTTTAGACATGGTTCAATGCACGGTAATTGATTCTTAAATCATTGAGGTTTAAACTTAACAAATGTACATGGATTCGATTTCCCATATTAATATATATGAGTAAATATATATTTTAGACATGGTTTAATGCACGGTAATTGATTCTTAAATCACTGAGGTTTAAACTTAACATTCTTACTATGGGTAATTAGTACTATAACATGTTTTAATAAGATAATCATATTTTATAATGGGTGGACACAAATTATACAATATATGGATAAGTATAATAATTTTTAACATGTGTATACCCATTCTCAAAAACATCCATGTCTCCTTCCTAATTATATCTATATTATAGTTAGGCATTAATAGTATTTATATGGTTGTAATCTTTTGAGGTGAATAAAAGGTAAATTGGGTGTTATTTTTACATAAGTATTAAATTTAAATCAATTATTAATTTAAATCTTATTGGTAATATATTACCATGAGAAAATGAAGCCAAGTTTAAAATATCTTGGCCCTATTCTTCCTTATTCATGCATATTAAACAAATTGTATGTCTTTGTGTATTTTGGATATTGATGATTATGTGTGTTTATTCTAAGTAAACTATTAAAAAATCTATTAAATTTATATCTAAATGGCATTGTAATTTCATTCCATGTTAACTATTTTCATTATTATGATTTTTAAAACTTGTTATCGATTGAATGTCCCTATAAATAAGAATTTATGATCTAATTAACTTGAAATGTTAGTTGGAAAAAAATATTAATAGTTTTAAATGATTTTTTTTATTTAACTATTGATACAATGATTTCATGAGGATTTTATTTTATTTATTAAAATAATAATAATAATAATAATAATAATAATAATAATAATAATAATAATAATAATAATAATGGATACTTAAATTGTATCTAATATAAGTGTGTTATACTCGGTCTTAAAAAAACAATGTAATGTTACATATACTAATATATTTTTACTTGGAATAAAATTAAAGATAAATCACATTATATTCTTATGAATGTGTTTTAGTTTATTATATCTCACTTAACTCATTATAGGTTACTATGTAATGTATATGAATAAATAATGTAATTATTTTAAAATGCATGACATATTTGTGTAGGATTTAGATGATGGATTAAACTAGTTGTATATATTTATATTTGGTATGACAATTTATTCATATATTACTCTATAAGTAAAAAAATATACTTAGATTATGGTGAAATAATGATAAAATTATAGACCTATTCTTAATCTTTCCTTGGTTTCAAAAAAACATTTTGGAATTCATCACTATATATTTAGACTTCATCACTCTATTTCAATAACTATGTTGATCTAAGTTATAAGATTCCAAATTACCCCATTTACTTAATGATATTTATGTACATGTTATTAATAAAAAAATATAAAAAACAATAATGAAATTTTTGTAGTATGTCTGTTTCATTTTACCCAATATAAATTTGTACCCTCTCCAAATTTAATGAATTTAATGTGTTATCTACTCTTAAAAATTTTGATAAAAATTTATATAAAAACTAATCCATCCATCCATCCATTATATAATTCTCATAGCTTAAAAATATCAAATCATTTTTTAAATATGAGCATGGATATCCATTTTGAGTTGTTTACACAAATCATGGAAACATATAACTATTTATATTTAGTTGTTTAGAGACATAAACACCCACATCTATGATCTATAGCCTTTTAAATTATCATTCAGCTCTCTTACATGATATTATGTTTTTTTATAATCAATACTTGAGAATTATAAGTGTCTTAGGCCCTTTATCAAAATGATACAAAAAGAAGTATATTTGGTTTAGCTCAACATAATTCCATGTAAAGGCACAAGACCATACTTATAAAATAGGTTTTCTTCAAAAACCACCCTTAAATAAAAACAATTTAATTCAAGACTATACTAGAAATGACCATAATATACCAAAGACCTAAAATAAACATATTATTCTAGAATTACAAGCTCTTTCATGTTCTCCTAACTTGGCCTTTTCTTGTTCTTCTCAAACACTTGACCTGACCTACTTGCTTCATCATCTAAGATAGCATGAATCTTACCTTACTTCGTGATACCCAATTTCACCATCTTCCTACAAGCCCTTTATCCTTTAAATTGCTTGAAGGCTAAAAAAATAACCTTTTCTACACTCAACCTGAGACATCCTAATTTAGCTACTATTTACCCTTCCACCATGGTGGCACTTTGAAACAAACTCTCACCACTCCTTTACCTAAAATTTTGATTGCATTGACCCTTTCAAAAGCATTCTTGGTCACCCTTCATTCAACAAACCTAAGAATAGGTTTAAATAGGTCTTCAATAATATGCATACTAACTCCCTGTAGCTCTACAACATTCATCTGCACTTCACAAGCTACTTCTACATCCTTCATGAAATCCACTAAAGCCAAGAATCAAAGTTCTAATTCGTGAAACATAGCCAATGGGATATATCCTAGGTAATCTCTCTAAAAAATGGTAACAACAAAAATGAACCTCACGATAGACCTTCTAATTCCTCTACCAACTCTAATATATATGCGATCAAGATGAAAAAATTGATCATCACTAACACTTGTTCTTTATCCTAATTTATTAAGCAAAAAATTATAGCAAATAGGGAGGCCATGTCTAAGTTGACTCTGATTCTCCTACTCTAGGCTAAAACATTTTCACCCAACACTAGTTCTACATCTTTCACCACCTCTGGAGATGGAAATTGGAAAACATTTGATAGGAATTTTTTTGATATAGACTTGGAAAAACCCATTTATTGGCTCTTCTCTCTTCCAAATTCCAAAGGCCACCCAAAAAATTCCAAGCTAAAATTATCCATCCCACCAAAACTAAATGCTAGAGCTCTACCAAATAGAATAGCCCAATTAACCACCCAACATGAATTACACTCATAAAATGAAGCATGCCACAAATAACCATGCCAATAAAACAATATAGCCATTATATAAGGGAGTGACCTATACAATCAAAGAGACTCTAGGTGGCAGCACCGTCAAAAAATTATTCTATCATCTTTGTTTGACATCATCCTTTGCACCTGAAGAATGATAAGACTTGATTGTCCTATCGACCATTCACTTTCAAATGATTTATAAATATTTGAAAAAGATATTACTTTTCAAATAATTATTCTCTCTTTTTATAAATTAAGATACACTATGCATATTTAAAAAATAATAATTTAGAAATAACATAAACTTAATGACAAGGCCAATCAAGTATATCAATATTTTAATTTTTTTTTGAAATTATTTTAAATATTAATATATCTTAATAAAAATTCAATCTGATCAAAAATATTGAAATCCTCCCATCTCTTGCTAGCATTATCCATCCTCTCCTCCTCACACTAGTCAATATCTATATTAGCCAAAAAGTTTCCCACTTTGTTACTCTCTCTAAAATAGTGATTTCATTTCCAACCTTCAATTTCTTCCAATTTAGACCATATAAAATCCAAAATGTTAGCAATCTTCCATGATTTTTCCCTCATACTAGATAAAGCTAGTATAATCACTAATGAATCTCCTTCAATTTCTAAGAAGGATATTCCATAATTCATAACCATATTTACCCCTACTACTAAAGCTTGAGCTTTGGCTTCATTGTTATTACCATCCAAAATATTAAGAGAAATAGCTCTTATTAAATATCCACTACACTATTTTATCACACATCTTGCTCTTAAAGCTCTAGGATTGCCTCTATAGACCCCATCAAAATTTAATTTAAACCATCCAAATTTGGAGGAATCCAACTAACTTCCTTTCTAGCTTTCCTATTTATCTTATCAACTATTTACCCCTGAATGGGAACATTATATTATGTTATTAAATACAATAAAATTGCATTACTATGAGAATGTTTTATTCCCTTTTATGGTAATATAAACTAAAATAAGGGCCACCCATTTTAAATAAGTTGGAAAAAAATATTTACAATGGGTAGATGCCCATTATCATGGTCCCTTTAGAATGTGGGACATGAAAATTTATAAATGGATGCATCTCATTTTATATAAATAATTTTAAAATATTTTACTAAAAAAAAAATATTAAATTTAATTACCATGATACATTAGTTATATGTATTTATGAGATTGTCAAACAAAATACAAATCTAAAGTTTTTATATGGCATTTTTAGTATTGTTTGAACCATCATTTATTGTTATATATTTTACATTATTCATATTAAATAATATATTTTTAATTTTATATATGTTTGAACTAAATTTGTTCTACCATAAAACATTAAGATAGGGGATGAGTTTGTACTACATCTTATGATCATATGCTCCCAAAACTATACATGTCTCTCAACACATAACATGTGCTTTGATAAAAAAATCCTAATGTCTATTTGGTATATAATATTTAAAAGATCTCTATATGATCAATAAAAGTATATGGTATCCTCTTTATTAAATATTCCATTCTAAATATGGATACCATATACTCAAAATAACACATATATTCCTCAGAACCCACCTTCCTCATTTAAAATCATGTAACATCCCTTGTAAATTATTTCATTCATTTTTTAGATTTACCATGTATATTCTTACATATTTGTGAAATAAGTAATATTTAATTATTGGAAAAATAAATATTCAAATGAAACATATTACACTAGATCCAATGAGTGAGAGAATATTTAAAATGTTAGTCTAATTAATATTTATCACAACAATGCAGAAAACAAAAATGATAACTTCTAGAATAAGGGGTAGATTATGCTATTTTAGACATGTCAAATTTATGCTCAACTAAGAAAGAACATAACATTAACATGAAAAATAATAATTGTATTTATCCCTTGCTTGGGTTTTTAAAAGATGATATATGTATTTGCAAGAAATCCCTAGCTTTCATTAACATCATTATTTCTTTTTCTCTTTTATTCTATCTCTCTTTCAATGTTACAATATATTATTTTATATTTTATCCATTTTCATCTATGAATTACTCACAAAATTTAACAAATTTGATTTTATTCATATCAAATTTTTTAAAAACATTAGATGAAATTCATCCCATAATAGTTAAGCCTTCTACAATTCTTAATTTGAATTTTTTCATAATATTTTCCCTTGCAATTCTATTCTCCTTAATTATTTTTCAATATACATTCAATGTTTTTCCTTCACACTTGGTTAAATACTATTTTATTAATCAAAATTTATCCTTTTATAAATTAATCTAAATGTAAAAATAAATAAAGTATAGGCATACCCCTTGTTCCTATAAATAATTTTTTTGTCATAGTATCTAATGAATCTGTGATGTAGGAACATCACTACCTTAATTGTACATATGATATATTTTATAAGTATAGAGTTAATATAAAGATTTTTTAGTCATTTTAGGATGTTAAGAGTCATTCACATGTTTTAATAAGTTGATAAGTTTGAATTAAGGACCTTTTTGGCATTGTCCTACCAAGAGCTTAATTTGAATTTTCAAATTTGAATGTGAAATGTAAGAGACTTAATTTGATTTGTTAAAAGAAGTATCATGTCATGTTTTGTCTAGGTAGGTTTAAATAATTTTCAATAGTGCATTAATTACTTAGTGAGTCACCTTTATGGTTAAGATAGTAGTTATATAGTTCTCTAATGTACCAAAATAAGTTAGAAATGTAGTTATGGTCAGTTTTGAGTTTTGGTAAATAGATAGTTTCTAGGGAGTGGAGTGATTAAAGGAATAAATGATAATGGGTATGGATTAAAAGGTGTAATGAAGGGAATACCGAAGAATTTTAATACAAAATTTATTTTTTTTGAAGGTAAACTATAGATATTTCTTCAATTTTATAATACTATCAAATGTGATAATGGAATCTAAACAAAGCATTTGAATTAAAGAAATGTGTTAATATATTTACCATAATTGGAATGTGAATTAAGTGGGATAGGAGTGAAAATTACTTTATAACCAATACATATTTTTTTTGTCAAAGAAGCTTTGATAGTAATTCAATAGGCATGCAAACAAAAGTTGAAATTGGTATACCCTGTTATCTTTGTATCTTGAATTTTGAAAGTGTGTATTTGAATGTGAAAGATTTGATAATAGTAACCTTTGATGATCCCTATGTTTATTGGAAAGTAAACATTTGTTTTTCCTATGTCATTTTTAATTATTTGTTAATTCATTTTAAGATTCTTTCAAAGTGATGCAAGAATGCAATCCTAGTTTCTATTGAGAGGACTATGTGAATAACATAACAAAAGAAGTTGTAAACCTTGTAGGTTTGATGGTTATTTATGAGTTAGAAGGTTTATTATCAGTGTTTAAAATTGGGAAAAAAAAATTCATTATGGTTTATAAGTTTTGAGGGCAAGTTACTTAACAAGGTTTGCTTAATATTCTGTATTGGCTGTAAAGGAGAATTTTGAAACTCTGAGCATGGGTTTTTGCCAAAGAATCATGTTCAAATTATAATTGATACTCATATTAGTAAGACATCCTTGTAACATTATTAATTCCCTTATTTATACATATAATTGAATAAGATCTTGTGAAAATGTAGATCAGAGGAGATACACGTAGTACAAGTTGATCTATTAAGTCTTATACACCTAGTACAAATATCAATAAACACTTAAATTGGGATGAAGTCCCTTTTGAAATGAAATAATCAAAGAATCCCTTCTTGGTTTCAACTATTTTTGAGTTTGTATGTATAATGGTAAAAAATGTAACTTTGTTAACTACATAAGCCATATAATAAGTTTTTCAATGTTTTTAGAAGTTGCATGGAGTTCAAGACAACCATACTCAACCACCAAAGTTGAATGAAATGGTATAAGAAGTGACTATGTATTTTCTTGGTAGATTTTATAAAATTCTATATATTCCAATATAATATTTGTGTAGATAGAATAAAGAAGAGAATACAGATAAGGACAAGGCTTGACTTTCTTAATATATACGAGTAAGTGGATTTTAACATATTATTGAGCAATTTTCATTTATTTTGTTTTATTTAATGAATGGAAAATGTGTGTGAAAATGATGAGGGAGTATTGGCCTAGAATTTATTAGTGCTATGTAAAGTTTCCATTGACAAAGACTGGATAATGTTCCATGTTATTGATATTGTGTTGAAAGAGGTACTGAGTATGCATTTTATAGGGAAGGACAATTTGTAAGTTGAATTGGTAGGGTATGTTAGGAGATTTTATTGAAAAGTAAGGTGAGGATGGAGAGGAATTAAAGGAGTATAAATAATATTTGATCAAAACCTTATTTAATAAAGAAGAAATAAAAATTTGGTCTAAGTTGGTGTAAAGCACAAGGACTAATGAGAGAAAGAGCAAAAGAGAATGAATGTCATGAATAGGGGAATAGAGAACAAAAGAGAAAGTAAAATAGAAATAGGAAAAAATAAATGAATGATAAATAGTTTTAGATGATAATTTTTTGTACGGTACAAGTAGAGAATAAATAAGACAAAGCAAAGAATCAAATCTATTTGGGACTTAGGCAGAGGTAAGGTTGATGAATGATAACTATGTTTTCTTTATTTCATATCATAACGACAAGTTTTGATTGTGGCTTCTACATAAATTTGGTTTCAAAAATAATCCTTTTTTGGATAAAATTATATCCCACCATTTTTGTAAAAGAAAAAATAGCATCCATTTATCTCATATGTCATTGGTAAGAAAGAAGAATTAAAGCTTATTTTTTAGGCTACCAATTTTGATTTTTCAAAAAAAAAAAATGTCTTTTTCAAAGGCCTATATCTAAACATAAAAATGTGATTATTTAATTTTATATGCATCAAAGTGTAATTTTTATTTTTATTTAAATTTAAATGAATATTTTAAGTATATTATATTTTTATTCCTTGTCAACTTTAAGGCATTATGGTCTTCTATTCATGATCTAGGTTGACGTTTCTTTATATATATGTTCCTTGTAAAATTTATGTGAACTCATGTCCTTTTTTTTAATATATTAATCATCTAATGTGTTTTGGCCTTGGAAAATAGAATACAATCATGCCTATATTAAATTATATCATGAGTAGAAGTAAATATATGGTTTAATAGGATTGTTTTTGGGTTATAATGTATGTTAGCCATTGATAGTAAATAAGTGAGTCTCAACATCCTAAAATTAATGTTTGAATTTTATATCCAAGATATCACTCATTATTTTCTTGAAGGGAACAATATCACATCTCATTAAAAATTCATAGGATTATAGATCATTGAACTAAATAGTAGATAGACACTCACTCTAGAAAGAGATTAATACCTTTATTTATAAGGTTCTAGATGCCATCATTTAACTTCAAAATTAAATTATTTCTTTTTTGAATAAAAAAATTGAATATATTAATATGTTGAAGATTCACATTTTTTAAATTAATTTCATTTTATATTTAATATTTTATCCTCCATTGTAAAAGGATTTAACTCAAGGAATTTTTATAATGATATATCATTTTCTAACTTGGACAATTTTTACCTCCTTGTCATAGTAAACATTTTTACATGAAAATGTTTTTACTAAATTATTCATCCATATTTAAATGCTGGGTAAAACATGAATTAAATGCATATTGATTTTTTTGAAGGTAATTAACTATCAATTTTGAATACTTTAGTGTTTTCACATGTCACTATTGTCACCATTTATATGTAGATTTATTTTATAATTATAGGAATAAAACAAAAAAATTATATGTTCTTTTGAATGAACCATGCCACTTTTTTATATAATGGCACCGCTAGTTCCATATGAATAATCTAGCATATGTGTTTTATTTTATTATTAAGTTATACTTGAATAATCATTACATCATCAACAATAAATCTCATAATCAACACACTCTAAAGCACATGTTATTCCAATGATATAAAATGAAACAACCAAAGGTAATTATGACAGTTAGCTATAGATAACTGATATCTCTCTAAGGAGTATGTCAAACCAAATCCATTTTTGTCCTAAAATTAATCAATTTATTAAAAATATAAATTGACATAAGATAAATGAACTATACAAATGAATGAAATGTTAAAATAAATTTTTAAAAACATGTAAACATGGTGATTTAAGCTGGAAACATTGATATTACTCAATTATAAAAAAACATGGACCCTTTATAAATTATCACTATAAATAAAGTGTTAAACCAAAATAATTTTGATCTTAGAAAATTATGTAGAAATAAATAAAATAGTTTTAGTATGGGTGGCTAGTGGAATATTTCCAAGATAAATTTACTTGAAAACATATGGAAACACATTCTAAATAAGTTTTAAAAACCAATTTTTATAGAATGGGGGCCTAACCATTTTCATCATCTCTTTAGAATTGGACAATAATATGTTATCCTGATTCTTTGTGATAATCTTTTTTTAGGTATAAATAAAATAAGAAATTAAAAAAAGATTGAGTTGTAAATGTGATATATTCATTTTGAAATTTGACACACAAAATTATATTTTTAGATCATAAATAAATTATATTTTCAATAATTATACATATTTTTAAAAAAACATTTATAATGTGGGTGACTAGTGGAAAATGTTTAAAATTAATTTACTTCAGAAATGGTGGCCAGCCATTTTAAATAAATTTAAGAAAATAAATTTTTTAAAAAGGGTTTTCACCCATTGAAATGATATTTAAAAAAATTTAACCCTGAAAATAATATGGTACGTATTATCCTAAAATATTATTAAGATGATTTTTTCTAACATGATTTTTTTGAAAAGATGTTCTTAAATTCATGAAAAAAAGGCATGATAAATTAAATTATTTATAATGGAAAATCACCCATTATAATAACCTCTTTATAAGTTTACACTTGAAAATAATATGTTAAATCATATACAATTTTTATCTTCTCTAATCATATACATCTAAGCAAAATAGTTTTAGTATAGGTGTGTAGTGGATTTTTTTAAATATGGACATGCTTAAGAATAAACGACCACCCATTCTCAAAAACATGGTGAAAAAAGTAGATAATATTTGGGAATGGGTAATCTCCATTTATTAAATAAATTAAGAGATAGATCTTCTAATCCTAATATTCAATCGTATCTTTAGATTATGACACTCAATAATTTTATGATTTTTATATTAACAACATATCCTATAAAAATATTGAAATGAATTTTGTGTCATAATTCTTTGAGAAAATATTAATAAATTTAGGAAAAAATAAAAATGAGTGCATACCTATTATAAATAAGTTGTAAAAACTAAAATAATAAAAATAACTAGCCACCCATTCTAAATAAGGTAGAGAAAATGAACTTGCTCAGATTATGCGCCTTCCCATTCTCTTAACCTTTTTATAATTTGACAATAAAAAATAATATGTTTTTTATTTAATATTAAGCTTAGGTTTTACAAGGACCTGAAAACCATAGTTAAGTATAATATAGTGGATGAAACAAAAAGGAACAAGGCCAACATGGCCTAAAAAATATAACTCCTCAGTAAAATATTAGTAAAAGAGAAATATAACCAACTAACCAGAGATATAACTAAGCTAAATTTCTTTGGATTGATTTTCCTTCCTACTACTTTCAGCTAGGTTCTTCACAGTGGTGTTCAATCCTCTCATTTTAGGCCTCTAGCATCTTGCTAAATTATTTATCTATCATGTCATACCTCTAGTTTTGTCACTCTTAATGTTATGATCCCTTAAGGTGTTAGTGCTAACCTCTTTACATTTGGGGATACCATTGCCCTTATCTTTCATGTGTTAATCCTCATTCCCCTCCCTTAAGTCATCAATTTATTATTTTAGCTTGTTCCTTTGATCCATGTATATAACCATATATCTACCCAATCTTTGTAGGTTTTCATGAAGCCTTGATAACCTATATCTAATACCCTCTAGGATTTTGATGGTATTCTTGTCCCTCCTCCAAACTTTAGCTTCCTAGAGTTCATGAAGTTTAAAATTTAGGCTATCAATGTCTTGATGGAATTAAAGGCTTCTACTAGCCTTCTTACTAGTGATTTTTTGAGGGGGAGAAGTATCATAAGCCTTTCTATTTTAATTTTTCCCTCTCTCTCATGAGGCCAAGTCAATATAAAGAGAGGCATCACTTGTTCTACCCCTCATATAGAGGCCTTTTATGTTAATTTATATATAATGCTGAGTTATATACAATTCTTAAATTCCCCAATTATATAGATATAAAAAATTATAAACAAAACAATAATAATAATAATAATAATAATAATAGTAATAATAATAATATGGGAATTTACTCATAAATGGTTAATATGAACCAAATATTTTAACACATTTTTGTAACCCTTTATTTTGACACTTCTACAGACTGTTATACTATAGAATGTTGGTATACTTATTTTATATCTACTCTTTACCCTATGTAATATATATAAAACTAATATTTTGACATTATCACTTTACTAACACTTTCTCTTGTAGTGGCTCATCGACAAGTAAATATCCTTGAGTACATGTCTTAAAGGGTGCACGAAGAATAGGGTGAGATCAACTGATGGTAATTTTTGAAAGATGTTTACATACTATTATTTTTTACCCTCATTATTATATATTTGAACTTATTTTATTCTCCTTCCATTACCTCTCTGTCTTCTTTCTATCTAGATTTGGTAGCTTCCGTATATCCTACTGGATTGGCTTGGTTGATCCAATCTATTTTATGCCTTGTCTTCCCTGTAATATATTGACATGTTTGATATAGATTTAAACCTATATTATATATACATTATTTTATAATTATGGACAATAAAATATCATGTTATTTAAAAAAATTCAACTATATCAACCTAGTTAATACCATCAACTTATAGTTTATGGTTAGTATTAAGTAGTGGATATGTAAATATAGGTGTCATATTTCATTTCAAAATATATATAACACAAATTAATATAATCTATTTTTTCTTGATTTTTTTCTCCTTGGTAGTATTTTAAGGAGTTATAGGTTTAGAGTTTTATCTAAAAATCTAGTTTTGTAGTGTTTTGAAGCTCTATAAGCAAATTCAAAATGAGATGATACACCTATCTTTGGAGTCCCTAGTTAAGGATACATACATATCCATATTTAAATTTGATGTATTCAACCTAAAACATATCATAAATAGTTATACTTGAGCCAACAGGGGAGAGTAAAGCATCTATGGGTACATCCAAAGGTAAGTATCTATATCCCTACTCTATTTGTTAGGAATATCTAGTTAGTGCTCAAATTATTTTTATAGGATAGTATAAAATAATATATTATTGTGTGAGAGAAAATAATGTAAATGAGTTATTTGGTTGGTAAAGTAACTCATGTAGCTAGGAGTTTTTAGAGATAGTTTAGGAGATATGTTTGTGTGAGAAAATAAAGGTGGAGAGAATAATTCTTAAGATTTTAGTGGTATATATTGATAAGTCTCATCCTTGTGTTTATATCAAATATAAAGTCTATAAAATTTAGTCACTCTCATGAATCAATATCTTGAGTATATTATCAAATAGCAGAATATTATTTTCTTCATGTAAAGTTTTATTTGGAGTTGATTGTGAGAAAATATGTACCAAAAGTATTATATGGTATCAAAGTAGTTTAATGGTCTATTAGAATTTGTGAAGGGGTATTTATACACATCCATTTCTTGCCCCGATTCATGAAATCCTCTAAGAGCTAATCCTTTTAGTTGTATGATAAATAGGTGTGAGTAGATTTTTTTTCAATATTCTTTTAGTAATATTCATTTATTAAGGTCATGGAACAATTTAAAATTGAGTAAATAATTATAGAATAACTATCACTCCATTTACATAGTTCTACTCTTGTCATCTATATAATACAAGGATTAGAATCAATTTGCCAATTTCTTAATGCAAATAAAATGTCCTAATTTTTTCATCAATCTATAGAATCAAATAATATTGTGTTATTATTTCATTACATGTAATGAACACCTACACAATATGAAGAGAAAAACTAAGGAAAAAATCGATCCACATGACTACAGTTTGTACATGATAAGCGAAACATTCTATTATTCCTCTATTGAGCATCATTTTTGTCAATTTTTGTGTCTATTTTTTTGTGGGAGGAAGTGAAATACTCATTGTCCTTAATTTATATATTACCATTTCCATTCATATAATAATGACAAGTCTTCTACCTACGTCAATCAAGTACATTCAATAATAGTATTTTATTACATTTTTTTCTTAAATTTAGACACATATGCAGTGTTTAGAACATCCTCTTATGAGTCTATAGATAGATATGTAGCTTGTGTAATGTTATCAGCTCAACATATATATCATGTACACATAGAACGTAGATCATAACATTTCTATTGTCAAACAAATCAACACAACATCAATGCACTCTACATCACCTTCACATTGCATTGGCCTCCTTTAAGAATTGTTAACTGAATATGATCTCAAGGTCTCATTATTTATTGTATAAAAATGGATGACATGTAATCCAAATATTCTTTTTTATATTGATTAAGTTGATAGTTTAATTAAGTATTTTATTGTTTAGTTGAGTATTTTCATTACATATCGCATATATTTGTGAGTAATGATTATTAGTATTGATTTCATAGTGAGTTAAATTTGTTTTAGGTTATTTTTAATTTAAAGTTATTTTTAATGAAGTTAAACTTTATAAGAAGTATTTTGATTAGAGTCATAATATATAAATTTGTGTCACATAGTCTATTAGCTTTGAGTCACCTCATAAGTTTGGGTTAGAGTATTCTCATTTAGTGTCATAGTTTTTGGTCATTTTAAAATAAGTCAAGAGTTTTGAGTATTTTATTTGGTCCACATAAATAATATATATTTCATAGATGATATTTATCCAAAATCCAAAGTGTCAATATTTTTTGAGTCCAAATTTATTTTTCAAATCATTTTCTTAAAATTGTCAAAACATCAAAAGTCTCACAAGTTCAAAGTTAAAGTCAAAAGTGTTCAAAATTACAAAGATGTATTATCATTTGTATACAATATCCTAAGTCAAAATGTCAAATATGTCAATCTTCTGGGGGGGGACCCTATTCCATTTAAAATGACATGAGATTCATTAACACATTAGATAAGTAAGTAGAAGACACTAGATTATGAAGGAAATGGAGGCTAAAGGTTTCAGAGCCTCTTGTCAGTCACCAATGATGTACTAGATGAATTGGTGACATATTTTTTGTGGTGTGTTTTCTTCCATGTGTTTAAAAATAAAGAATAGAATTACATTCATTTTGAAGTATTGTAATTAGTGAGCAATATTTCTTATGTAATCCCTTAAGGTAAGAAAGTGATGAGAACTATAAGAGTATTGCATCATCATGTGTTGTTGGTTATTAGCTAACCATGTGTAAAGCAATCCATTATTTGTAGGTTTGTGGGAAACCTAGTGTAAAAACATTTGATGTTTATAGGTTTGTGGCTAGCTAAGAGTAAAACAATATTTTAGGTTATTGTTTATCCTATAAAACCATATAGATCATGATCAATCTATGTTGATGGTAGTTTCAGTACATGATAACATTTTCCCCATGTTCTCACTAAGGAGGTGAAAGTTAGGAATATCTAGTTAGTGCTCACATTATTTGTATAGGCTAGTGTAAAATAATATATTATTGTGTCTGAGAAAATAATGTAAGTAAATTATTTGGTTAGTAAACCAACTCACATAGATAGGAGTTTCTAGAGAGAGTTTAGGAGATAAATTTGTATGAGGAAATAAAGGTGGAGAGAATAATACTTGATATTATAGTGGTTTATCTTGATAAGCCTCATATCCTTGTTTATAGGAAATGGAAAGGCTATAAAATGTAATCACTCTCATGAATTAAATAACTTGAATATATTACCAAATAGAAGAATATTATTTTCTTCATGTAAAGTTTTATTCAATGTTAACTATGAGTAAATCTGTACCAAAATTATTAATACTTCCTTTATTTACTTAATAGATTAGACATTACTTATTTATATTGGGAATTTATGTGTTCATAATTGATTTTCATATTTATTATATAGAATAAACTACTATAGATATAAGGTTACTTAGGATTGTCATTATCACCTTAGGCTACATAAACCAACAATTATTTAACTATTGCATCATTCATCCACTTTATTAAAATATTTAAAATTGCTTATTTATCATTAAATCCTTGTGATAGCTCTCCATGTCATAGGTTTAGGATTTGAAACCTTTCCTCTTGAAATTTGAGTGTATATTTGCATATTTTAGGTATATGGTTATTCTAAGTCTTTACTCAATTTTCCAATTATATGAAAGATCTATTATTATGAATTTATTAAAGTCCTCATTTATTGAGAGAAAGATGTTAGATATAGGGCATCCTAGCACTTGCATACTTTATGGTGAATTTGATGTGAATCTTATCCTACCCATAATTATATTTTCTTCATGTTTAAATTTTATCTTAAAAATATCCTCGATTTAGCTTCACTATCATAATACATTCGTGTTAACCCAATGTGAACCCTATCCCACCCTTGGTTGGATTATATTCATGTTTCTAATTTTTTTCTAGAATTATATCCACTTTAGCTTCACTATCATAATACATTGTGGTGAACCTGACACGGATCTTATCCCACTTTTGGTTGGATAATTTTCATATTTTTTTCTTTTTTCTTATTATAATATTTTACTATCATCATATATTTTACAAAATCTTTTAACAAATTGTATTATCCAATTTGATGTTGTTTTATGTTTTTTACAACTGTATTAGCTAACCTGATATAATTTTATGTTTTTTACAACTATATCAGCCAATATAATACCATTATGTGTATTTACAAATTTTAATGGATATCTTGGCATAATTTAGTTTTTAAATAGTACTTTATTGGCCAACTCAATATAGGGTTTTGTTTGTCAATTTAGTTCTTCACTGTATTGGGTAGACCAATACCATCTTACTAATTTTTACATTATTCATTATTTTTAATATTTTTATCTCATATTTTAATCATGATGTTTCCTTTTAATATTTACCTATCAATTTTCAACCCATTTTTTTTCATGGGTGTCTCTTTTATTTCATTAATGACAACTTTTAAAAGTAAACTCTTCATGGTGAAATAATGATGCATCTTTTATTATGGAAAAATATATTGATGATTATCCATTTTAATAAAATAAAAATTGTAATGATTTTTCTAGAGGTGAATACCTTGGCATGATAGAATATACACCCATTAATTAATCATAGGATAGTAATGATTATTTTACCATTTCTCAGATGATTTCTTGTTATATATCCCCTAATGACCCTGATGATTCTTATTACTAAGGTAAAGATCCCAATCATAACACTTATTGTGAGATAAAAGATTATCAATATGGTCCTCCCATTAATGATGATCCCTATGAAGATAATAATGATCCCACCTTCACCACTTATCACATTTTTAAAAATAAATAGAATGATTTTCCCATCTATGATGATGATTCTTATGAAGGTGAAAACCCTACAATCATTTCAGATATTCCCATTGATGATTATCCTATTCTTAACATCCCTCACTTTGAGTCAAGTAGTAATAAGGATGACTTTATCAATTTAATCCCAACCTTTATCCAACTCTCATAACATTCTCAATAGATTATTCATCAAAATTTATTCAAATTTAAACTTATTTTGGAAAAAAATATTTTTTCAACACCTCACTTTAAAAATAACACTTAGTTAAAATTCATATTCAAAAATGCATTATAGGTGATTCAACTCCTAGATATTATTTGAATAACTAGACCCATCCTACTGGTCCATTTTATCTTCAACATCTTCCAAACTACTTAAACACTAATGTAATAATTTCTTTCCAAATGTACCATACAATCCAATATCATTAATTTGGAACCACCTATAGTCAACCACACCAGCCATACATAGATTTTACTATCTAGATGATCCTTCTAACTGATGATACAATTCATATTCATCTTATACCTATAATAACCAATTACCATAGAGTATTGATATTATTCATTTATTATCCACCTATTGTATTTTATAGATGTTCCCTCATAGTACCAATATAGTTCATTTTTCATACTCTAATGATAATAGAAGATTACCATATAGTGCTTATATAGTTCAATTATTATCTACCTATTTTACTATTGAGGTGTTACATCAGAGTGCTAGTGGTATTTTATTAGCATAGCCTAATATTTATAACATAATTAGACACATACATGAAATTTTCAATACATTATTACTCTCTCATGTCCTTAATAATAACTATGTCAATCATTTTCCTTCCATTTTATAATATTATATGAATTTTGTTGATATAATTCATTTAAGTTCTATCACTAGGATATATCAACCTATCTGATTCAACTCATTTTAATTATGTTACACCACACTATATCATCATGGTTGATATCATATGAAAAAAAATTTCACCCCTAAAATATGTTTAAATTTATATATATGCTACATTACCCATTTTAAAATGGATTTAAATATAATTTCACATCATTACTATTAACCAAAATTTGGTCACCATGAATGGGAGTCATTCAGAATATTGATGAATTTGACCTTAAATTTATTGATAGTCATTATGAAGATCTTGTATTAGTAATTAATGATCTAGGATGATAAGTATTTTGTCTTTCTTAGTATATTACAAGTTCATCTAGAATGGTCTAATGAGTGTAAAGTTTAAGTCACTTTGTCTTGTCATGTAAGGATCATTATTTGGAATCCTTCTTTACGCATTTAACATTGTTTATGTAAAGTTTGATAACGTTAAGTTTGAGTGTGAAATCAATTCCATGAGGAATAATGATCAAGGAGACAAGGTGGTGATGATTATAATAACAAAAATGAACTAAATTTAACCAAATAGGTCAAAGAACAAAGATAATAAGTTGGTCACATTGTATTCTTAAGCAATTTATATAGATTAAGGTAGTTTTGATAATTTTATGGTATTTCATCTACTTTAGTCATATTTTACACTTCAATGTTGAGATTACACTTATTATTAAAGATAAAATTTGAAGTTTTTTTCATTAGATATAGGTATTTTTACATCATCTAATATCAAGTGATGACATCATACTTGTATGTGTCCATAGATTTTCCCAAAGTGTCTTGGAAACTACTTTCTAATGTTGGAAGTCTCCTTGTAACTACCATTCATCATTTATAATGGACCAAATGAGGAGTTATTTTAATATTTATAGGAAAAAATAGGTTTAAAGTTTTATGACATACTCATCTACCTCCATACAAGTTATTGGAAGCTGAAGAGTCACCTAGTTCAACATCTCAAAAAATTTCAAAGGGTAGGGCAAGTAGATTCTTGAATAAATCAAGTTTTTAGAGGTATTTTATAGATATTTTATTTTGATTAGAAACATAAAAAATATTTTATGGATCCAAATGGTATTATCATATCCAAATCCATTTAAAAATTAGAGCTATAGAATGAAACAAGGAAAAAACCCATTTTATATCTCCATCAAGTTTCTTGAAAGCTCAAGATAGTCAGTCAATTTTCACTTAGTACTCTAAGGAGATAAATTTAGAACCCAATATATTTATCATAGGATGGTAACCTAATTAAGTACTACTTTTTGTAATTTTTTGTTTGGTTAGACTCCTTAACATTATGAATGATCATTAATAAGTTAAGGTGTAGAAAAAGGAGTCAAAACCCCACTAGGGCCAGGTTTCTTCAAATGTAGGGTTATGAATTTATGTGAATGCATGAGAATGATTTTAAAGGGTTAATTTAACACTAATTGAATATTTTAAGCCATTTTATTTCATGTTTTTTTTGTGTTCATGTTTTGGGTAGTGTCCAATAGTCTTGTTTTGCTAGTTTAAACAAGACAATCAAGTTGCAAGAGATATGAGGTGTTTTGAGTGAATTATATGGATGAAATAATATGTGTAATAGTTTATTAAATTACATAAATATTTTTAAGACATTTTAAAACACAATTTTAGGAATTGAAATCAAGAGAGGTACACAACTATGCATTCATAAGCTAAATTGTTTGAACTTGCAACCATGGTGGAGAAATCTAGATCTAATAAGGATATGTTATCATTGTATATGATAATTTAATGTAAACTTAAATATTAATATATAATTTAATAAAAATCTCAAGGATATCCAAATTAAAATACCTAGAGGTCAAGATTCAATAGTCTTTCTTTAGTCCAAGACCAAGGAAGATTTGTGAACCTACATGTCTGCATACATATAGGTCAACATTAACAATAAAGTTAGTACATAATAAGTACATATGACTTAATTAAAAAAATATTATGTGCTATTTAATTTATAAAATTATATAAAATCATTTAATACCAATATTTCTCAAGTTAATAGTGAGAGAAGGAGGTTCAAAGCAACACCATGTGATGTAAGAAAACATAATCATATTTCTACTATAAACTAACAACCATTTTTATTAAAGTAATTAAAATTAAAATTAAAAATTACATACGTGATTTATATAATAATACAAAATATAAATTATGTCTCATGCTCTTAACTCATTTTATATTCAGTTAGATTGTGTAAGCTAGGTTGGACTATGTAAGCCTAGAGGAAGACTATGAGAGTTCCAAGTGGGTGGTCCAAGTGATTTGGACCAAATGAGGTGTATAAAATCACCTAAAAAAATTTAAAAATTTAAAAATATTTTCATCATTGGATAATTTAATTCAAATATGAACAAATAAGATAAAATAGAATGGTTTCTACTAAATGGTCATCTACATGCCTATAGCAGTTAGTAGAACAAAGGAATATATTTATGATGGTAATTTGAGGGGCTGAGAAGATGTATAGATGTAAAAATACACTTTTAGTGATATTTTTAAGAGGATAAAAACATCTCAAGAAAGCTAAATTATATAAATAAATCCAATTTGGTGACCTATAACCAAAAAGGCCTAAATGACCACATATAGGTCTGCCTATATGAGTGTGCACTTTGTGTGTTGGATTTGAGATTGAGAGGTCATTTTAGTTGTGAAAATACTAATAATTTAAATTATAAAATATGTTAATATGTGGAAAAGAGGTGAACAAAATAAAAAATGACATCCCCAAATGTTGACAAGCTAACGTACTCAAACATCACCTACAAGCCTGTCACATGAAAATGGAGAAAGGAGCACGTGTAAAATGTGAATAAAAGTTTTAAAGGTATATAAAGGGTAAAGAGAAAAAATGAGAAAAATAATAAAATAAATAAAAATGACTAAATTTTTAAATGTATATAATGGTAGGATAATATACCTTCAATATTGTAGTGAAGATCCTATAAAAACCTATAGGTAGGCTATGAATGAATTGATGAAAGTATGTTGATCACTGTCTGAAGCCATGATGTGTGTAAGAGATAAAATAAAAAAAATTAACTTTAACGTTAAATGATAAAAATATTCTCATTTATTTTCAAAGTGACTGAAGTTAGTGAATGGCTCAAAAGGGATAATTAGGCCTAAAATGCCTAAATTATCAAACATGTGTGTGTGTGTGTGTGTGTGTGTGTGTGTGTGTGTGTGTGTGTGTGTGTGTGTGTGTGTGTGTGTGGAGTTCAAAGAAAAATTATATGTATTGAATAATTTGGTAAATTTAAGAGTATTAAGGTATGAATGGTAGGATTAAGGATAAATAAATGGGTTATAGAGTAACTATAAAAGAATGAGAATGTTGGAAAAGGCTTTTTAGGGTCACTTTAGTGTGACTGCCTACAAACCCTTGTTTAGGGATTAAGGCAGATTATAGTTTATTAAAGGATTAATTCATCTATATAATCATTAGGATACCTCATAATATGTGTCATAGACCCCAATACAACATTTAAAATCCAAACCAAACAATTTGGCGGATCTTCTTGCCCAATAACCCTATTCAAATACATAGTCATGTTTTTATGGCCAAAAAGGTTGGTTTCTAGTACATGTGAACTCACATGAGGATATTCATTTGATATTGAGACTTTCATGTAAGGAAGAGGATTTTTATACTCAATACTCTTGGAATTTATTCTCTTGTTAATTGCCTCAACTTAATGAACCATCATTAATAAGCCAAGAGACCCTAAAACCCTTATTAAACCCTGAATATGACCTAATAAAAGATATAAGACCTCTAAACACTCAATATGGATTAAAATGAACACTAAATCACTTGGATTAACTATGTGACTCTCCTAGTCATTTCACTAAGATCAATTTGACACATGTAGGATGATGTTGTATGGAAAAGGGTCTAAACATATCCTTTTTGAGATTGTGTAGAGTTTTGAATTGGACAAACTAACCTAATAAAATTTAGAGAGTGCTGGAGCCAAAATAGATATGATATTATCATATTAAATTCATTCAATAGGGTCATATAATAGTTTTCAAGTAAAAAATGGGCCTTAATCAAAAGGATGACCAATGTGACTTTAAGAAGGGTAGGATGCAAGATTTTTTATAGGTATGAAATTATGAAAAAGCCTCTTAAGGAGTTTTAAAAATATTCATTTCCATTTATAGGCTTATAAGGGCTTCTCATGGTGATTGAAAAAATACTTTTAAGCTTCAATATAATCTTATGATGGACTATCTTATTACCTAACACAAGAGGCCTAGTTGCAGGCCCTGTGAAGGTAATTTAGGGTCTGAAGATATTTCAGAATACCCTAAAAAATTTGTATAAATATATTTAATACCCTATATAATCATATAAAAATCATAAAAATAGTCCTCAATGATATTTTAGGATGTTCTGGCAAATAAGGCATTTTGGTTACTGTCTTGTCAAACATGCATGTAGACTATAGTTGAAAAGTGATACTCAAAGATCCTTAGCCTAATGAAATAAATAAATTAAGTAAAAAAATATTATGGATAACTTTAATACATAAATCTTGGATTTGATTGAGTGATGAAGTCCTAATAGCAATAGGAGAGGAATTTGAAAAAGTTTGAAACTCATGTTCAAATCTCTAGGAAGAAGAAACATTGTAAGAGACCAATGCTGGCATAAAGGATCTTCAAGGGTGTCAACGATAATTTTATGAGATTTTAAATTTTCCAATAAGCATATAGGTAGCTCTATGAGAAGGATTCATTATCAAGAAGGCATCAAAACTTCTAAGAAGACCTCCTACACCACCCCTATGAAGAGTTACTCTAACACATGTCCAAGAAGCATAAGAAGGAGGATGACAACACATTATTTGAAATCTTGGTGTCACTCCCTCTTTATTTTTTAACTAATATAATAATTATGGGCATATCACAAGTCTCTCTTCTTGTCTTATTATTCTCTCTTCTTCCACTTGATATATAAATTAAGCCTTGGGAGGGATTTAATGTATCCTCAAGCTATTCATGGTGAATCCTTGAAAATTTTAAGACTTATACTTGAATTTAAAATAAATTCAAGTGGAATTATATCATTTTCATCTTTCATATAGGGATCTTGAGTGAGTTGTTAATGAATATTTTGTAACAGTGAGAGTACTTCCATATATTATTCTTCTTTTTTATGCCTCTATGTAAGATAGTTTTCTTTCCATAGGTAATATGATGTGTAATGCATGGTTTGATAATTTTATGTGTTGAAATATCATTAGTGTCTACTCTTAGTCCTCTTGACTAATCACCTTATTTTTTACAAAAATCATAACCTTTATATAGAAACACTAGTATGTTAAGAGTTATTTCAAAGGTGTGAAATCAGATTATAACTTATTATTTCATAGTGAAAATAATAGCAAGTTGAAAAGATAAAAATGTGTTCTGGGTGATGTGTCATGCTACTGCTAAGAATAAAGACCCTTTTATATTTCTTTAAAATCCATTAAATGATCCCACTACTTTATCTAATCACTAGATCTCCGTACTGGAACTCTATGCCATCTTCGACTTGACATGTTGATGAGGACAAAATCCTCATTTATTGAATCTAACAAGGCCATTATATGTCTAATTTTAGCATTTGTAAGTACATTCTTATCAAGGATATACCATGTCTATAGATGAGACATTTCTCCATAGCCATATATCTATGCCTACTAAAAAATTTCAATATAGGTATCTACTATGGATTGAAAACCAATCCAATTACTAGTTTTCCTATAGTCAATATGTTAGTTATTATCATATAGACTAAATATCTTATTTCCTAAACCATATTAGGTCTAAGAAAACCAAGTTTACATGCATTGGATCCTCCAATAGAGGTCTCAACTAAGATTCAATGACATCTTTTAAAATATCTACCCTAGTTTAACCTTAGGTCATATTTTCTCCCTATTTAAGTCCCTTAGCTTTTGAATTTTAATGTATGTCATTGATCTTAATTTAGGATCCTTGACTTATGACATTTATCAGCTCCACATTCATCATCGAGATACGTTGACTCTTTAACCTCTCACTTATCATCAATATTTATTTTTACAAATGAATATGAGCCATATATCTTCTATTAATCTAACATGATTGAGACACTTATCACCCATACATTTTCTCTTAATATGTATTGACCTTATGACCCATTTCTTGGCATTAGATCTGCTTAGTACAATGGCAATCACACCATCAATCTACCTAAACCCACTAAATCAAGATTCACCTATGTTCCATTTGATATATATTATATTTCTCATATTATGCCACTTTTCACTTGTGAATTCACCTTGGAGATACTTTGATATTTTAACTTTATTCTCACCATTGATCTTTGATGTATGATCAAATGTGCTTTATTATATCTTTGGGACCCATTGACATCATTATGTTTCCACTCACCATTGGATTTTATATGGGAACCTAATATATTTATGCTTATTGATTCCACAATAAACCTTGGTACATTTTAATTGAAAGGGATATTTCATGAACTTTAAAACTTGATGTCCACATGCACATTTCCCTCTACAAATCTAAATTTAAAGGATTATATTTTGAGATAGATAAATCATCAAGATAAAAAATTTATAGGGGACCTTATTGTCATGAGAAAAACTATGTCCATATGGTCTTTTAACTTGAGGGGATTTCTAAATAAACTTGTTAAATGCACAATCAAGCTGGCCCATTCATTTCTACATGACATGCCATGATGGTCTGGTTCTTTTAGGCTTGTGCAAGAAATTATTGTCTCTTTTAGAATGACCCAATGGACTTATAAGACTTTGTGTAATATGATTCATGTTATTGAATTCTTGAAACACCATGAAAATCTACTGGTCTTATTTACTTCACAACTCTAGACCTGCTTCAAGACTTTCTTCTCAAAGATCAATAAAACACACCTTAATCTTGATTAAAGTGTTTTAAAATATTTTTAAGAAAAATGAGATATTATTATTCTACTTTTGGTCCACTGTTTTCATCCAAAACTCTACTCATCTATTCAAACCATTTATAGGCAAAAGATTCTGATGTGGGATAAATTTGGCTAACATTTTTGGTGAAATCTTGGGGTTACATGCCTACTATGCAAAGACTTAGTGGCCTTAAATTGATCCAATAGTTATGTGGAGTCACATTCTTTCCTCTCAAACAATGATTAACTAACTCAAGGTTTAACCTTTCAAAAACTTCCTCTCAAAGCAAAAGGGGAAAAAGAACAAAATAAATAATTGTGCCCAAGGCACTTATTGAAAGGGAAACACACACTTGAAAGGAAATGTGATCAAGGAACTAAGAGGAAAGCATATAAAAATACTCTAAGATTTTACAATATCATACAAAAAATAAAAAAATATTTTAATAACAAGGCTTTAAATGAATTTCATTGACTAGGATGGGTAATACATCTCCATTTATTTGGGTAAGCTAAAAAGCATTATGTTTGTTGCATCCATGGATCAAATAAGGACCACTTCACAAGATGTCAAGCTTGGTATGGTTACCTGGATTGGCCTTATTTGAATCCCATTTGAGGACTAGGTTCTCTTTTTTGAATTCCCTTATTTTGGCTCTCTTATCAATGACTTTTTTTACTTGAGCTTGATGTGATTCTAATGTATTCATTACAAGGTCCTTGGTTTCTTCAAGCTCCATGATCTCTATCAACATCATGTTTATAGGCTCACTCTCCATTAATTTAAGTTGATGGGATAATTCTAATGTAAGTAGTTTAAGAGAAATAGTAAATTTGGCTTCCCTTCCATATACAAGGACATATGGATAATTACTAATTGAAGTTTTTGGAGTCACTCTATCATCCCATAAGGCTATCCTTAGCTTTGTATACCACACTCTTTGATTCTCTTCCATGGTGCTCTTTATAATCCATATATAGTTTTTTTATGGACTCTACTGGTCCATTACCTTAGGGATAGTTATTTGAGGATGTAATGGAGTAGATGCCCATCTTAAGTGCCCATTCACTTATCTTCATACCAATAAATGCTAAGGCATTATCTTAAATTATAGTAGTTGGGAAATTAAACTTGGTCACTATGCTATCATAGAATTCTAATATTTCTATTTCATTGGCTTCTTTCAAGGAAATTACTTCCACCCACCTAGTGAAGTACTTAGTTATAGTGGGCACCCATTTATGCCCTATAATTGAAGGTGGATTTATCATCCCTATGAAGTCAAAACCCCATTTTATGAAGGGTTACTCCACCTAAATTGGGTTAAGTGTAAGAGCTGATAATATTTGTTTACCTACAAATAGAACACACTTCTAACATTTTTTGACCCATGCATAGGCATCATTGAAAAGGTTAGGTTAATAATAACTAGCTCTCATTACCTTTGTTGTTTTTGTCCTTGGAGCAAAATGGCCTCCTATAGATCCATCATGAAACTTCTCCAAGAGATTTATCTCTTGATTGTCATCAATGTACCTAATAAGTACCCCATTGAGGTCCCTTCTAAAAATACGACCATAAAATAATGCATAAGGTATGAACTAAAGCCTTAAATACCTCCATTTTTTATTTATCCAAACCTTGAGGGCATTCTCCTATCATATCTTAGAGCCAACTATTATGAAGTGGAGGTGAATTTATTTGAGAATTATCTTATGTTATGAAAACAACTTATTTTTCTTATTTAAGTTCATCCACTATATTATCACACAAGCCTTTTCATCTTATCATCTTGGTGATTTTAATATCCACATCATAATCTATGACCTTGGTAATCCAGCCTATTTTTTTCTCATTCAAATATTTATTTAGGATAAAGTCCCTCACTCTAAGATGGGACACCATAAGATGAACCTTACTATTGGATAGCATTGGTCTTAACTTTTCTAGGCTCCTTAGATTTGTAAGAACCTATTTATATATGAAATTATAGCTTACCTCATATCCCTCTAGCCCTTGACTAAAAAAGGCAATTATTTTCTCAAGTCCTTCACCATTCTTCTACATCAACATAGATGATATGTTGTCAATGTTGGAAAAGGTGTATAATATGAAATCCTTTGAAAATCAAGATTTATGAGCGAGGGTGCTTGGGAAATGGATTATTTAATGGACTCAAATTCTATTATACCTTTGTTTTACTAAGTAAACACTTGTCTCTTCTTCAAAGTGGTAGTGATGGGTTTGAATATGTTTGTAAACCCAAGTATAAACCTTTTCATAAAGTTTATCTTCTCAAGGAAGAAATATATTCCTTTCTTGTGCTTAGGTAAAGATAAGGCTATGATGACACTTATTCTTTCATGATCAATGGATAGTCCTTTTTTTGACATAATGTGACCCAAAAATTTGCCTTCATGAATAGGAAACACACATTTCTTGAGATTTAAAGAGATCCCATACTATCTACATCTTTGAAAGATCAACCTTTTATGGTCCATGTGATCACTAGCCTTCTTGGACAAAAAAAGTTATGTCATCCAAATAAACTAGTACCATCTAATTTAGCAACCCTTGGAAAGCCATATCCATAGAACTTTGAATGTGGTCCCAACATTTGACAATCCAAAAGGAATCTTTTGGTAAGTATATGTGCCTCACTTTATGGTGAAGGTAGTCATATACTAATCTTCCTCTCTTATCAACACTTGGTTATAACCTGAATACCAATCCAAAAGGGAAAAATGTTTTGAACTAACAAATATCTAAAGGATTTACTCCATGGATGGTAAAGGGTAGTGATATTTTGAAGAGACCCTATATAAATACCTTAATTAAACACACAATACAATTTCCCCACTCTTTTTCCTCACAAGTACCAAATTGGCTACCCATAAGGAGTGCTTAATAGGAAAGATGATCTTAGCCTCAATTAATTTGGTCAATTATTTCCTCATAATCTCTTCAATTTTAGGGTTTATATGCCTTTGATTATACATAATAGGCTTGTAATTAGCCTCTATTTA
This sequence comes from Torreya grandis, assembly GCA_037957365.1. Taxonomy (NCBI): domain Eukaryota; kingdom Viridiplantae; phylum Streptophyta; class Pinopsida; order Cupressales; family Taxaceae; genus Torreya; species Torreya grandis. The sequence goes on from JARHVA010002500.1 coordinate 1,108,576, forward strand.
TATAGTGTGTTAGGCCTATTTGGGATCAAAGTCTCTTAGGTCATTATATTCCCAAGCAAAGATGGCTACATATTCTCTATAAAGTTTTACATAAACATGCCTTTCAGCCTTAGTGGTTACCTTTCTCAGCTTGAGGAGCATATATTTAAAGATAATGACTCTTTCATAGTTCTATTCACTTATTGACATCACTAAATTATCATTTCTCATATGATCTCCCTCATGGAAAATACCTTCAAGGGTGACAAGCCCTTTAAGAAGCTTGTCAGATCTCAATTGAATAATTTGCTCCTCATATTGATGTGGAAACATTTCCTAGTTTATGGAGGAGAAATTTTATTCCTATTATAAGAAATAATTAATTTGATTATCATTCTCAAAGACCTACCAATGATATTCATTGTCTGGAATTGATGGTCTCACCACCACTTTGACTCACCTTGGTCCTTTTTAACTCATTTGGGATATCAAATTGAGATCCCATAGTTACCAACCTATCAACATGTCCATTTTAGTTCCTTGGTACTACTTAGATGTTAAAGGCCTTAAAATCCCTAATTAGGTCCCACACTCCATGTTTGTAGGACTTCATTAAGGGATTTTTGGTTATATTTTGGCCTCTAACCTAGTGTACTATTACCTTACTATCCTCATAAACTTGTAATTATTTGATCCCTCTCTTACTAGCCCATTAAAGGCCATGGATAAGACCCTCATATTATACTACATTACTATATAAATTGAATTAGAACATGTATAAATAGAAATAATTATCATTGGAAGGGTATACTAATATTTCACCTACACCCACTCCATGTTTTCTCCTTGAACCATCAAAGAATAATTTCCATAAGCCACTAGGATCATACTGATGTCAAATGAGGGATGGAATAGATTTATTTTATTCATGTAGGTAGTATACACCCATGTCCTTCTCTTCAAATACCTCTAAGGGATCAACCTATTTATTTTCATTCCATAGTTCATCTAAGAACATGTCTGGTATCCCCTCATGGTGGGTGTTTAATTATTGACCAACCAAATGTTCATCCTCATAAACAATGGTGTAATTGAGGTTTATGTTGTCTATCCAATAAATATATATGTGGAATTATGTAATGGGATCGGCCTTAATAGATACCTTTATTCCATATCTTATTCTAAATGCCATGTATGACCAATCTACTGCAAGATAACCTTTCATATTTTCAATGAATTATCTAGATAGGCATAGGGAAAAAAGAGGAGGTACATCTAAGATCATCACATATTGAACCAATGAAATAGTATGACGAGTATGTATGGTCAATTTGAGGTTTATGATGATACCATATGGCTTGGTGGAAGAACTATCAAGTTACAACAATCTTTTAGATTGGGGCTAAGAATTTAGACCAAGTTGGTATGCTATAGACTTTAGCATGAATAAGGTGCTAGCCCCATTGTATAAAAATAATTTGTGTACTAAATAGTCACAAATTATTACTAAAATGTATAAGGGAGGAGGTTTTACCACTTTACCTAGTTGCCCTTCACTAGGTCCTATGGTTGTATTAGTGAGAACCACATTCTCCTTTATTAGTGGTTTCTCAAAAACATTGACTCTTGATAACCCTTATTAGAGGATGTCTACCTAAATAATCATGGAGAGAATATCCCAAATTGAAAAAATCACATTGGACCTTTTCATGTGTTCCATAATGTTGATGGGTGAACTGATAAGATTTGGTTGTACCTTGGGGGCCACAACTGCACCTTAAGTTTGTGAGTTTTGGAGAACAAAGACATTCCCCTAATTTTGATTCCTTGGAGATATTGGAACATTTGGAATAAGAATAGGTTGGTTTGGATTTTCTATTAAATTAATAATGGTATGAGGCTCCTTGATTAGTTCTTGGTTACCATCTATGTTCTTTCTTTTGAACCTTGTATTTGTTGCCACTGTAACGTATGCCTAGATAGAACTGGCCTATTGATTGAGTGAATAAAAGCTCTTATTACTCATACTTAACCATTTTAGAACCCAATTATCTTAGTACTTTATAGGGGCCTTGACTTTTTTGAGGCTATTATAGTTTTTTCATCATGGGCACCTCCATATTGTAAACCATAAGAGTTTGATTATATCGATAATTAGTAGCCTACTGCCATTGATCATTGAAATCTTGAGTGAAATTAATGGTTGGCACAATGGATGTCCCAAAAGACTAATTATAAGGAATGTTACCCTTAGCTTATTGAGAAAAATTATTTTAGATAATGACCAAAGTGTTGGAAGTGCTTGAAACATTTGGGTTATAGTTATAGGTTACCCTTGTACCTAGCCTTTACCTTGGCCTTGAAAGTTTCTTATGAAGGGTGACCTATTTTATTTATAATACTACTACTAAGATTTATGTGAGGCTTGGTAAGGCCTATCTAAATTTTTCTTCCTCTTAACATTCACTAGTTCATTTACTAAATATTGGAACATGCTCTTAAGCTCTTGAAATTTCTTTTGTTCTTAGGAATCACTAGATCCACTAGTGAAAGCCTTTTCTTGCTTAGGTGAGGGTATTAAAAAAAATTAGGAATAAGAGGATTGATAAAAAGGGGATGTATATAAATAGTTCATGGCCTGATATCAGGGAATAAATGTAATAATGGTCTAGTTATAAGCTTTCCAGCATACACTAGACAATTTTTTGCTCTAATTTCCACCTCATATGCATTTATCAATGTGTTTCCTCCCATGGAATGGATCAATAATTCAATTTTTATGTTTAGTGCCTTCAAATAGTAAACAAATCAAAGTTATGGGTAGGCCTAATAGAAATTGGGATTCTATCCCAATTTTTTTGGAACCTTGTATTGAAGTCTTGCATGACTTCATGAGGGGATCTTTGAATTGTAGTTAACTATTCTATGAGTGAAAAATGGTAACTTTTATCCTCAAATATATTACAAAATACATCTCCTAATTTATCCCTTGATGTAATAGAGTTAGTAATAAGGATTCTATACTAGTCTAAGGCTTTACCTTTAAAAGATATGGCTAATAACCTAATTGCTACATTTTCCTCACTGATATCATGAATGTTGAAGAAGCTAACTATATCCATGAGGTGCTCATAAGGCATTGTATCTTGATCTATAGTAAAATAAAGTATACTTCTGAGAACTTATATTTGAATATGATCATATTGAGGGAGGTCCAGAGGAATTTGACCTTTAAAGGCCAAAAAATGGAAATCTCTAGGGGTTACCATGGAAATGAAATGGTTCAACAAATATCTTCTTGTAGGGGTAGGCCTTAAAATTGACTTAAGAAAAAATTTGACTTTATATCGGTGTGTATTAGCAAATATTAATATTTTTATTGAGTTAAAAGTCAATTCAACAAATTCAAATGGAATAACTCTATAATCTAATCTTGTAGTCACCTTTGGCATGAGATATAGTCAGTACTCTATTACCATGATGTTGAATCTTCTTTTGGAGTCAATAGATGTTGTTTCTTGGAAGCTATAACTACTAAAAATTGATCAAATAAGCATCAAAATTTGACCAATATTATTTAAAATATGTCCCAATGGGCATGATAGAAACTACTATAGCATCATTTTTCAACTTTAGAGAGGGTTCTTTATGCTCTCTTTGATTGAGATACACTATGGGAATAACCGCTAGGCTGTGTGTCACCTATGGTGGGGTTGGACCTCTAGATAATTACATCTTCTTCTTGATGGATCACCTATACCATTGTTTTCATTGAGAAAAGGGTTAGGAAGGGGAAGAGGGCTCCTAATAAAGTTAACTAGGTGATGCACCAAATTTAAATGAGAATTCACATAAGAATGAAGTAAACATTGAGGAATCATAAGATAATAATATATCACACAATATCACAAAACTTAGTTTCCTAATTGTTTCATAAACTAGGTTTAGGAAGCAATGATAGAAGGTAAAGAGGAGTTCTGAGACTCACTGAGAGATTGCATCAATGACAGAAAGAACACTAACTTAAACCTATAAATAACTTGAAGACACCTCGAAATGAGAAAGAAATAAGGACAATGGGCATGGAATATTCTCCTTCACAATGCCATCATACACAAGATTTTCTACACATAATTTAATAATGAGAGATAGGCAAATAAAATATGTATTACTTCAATAGGTCTTTCATATAAATTTTGACAAGGTCTAGCCTTATCAAATGAGAGTTTCTAGTCTATAGAATTGAGAGATAATTTCTTATCAAAAGTGAGAGAAAAAATTTCTTTTAAAAATTGTGAGCATTTTTTTTAAAAGAGAAAGAATGAGAGATATAGAGAAATAGATAAGAGATAATGAGAGCATGCCATCATAGAGAAATAAATTGACTACCTCCACTTTTCAATGAATTCTCAACCACCTTTTGATCAAATTAGGACATAATCTATCATACAAAAATTAACCTTCATTTGTCTTGATAGCCTTCGAGCTCTTTGAAAATAATACTAGGAGATAGAAATGTGTTTTGGGTGATGATTCATTCTCCTTCCAAGAATAAAAACCCTTATATCTTTCCTAAAAATCCATTCAATGCTCTTGCTAATTTATCCATTCACTATATCTCCATCTTCAGACTCTATTTCATATTCCACTTGACTTGTTCATGAGGAAAAAATCCTCATATCTTGAATCTAATAGAACCATGCTATGTCTACTTTTAGTGGATATAAGAACATGACTTGTCAATGATATATCCATGTTGGAAAATTATAAATTTCTCCATAACCATATATTTTCCCCTACTACAAAATCTGAGCATACATCTTTACTATATATTGAAAACCAATCTAATAATTAGTTTTTCTATAGCCAATATGTCAATGAATAACTTATAGACCACATAGATTATTTCCTAAACCATATTAGATATAAATATACCTTCTTCCTTTGAACCTTATGTGAATTGATAAAATACTACACACAAGAATATCCATTCATGAAATGATGTTGAAACCATAAGAAAATTGAGTTTGCATGCATTGGATCCTCAAACAGAGGTCTCAACTGAGCTTTAATGGTGTATTTTGAAATAACTAACTTGTTTCAACCTTAGGTAATATTTATTACCAATTAAAGTCCCTTATATTTTGAATTTTAATATAGGCCTTTGATCTTAATCTAGGCTCCTTGACTTATGCCATTTGTCAGCTCCACATTCATCCTCAAGATACACTGACTCTTTGACCTCTCACTTACCATCATTATTTCTTAATACAAAAGAACATGAGCCATAAATATTATATCAGTCTAATTTGGTTGAGACACTTGTCACCCATATATTTTCTCTTAAGATCCATTGACCTTTTGACCATTTCTCATTATTAGATCTACTTAGTATAATTGCACATGCACTATCGATATTCTTGGACCCACTAACTTGAGATTCATACATGTGCCATTAGTTATATATTTTTATCCCAAGATTATGAATTTTTTCACTTTCACATTCACCCTAGATATCCTTTGACCTTTTTACTTAATGCTCACCATTGATCTTTGATGCTCGATCAAATGCACTCCATTACATATTTGGGACCTAATGACATCATCAGGTTGTCACTCACCATTGGATTTGATATGTGAACCTAAGATATTAACACTTGTTAGATCCACATTAAACCTTGGGACATTTGAATTCAAATGTCTATTTCATGAAACATAAACTTGACATTTATGTGCACATTTCACTCTACAAGTCTAGTTTTAAAGGCTTATATCTTGACATAGAGGATTGATCAAGATACCAAAATTTTAGGGGACCTTATCAACGTGAAAATAATCATGCCCATGTGTTATTTTTTCCTAAGGTAATTTTTAAGTGAACTTATTAAATACAAAATCAAGATGATCCATTCATTTCTACATGATGTGCCATGATGGTCTGGTTCTTCTAGGCTTATGCAAGAAACTATTATCTCTATTAGAAATATCTAATGGAATTTTAAGAATATGTGAAACATAATTCATGATATTTAATTATTTAAATTCCATGAAAAACTATTGGTCTTCTTTAATTTGTAACTATAGTCCTATTTCATGACTTACTTCTCAAAGATCAATTAAACACAATTTAAACTTGCTTAAAGTATTTTAAACACTTTATAAGCTATATGAGATCTTATTATACTTTTGGTCCACTAATTACATCCAAAAATCTACTCATATATTCAAACCATTTCTAGGAAAAATATTCTTATGTGGTCCAAATTTGGCCAATAGGTCATATGTTTTCATATTCACTAAGTAAATGACAAAAGCAATGTAAATCTAATCTAGTGCTCACTAAAGATTGTGTCAAAAAATGGGAGTAATAAACATAAAAGTAAACATGAATAAAAGTAATATTCTCATTTAAATGTATAATAAATCATAATTCATGGGAGATAAGTAAAAAACATATATCTATTTACTCTTACAAATAAGGAACAAAGTTAGGAATACTTACCTTTGAATATGAATCCGATGAGCCTCAATCTCTCCCTTGTCTAAGGTAATTTGTAATAGTTTGTTGTGATATGTAAGTATGACAAGGATAAGTCATATCAATGCTACATAACCTATCTATGAATCTAAAATACTTCTCCATAAGATAAGATATATATCTCTTCTTTTCTTCTCTTCTCTAATAAATGATGAAATGAATGCGTATACATAGTTGAATCTTACCCTAGTCCCTTATAAAATTTTAGTTGATAGGGTTAACCAAATAAAATATATATTATTGAAAAAATTAAATTAGGTCTTGGTCTAGGTCAGCCAAGGGTAGACCTAAACTCTAAATGAGTTTTGTCAATTATAGTACATGGTTAATGGGGTTGACATTGTATTATAAACTATTAAATATAATTTTAGGTTAGGGAAGGAATAATGAAGGAATAAAATTATTAGAGGAGGGTGAAAAATATGATTCAAATATTAGGGGTGTGTTTTTAAGAGATGGTTGATTCATGACAAGTGGTAGTAAAGGGATAACAATCTTGAGAAGCACCAATGGTCTTCTCACCCCTTTCCCAATGCACCCCTTAAATCATGCACTTAGAGAGATTGGGACTCGATGTGTTCATATAAGAGAGAAAGAATTAATAATTTATTAAAAAAAATCAAAATATTATGTGTATACATATTTCCCCCTCAAATCTCATCACGTGTCACTTGCATCCAATATGAGATGGTGCTTTAGGAAAATAACATAGAAACACACAATACTGAAGCTAAATAAATGTATTAAAAAGTAAATAAGATAAATAAAAGGAAATTATTTAAAAACACATGTCTTTACTTACCTTATTATTGTATATAAATAAGGATATTTAGGAAATATGAAGGATTCCAATGCAGGGAACATAAGGCAAACCTATATAAACTAGGAAAAAAAGTAAAAAAATGAAAATTTTCCAACATATACATATAATAGGTGAGAATTTTGTATATGATGTTAGGAGTTCATAACATTTTATGGTCTAGAAAAAGAGATAGTAGAAATAAAGATATAATCAAAATATGAAATCTATCGATAAATATTTGAAAGGTAAATAATTTTGAATAGTAAATATAAATAGGGTGAAAAATAATTCATTTGTTATTTTTATTATTCCCAAAAAATAGATCTTTGAGAGACCTAGTTGGAGATTAGAGAACCATCATGGTAAGGAGATGATAGTTGAGATAGGGAGGATGCATAAAAGCTATGATGAGTGCAACATAGGTAAAACATTGAAAAGTTCAAAATATTTAATAGTTTTATTTAAAATTAAGTTAAATATAGAAATTTGAGTGGCAAGAAAAATCTAGTAACTAGAATGAAACTTAAGAAATGTTTAGGTAAAATAAAGGGTAAATGGGTTATTGATGAGGAAGAATTATAACCAAAAAATTCCTAAGGCATTTATGGTAAATTATAAACAATTCACTATTATGGAATAATAGAGTCGACTCAGTCAACTTAGTCCATAAGGATATCCAAAAAGATAAGGATGGCTATGTAGTAGTTAGTCAATTTAGTAAGCGAACACATAACTGACCATGTAGCAGTAGGCTAATGTAGTTTGTCAAGGTGAAAAGGTCAACTATGTATGATGGGACAAACATAGTTTGTTGGATAGGAATAATATAGCATTGTAAAATGAGGTTGAATATATATAATAGGGCCAATATAATAAAAAAAAATAGTGATATGGACAATGTATTATTGAATTGGTTGATTTAGTATGAAATTGGAAGGTTTATCTAGTATCACAAATAAAATATAGGACCATTTTAGTATTAAATGGGATGATTATGTGCAAAATTGAGAAATTAAATCAAAAAAATTGATTTAAGTGGCTAATTTGTGAAATTTTAAGAATGTATTTTGATTATTTATGACATGGAAATTTGATACATCCTTTTTTTGATATTTTATAGATACACCATAGGTACTAGTGCTTGATAGATGTACCATATTTTAGACTTGTTAGATCGATTGACTGACGTGGACAAAGTGTGATTAGTCATACTTAGCTTTGGAGGTATTATGGAGATGAGATAAATCCCACTTAGTGTTGATATCATTATTATGTTCGTTGGAACATGAGAATAATTGACCAACACCTTTTCATGGGTGGTGGATGGGGATACCATTGAGGTGGGTATCACATTAAAGGATGTCCATGCATTCTTGGCACTATCGATAGGAGGGACATTGATGATCAATAAGACACCATATGATCTAGAGGAAAGGTGAGCACTATCCTAATGGGTGATATGCTCAAATAAAATATACCTTAGATTGAGGGTAATATTTTTGATGTCTATAATATAGCCATTCTAGACATCCAAACAGAAGTGATAGGATATGTGATAATATGAGTGTTATGTTATAAGTCTGATGGAAAGGTACCACTATACACAATAGCCTTGTGTTTATCCTTTTTGGATTAGGTAACACTCCATGATTTTAGGGTTATTATTTAGGTCCATCTCATGTATGATATGTATGGGATGTTATCCAAAGGCAAAAATACCATGGGACTTGTCATTTTGTTTTGTGTTTTGATATATAAGAGGTTCCCCATATATTAATTAGTTGGGTTGACCCATGTGGTCAATGATAGGTTACCTCAAGTTGTAAGATAGGGGTAGGAATATGTAGTTAAATCCATACCCCATATTCTATCATTACATATTATCACACAAGGGGAGATCATGTGGTAGCCCTATTGACCACTTTCTATCCTTAGGTCTAGAAAGGTGTCAACTTGAGTATTAGGATCTCTGGTCCATCAGGAAAAATTCACAGTTGTCTTATCTCTTGAAGAATCCTAAAAGTTCAAAGGAATGTTCATTGATTGTCAAGTGGTGAGAGTAAGTCTCAATGTGTTGTCAATATCATGTCTCTATTTTAACTTGTGTTAAGTGTCCTCATGGTTTTTGAGTATGTTTATATGTGTTTGATGAAGGATTAAAGTGATATTATATTCTAGAGTGCCTTGATGGAGTTGGTGAGAGGTGATAATTGATGACTCACTATAAGCTTTTCTAAGTGTATTAAGTTTATGTAAGGTATGGATAAGTATAAGCCTTGAAAGGGTCATAAAGATACATAAAATCCTAATTTAAACATTTAAGAAGGCTACAAGGTACTTTTTATGATATTCATTGGCAAATCTTCTTTCAAGCTATTTGTATGTTATCTAAAAGAAACATTTTGGTATTAAAATGATAAATTTTGAATTCAAAAGGCCACTAAAGAATCAATAACATATTTAATCACCTTAATGGTCATGATATTGCTTTATTAAAATGGTTTTATGATTTGAAATTATCCCCTCTATGAGTCAAAAAAGTTATTTGCCATCAATGTTGGGCCCTCTATTCTAGTATGTAAAGATTCACACCAGTACAATATACACTTTGGTGTGAGGCATCATTTTTAATGATGACTTTTTGGCATCTTAGTTCCAACTAGAGGAATCAATGTACATCTTGCACCAGTTGGTAGTGGCTAACTAATTATAGGTTAGGGCATCTTCCATCAGGTCAATACATGATGACTATAACACAAGGTGTGCAAGGTGATGGAGCTATTAGGAATGATGATAAAGGATATATCTTAGAACCCAAAGTGAATACTCTACCTTAGAAGAGACATTCCTACAAAGATATAAAAAGAACTCAATCTAGTGAAGTAGAGGATGTGAACCTAGTGCAATGAAGCTCTAGATAATTGGTTTTGCATAAAGCATAATGGTCACCATTAGATCTAGGAGTAGTTTGAATGCCATGAAGGTTCCATTTATATATACCCAAGCTTTCCTATGAGCCTCTATGCCATTAAGTAGAATGAATTTAACATATACTCTATTTTCCTATTATGAAAGTTGTATCACTTAAGATTCTATTAATGTTGATGAATGGCTAAATTAAGACATGGTTTCTAGTTTATACATCTTTTTTATTGATATTTGAATGCACAATGGTTATAATTTTATAATTCCAATTCATTTATGATAAGAATGATGTTAATAAGATATGGGTATGATGTTAATGGCATCCCTATAAAATATGATGATGTTAGCTATAACATGTGTACCAATGACTAAGTTTATATAAAGCATGTGCTAAATGTTCCTACCCTTGATAAATCACGAGCCTAACATGAGAGTTTAAATTGAAGGCATCTCCTTGAACCATATAACACCTAAATGATGTTAGCCTTAGTTTAGCAAAGTCTTGTGCACTTATGACTCTAGAACTAGTCCACCTAAAGGCTAAAACATTTACATTCTTGAGTTTATATTTTAAACAAACTTGTGCCCTAAATAAGTAGATTATCAATTTTTGCACAAACCTAAAGGAATGTTTGTGAATGAATTTGGAACAAAGCTCAAAAATATAATGGTGGATTATAGTTTTGAGACTTTGGGAATGTAAGGCTAAAGTCATTTTACATATGATCATCACAAAGGGGGAAAAGGAGATGTGTAGGTGATTATCCATGAAAGGGGATGAATAAATTGTCACCTGAGAGATCAAAAGATAGACTTATAATAAGAGACAACATAGTATAATGAAAGATTTCAAACCTAAAAGTGTTGAAAGAACCTGTAGTGAGTGGGAAGGGCATGGGGAAGTATATCTTGAAATGTAACATCATGAAGATGATAAAAATAATGAAGCAATAGATCAAGCTCATTATTTGATAGGTGTAGAATCTATTGGGCTCCTACAAGATTTGGTGACTAAATATATGTTTGATGTACATACCACCTTTGAAACTATGGTGCATGCTCACACATTGGATCCCCCACTTAAATAAATTATAGAAGTGATAATTTAAACTATTTTCCACATATATTATAGACATTTTGCATACTTAGAGTGTAATTTTATGATTGAACAAAGTATTCCCTACCAAGAGGTGAGTCAAATTACCTATAGAATAATAGGTGATAGTTCACCATAATAGAATTTGATCTTAATCATACCATCTCATCTGATGTTATCATAACAAAGTGTGAAATAACTTGTAGGATGTGGTCTAACACTACAAGTTAGTATTATAGTGCTATCATCATCTACATCGCTAGTAGTAATTAGGGGACTGATGCCTAATCTAGTGGTCGGAGGCATTGGAGGACCACCACCCTAATATATGTTAGGGGGATAAGTGCTATAGATACTAGCTACCCCCCATAACAAATATACTAAAATTTTTCCATGTACTTGGTAGATTATTGCAATGTGAAAAATTCCATAGATCATGTGCTGAAATGTGATATAGAGTGGCATGTTCTAGGCATAGCCCAATTAGAGTGCAAGGCAACCCATTTCATGAGAACTTTAATATATTACACCCATAACTGGTATAATAAATTCAATCCTCACCAAGCTATGGTTGATTATGACACCTTAAAGGAGGAATTATTGACGAAATTTGACATACTAGAGTTTGAATAATTGAGCATCATCATGATAAAAGAGATAACCCAAAGACTCTCAAAAAGTATGCACCTATACAATAAAATGTTTAAGATGATCCTATCAAATATCCCTTATGACATTCACCCTTCCTATCATGTGTAGTGGTTCATTGGATGGTTTTTAGTGCCTTCTAAAGAGCACTTTCCATGAAGACTTTTATAGACCCTCTTGAAGTGGTTGAAGCTGCACTTAGAGTTGAGGTAGTTGGAAATGCAAATACTAGGATCAACCCATTTATGGAGGCATATATATCATCCATGGTCTACTAAATCCAAAAGCTTATTTCTATATAATTTCAAAATGATCAAAGTGGATTATGGTACACCAATTATGAAGTTTCGAGCCATAATATGAATAACTACCCACAAAGGAATATACACACCCTACTTCTAAGCTATATATTCTATCAAGAGGTGCATGATGTTAATAATTTCCCTTTATTACAATGTGCCATACATGTTAACGTAGCCATGTATTATAATTTGTGTGATGCCTACACCCATATGATGATTGATTATTAGGTGATTGATGAGATACACAAGAACATGGAGAGAGACACATGATAGGTCATTACAATAGTCAACAAGTAGACTAGCCAAGAGAATGAAGGATATTGCTAGGAAAACACAAGATTAAAAATGTAATGGAACACTAGAGGGTGAGGTGGAGGACATAGTGGTGGAAGGTTCCCACACCACTCATGTTATAAGTGTGGTTCCACATAATTATATTAGTTTAACTACCCTACACATAATATATGTTGGTATTGTCAAGGATCCAATAAGGTCAAGGAATTCCTTGACTTATACAAGAAGTTAACCCAAGGTATGCTTAGAATAGAAAAAGGCATAGGAATGATCAAGTGTGAGACAAAAAAGGAGAAGTTGACCCCAAAGTCATAATTGATCCACATAGATATGGTCAAAGTGTAGGTGACTACTCATAGTGGCTTCACTACTCAATCGCTCGTTGCATGAATACCTGAGTTATGCATAAAATATGGGGATAAGGGTTTCATTAAGCATGTAATGTGGATTGAAACCAAAGGTTCACCTTACCCAACTCTAGCATGCTAAAAGGATTTATTTTAGTAGTCTATGAGTGTAATACAAAAACTACAAGGGGAGTGCCAACTAACATGAGATCCACAAGTGCAAGCTATTTCTTCTTGAAAGAAGTAAGACATATAGGAGGTTGAGATACAATAATTAATAGAGATCTTATACCTACTAAACATAGAGGGGATGTTACCCCTATTGATGAACTTGCTCTTGGAACATGTGGGCCAAAATCTAGTTGAAGTCATTATGCCACACATGGAGAGGGTGTAAGACGTTAGGCATACACAAAAAGTGGAGTACGATCAATAACTCATCATGGATGACACTATTGATGTATGGTCTATATGTGAGGTCATTGTAGACATAGGTGTTAAAGTCAACATATTGACCTTTAATGGTTAGGAGAAAATGGGTAGTCTATCCTTGAGGCCTTCCCCTCATGTATTTTTCATGGCCAACAAGACTTAGGCATAGCCTATCAAGATTATAAAAAGCACAAATGTAATATCATGGGTACCAAATTTTGTGTTGATATTGAGGTGATCAAGTTGGAATAATAAGAAAACTACTTAACACTCCTAGGAAGGTCATGGTGCTATGAAAATAATGTATTTTTTCACTTTAAGAAGTGTTAAATGTCATTTTATAATGTAAAGGAGAGTGTAGTTATACTCCTCTCATAGGACCAATGACCCCGCTATGTCAAAAGTGTGGACCTTGAGGATGACATCAACCACATATATAACATCATGGTGTAAGTCATTAATACACTAAAACCCAATGATCAAGGATTTATCTACTCATAACATGGACAATAAACCTTAGATACTACCAATTTTTCTTATAACTAATGGGCTGAGGAAGCATATGAGACCACTGGTCAAAGGTACTACTTAGTACATGGAATGGTACTGAAACTAGTGAAGATAAGATGGGTTTAGATTGATAAAACTTATAAAATATGGGTTCCTTGCACTAATAATAAGGGGAAGATAGTGTTTCACCTTAGTAAGGGTAAAATTGTAGTGCTCCCAAGATATGAAGGGAGTAATCCAATAGAAGACTATGTCCTATACCTTGAATCATGCTTCCCAAAATAAGTAGATTAGATGTGTGCACTAGTGTATACATTAGAGAGCACTACCACACCTTGGTGGGCAAATCAAAGGCCTAGATTTCCAATTTGGCAAGATGTGAAGGTATCCATTTGCACTATATTTAGTAAGAGTAATGAGGACCCATACATCTCATCCTACTTTGGTGACTCTGACCCCATAGCACATGTGTGCTTTTATATTTATTCTTATAATTATTTTACTAAAAATATTATTTTACCAATGTAAAAAAATTTGTGAATCTGTAACAAAAAATGACTTATATATGACCTTAAAGACTTGGGTATTAGCATGGCATATTATCAATGAGATGCACCATGAGAAAGATAACTCAAATGCACTTAAGGATTGGTTTGTCCACATCTCATTTTCCTCACAAAATTTTAAACTGATTGAGCCAGTATAAATAGTTTAGAGGTCAGTGTTTGAGGACACTAAAATAATAGAACACTTGAAATACATGTTTGGTTAAAAGGGTTTGGTTATCTCAATTTTATTTAAAGATCAAACCCTCAATAGTGAATCTAATGATGAGGATGATTAAACATGAAAGGTGCATAATTGGATAAACCTAATAGGTAAAAGGAAGCTAGTGCACTAGGTTGAGGCCATCATTCTAAGAGAAGAAGACCCTACCCATCTTCACATAGAGATAATTGAGGGTAGAATATATGTCAAAGATTCACTCTAGAGGAATAGTGATCCCTAATATGCACTAATAAAAATGATAAAGGTATATATCAACTCAGAAGGGGAACTAAAGATTACTACTTTGGGCATCTATTGGTTTGATGCAAAACTAGCATGTATTGTAGATCTCTTGAAGTAATTCAAAGACTTATTCCCTTGGAAATATAGAGACATGAAGGACACACACCCATCCATTGTAAATATAATCATCAATATAGTTGATGGTGCAAGACCTATCAAGAAGTGATCTTATAGGATGAACCCAAACCTTTATGCCAAGGTCAAAATATAGATTGATGGTATGCTAACCACATACATCATCTACCCTATATAAGAGTCTAAATGGGCTAGAACCATGGTCATTAGTATAAATAAGTATGGGAACATATATATTTGTGTTGTTTATATATTATTGAGTGCTTCTTGTGTAATTGACAAGTTTCTAACTCCATTCAATGATGAAGTTTTGGATGGCATTAAAGGTTATGAAATATACACTTTCACTGATGGGTTCTGAGGGTACCATCAAGTACATATTTATGAGAAAAATCCAAAAATGACCTTTGAAATAGAATGGGTTTGTTTTGCATATAACATGATTTCCTTTTAGACTCCATAATATACCAACCATATTCTCTTGAGTGGTGATAACTGCTTTTAAAGACTTCATTCACAAGTTCCTCCAAGTATACTTAGAAGATTGGACTATATATGGGTTAGTGAGGGAACATTATGATGAGTTGTGCCTAATTTTTGAGATGTTTAGGAAGTTGAAAATTTATTTAAGACTCAAAAAATTTGTATTCATGACATAATTTCACACTTTTCTCAGGCACATCATCTAAAAATATGGTCTGCTTATTGATCTTGTAATGATTGTCATCATTTTCTAGCTCTAGATCCCATCAATGCAGAAGCCCATTTATGCCTTTCTTTAAAATTATGGTTAACATAGGAAGTGTTGACCGAAAGGCCACCCACAGTGGGGGAAGTCAAATGGCCACCCGCGGCAGCAGATGACAGAAAGGCCGCCCACGGTAGGGGAAGCCAAATAGCTGCCTGCAACAGTGGACAATAGAAAGGCTGCCCATGGCAGGGGAAGCCAAATGGCCACCCGCGGCAGTAGATGGTAGAACAGCCACCTAAAGGCAGAGAATGCCCAACCCCCACCCACTTTAAGGTGGCAAAAATGAAATGCCCACCCCCGATAGGGAAGACAAAAAAGCCCACCCCCTAGCGGGGAAAATGGAAACCCCCCACCCATGGTGGGAAAACAAAAAGTGTCACCCTCAAGAGGTGAAATGAAAACCCCTGCCCACAGTGGGGAAGAAGAAAGGGCCGCCCATGCAGCAGACACCAAAAGGGCCACCCACATGCAACAGGTGGCAAATTTGCCACCCACAACAGGCAGTGGCAAAAAAGGCCCACAAAACATAGGAAAAGACCCACCCAACTGCTAGAGTAGATCGGCATGCAAAATGAGGAGAGTGGCTAGCATGTAAAATGAGTCATCAACCATGGTTTTGGTAGACTTATAAAATCATCGATAGTACTTTCTCTCTTCCCAATGAAGACTAAGGCTACCATTTCCCATATAAATACACAGACTTGGTCATTTATCAGGATCTTTTCACACTTTTATAAAGAGCACAGCTCTACAAATTTTCCACCTAAATCAATAAAAGATAGTTTTTACCTCTATTTGGATGGATTGTGCAGAGTATGCCTTGAATGTTAATCTATGTCCAGTTATTATCTCTTGATGCTCTCACATGTTCAACACCAGCAAACTTGTGATCTATAAAGTGCCATTGTCTGCTGCTGCCAGAAGTAGAGTTCTATTTTGGAGGTATAGAACAGGTGAGGTCACTTACAGTGTGTATTTCTCAACACCTTGGTGAGTCCCTATTTCCTATGCTTTGCATAAGAACCTCCCTGTCATCCCAGAGACCTAGTCCTTTTTGCCAAATCTGAGTGTATGTATGTTTTGTTTGGTCCTGAGTGTGAATGTGGGAAGGTCACTTTCATTTTTGGTGTATCACCTCTTTAGAGTAGGCTGTTTATTTTTATGCATTTTCTCTCTCCCTTTTCATCCCCCCCAGTATATCTATATATCTATATTTTTTCATTGCCTAAAACAAACAAGATACATCAGAGGGAACTAGCCCATACCTAGAGACTCTCCTCCCCTGCTTTGTCATCCCACAGGCGAGAGAGGGGTTTCCATGTTGTGGCGAGAGGGCAGGAATCCATTTTCCTACCAACTAGGTGCACTTTCTAGCATCAATAGTTTTGGCATGCCTGATGGGACCTCAATTTGATTAATGCAGTAAAGTTTCAGGGTTGATGGTGGTCCTATTACAACAAATCAAGTTTCTTCAGCATCTGGTGACTCTGAGTTAAATCTGTTGGTTAAGCAGCCTGGTGCCATTCAAAAATCATCACTTCTTGTATGTATAATTCTTTTGCAAAAAATCATGGATTTTGTTCTCCTTCATATAATATCGATCAGACTCAAAATATTTATGGAATCCCCTCAAGTAACTCTCCTAGTTGCCCTGTAACTATAAGGGAGGTGGTGTTGGAATTTGAGAAGTAGACAAAAGAAATTGACAGGTTGGAAGAGCAGTAAAAATATTAGTAGGAGCTGATGTATAAAGAGGAGTGCTTGTCTAGGCAAACATAGGGCTTGCAGTCCATGAAGGAGGAAGTGACGAAATGGAGAAATCCATCTATCCAAGGCAGTCAACCTTGCGTGCCCCCTCCTACCCTAAAGAAAACCCCATCTTTTGCACTAAATCCATTTTACCAAATTGCACTTGCTCACTCCAACTCATCAAACACAACTGCTCCCAATCTTGTGTGCCTGGCTATCCAACACCAAATGGCATCAAAGCAACCTCCCATGAAGATCAATCTTTTCAACTCCTTAGATCAGGAATCTTCCATTGAGAATGATACCATTAGCTAGCACGTCCCTCTTCTAGAGGCTCCTCCAATGCACCAACAGTGTTTTCCTTGCATTCTTCAGCCTCCCCAAGATTTCCAGCATGATGTGCAAATTTTGAGTTAGAGGAAGGAATGCCAAGGACTAGCTCAGAGCTTTGAAGAGGATCATGCTAGCCACCTCCAAGAAAGACTCTTCCAGGAAAACCTAGCCAGAAAGATTGAAGACTTAGAGGCTAGGATGAAGCTACTCCTTGAAAGGGAGTTAATTTTTTTAGACCTTGTGGAAGAGCCTCAGGTCCTTATGGAAAACAAAGTTGCTACCTGTTCACATGAATAGAATTCAAATTCAGAGATCCTGAATCGGGGGAAGATAGTGGAATCATGGGGCAGCAAAGAGGAAGAAGAAAAGTGAGGTTTTTCTCAAAACTTTGAAGAAGCTAAAACTGTGCCTACCTATGATGATACTGGCAGCCTCCAGGAAAAGCTTTTTCGAGAGGATCTGAGTAAGAAAATAGAAGATTTGGAATTTAGAGAGAGTTCCCTCAACCAATGTGTGATGGACAGTTCAAACCAAATAGTGCATCCTATGTCTGAACACACCCCACTTACACATTTCCAAGAGAGTTATCAAGTCGTGCCTGATATAGATGAAGTGCTAATTAAGTGGAGAGAGGAGAATCATTCAATTCTAGCTCAAGGGCTACCCCCTCTCCCACATGTTTTCTCCACTTCATCCCTTCTCGAAGAAGAACCTATTTTGAAAGAGGTAGGTGAGGGGCAAAAGATCCAATTTGCAAGTCTTCAGGACAATGTTATGACAATGTTATGAGTGACAATGAAGAAATCATCATTGATGCTCCTTGTGAAGACCTTATCAGTAGTGGAGAAGATGTAGGCCTTGCGTATATGTGGATGTTCTAGCAATTTGAGGAGGAACAAATGCATGGTAAGCTCTCTTCCCCTCAGTTTGATGAACTTCCTTGCTATATTGATGAGGATGACTACATTGAAGAATCTGAGAAAGAGGAAGATCATTAGAATATTTTTGAAAATCTAGAGAACCTAATCAACAAAGAGGAAAAGGAGACGTCCATCTTCTTGGAAGAATGCCTTGAAGAACTGAGCTTTAAACAGGAAAGTGAAGTCTTGTGGGATGAGCAATCATTTTGTGAGCCCCTTTTAGACATCGTCACATTTGCCCTTCTTTAAGAAGGCCAAGAGGAAGTAGAGGATGAGTCTGACAAAGTTTTTAGTGAAGTAGAGGGAAACAAATCAGACCATGATACATTGCAGAAGAATTGTGCAAAATAAGGGGCTTACGGTGTTGAGCTGATGACCATTGATTTCTTGGTGAGGAGCACCAATATCAGGGACCAACATTTAACATGCCTCCAGGGACAATCAAAATATGTATAAATCAGAGGCATGTTTGAATCTAATCCACCCGGTTTCCAGCCAACTCAGATGACAGGCAGGAAGAGCAAGTCACCAAATCTCTTTTTCTTTCAGCTACTTACCTGCCACCATAAGTCTCCTCACTGGAAAGGGGACCTAAGAAATTTTCCATTTGATCTAGGAGGGAATCAAATCCCTGGTTAGCTGTACATAATAGTTTGCTTCCAATTGTTTTCCCTATTTTCCCTAAGTGCAGTTACACAGGTAGTTGTTTTTAGCTTTGTGTGTTTCCCTTTGTTTGGGGGTAAATTTTGTGTATTTGATTTTAGGATCTCGAAGGCTGTTGTGAACTCTCTTCAAAGTCACCATCCGACTCTGCACCTAATGGATATTCAGAGGCAACTGGGTCCTAAGCATAGCAGGCACGCTTCCCCTGTGAGTCACCAATTTGTTGACCAAAAGGCCACCCATGGTGGGGGAAGCCAAATAGCTACCCACAATAGTAGATGGTAGAAAGGCCACCCACAGCAAGGGAAGCCAAATGGCCGCTCATGGTAGTGGATGGCAGAAAGGCTGCCCACAGTGGCAGAAGCCAAATGGCTGCCCGTAGCAGCGGATGGCAGAACGGCCACCCAAAGGTGGTGAATGCCCAACCCCCACCCAGGTGGCAAAAATAAAATAGCCACCCAAAGGTGATGAAAATGAAACACCCACCCCCGGCGGGGAAGACAAAAAAGCCCACCCCCTGGCGGGGAAAATGGAAACCCCCTACCCACGGTGGGAACACAAAAAGTGCCGCCCTCAGGTGGTGAAATGAAAACCCCCACCCACAATAGGGAAGAAGAAAGGGCCACCCATGTAGCAGACACCAAAAGGGCCACCCACATGTAGTAGGCAGCAAAATTGCTGCCCATAATAGGCAGCGGCAAAAAAGGCCCGCAAAGCACAGGAAAAGACCTGCCCAGCTACTAGAGTAGACTGGCACGCAAAATGAGTAGAGCAGCTGGAATGCAAAATGAGGCATCAAGCATGGTCTTGGTAGACTTATGACATCATCAACAGTACTTTATCTCTTCCTAATGAAGACTAAGGCTACCATTTCTCATATAAATATGTAGACTTGGTCATTTATCAAGATCTTTTCACACTTTTGTAAAGAGCACAACTCTGCAAATTTTCCACCTAAATTAATAAAAGATAGTTTTTACCTCTATTTGGATGGATTGTGTAGAGTATGCCTTGAATTTTAATCTATGTCTAGTCATTATCTCTTGATGCTCTCACAAGTTCAACATCAGCAAACCTGTGATCTATAAAGTGCCACTGTCTGTTGCTGCCATGAGTAGAGTTCTATTTTGGAGGTATAGAATAGGTGAGGTCACTTACAGTGTGTATTTCTCAGCACCTTGGTGAGTCCCTATTTCCTATTCTTTCCATAAGAACCTCCCTGTCATCCCAGAGACCTGGTCCTTTTTGCCAAATTTGAGTGTATGTATGTTTTGTTTGGTCTTGAGTGTGGATGTGGGAAGGTCACTTTCATTTTTGGTGTATCACCTCTTTAGAGTAGGCTGTTTGTTTTTATGCATTTTCTCTCTCCCTTTTCATCCCCCCAGTATATCTATATATCTATATTTTTGCACTGCCTGAAATAAACAAGATACATCAGATGGAACTAGCCCATACCTAGAGACTCTCCTCTCCTGCTTCACCATCCCATAGGCAAGAGAGGGGTTTCCATGTTGTGGGGAGAGGGCAGGAATCCATTTTCCTACCAACTGGGTGCACTTTCTAGTGTCAACAGGAAGTTCATAAGTAATTATGAGAAGATTGAGGCACCATTGAAATAACTCTTTTGAAAATATGCACCATTCTATTGGGGCACAATACAATAAGATGCATTTGAGACCCTAAAGCCCAAATTGGAAAGTTCATAAACATTATAATTTTTTGACTAGATAATCCCATTCCATGTTCATGAGAATGTATTTATTAATAAAATTAACACAATTATGGTGTAACCTGGTAAAGGAAAAATGGACCATCCTATTTTTTCAAAAGTAGAAAATTGACCAAGGCAGAGTAAAACTATACCACAACTAAGTGTGAGGCAATTTCCATGGTCTATGCCCTTAAAAAGTTCTAAAAGTATTTATTGGTAACCCACTTCATCTTATTCATTGATAACAAGTCACTTAAGTACATAGTGAACAAGCCCATTCTCTAGGGGTACATGTGTTGATGGGTAGTTTTGTTTCTAGAGTTTTAGTTCTCTATTATAGTCAAACTTTGAAAACAAAACTCAGGCCCATACCATCTATCCTATAGTAATTATGGTAATGCATCCACACCTATAAAATATGATATGCTTAACACATAATTATAAAATTTATAGTGCATCATAAAATACTTGGTAGATATCACCACATTTTTGGCATCTAGGTATATGTCCCAGACCATGATGACCAAGGAGAAGAAGCATCTCACAGTTCATGCCACCCCATTTCAACTCATTGGTGAGGAACTTTATAAGTTGAGTTTAGATGAGGTCTTGTGTTTATGTGTCCTATAATATGAGTGGGGCTCATTATTACAAGAGGTGTATGATGAGATTTCTAGAGGCCATTACACTAGAGATGTTATGATGTGTAAGGTGCTACAATCAGGTTTTTGGTGGCCAAGTCTATTCTAGGATGTAAAAGAGTTCACCAAAACATGTGACATCTGCTAGTTCATGGGAAATCCCAACTATCAAGACGATATTACTCTCATTCACATCCTTACCTAGGTACCATTTGAAAAATGGGCCATTAACTTTATTGGGCCTATTACTCCTATGGTAAGGTACATAAGTTCATGATACATTCTAGTGGCCATATAATATTTCACCAAGTGGGTCAAGGTAGAACCAACCAAAGATTACACAACCACCATAGCCATAAGGTTTATATGGGAGAACATCATCAGTCACAATGGGTTCCTACTGAGTTTAATTAGTTACCATATAACACACTTCATCAACAAGAACATTTACATCTTATTGACTGAATACATGGTGGCATACCATAAGATAACACCTTATCATCACTAAGAAATTGACACCACTAAGATATTACATAAGATATTGGGAATGTTCCTCACATAAATATATAATGCTGGTCATAAGGATTGGGAAGATTGTGTGTCAACAATGTTATGGACCTATTATACAACATATAAGTGCCTAAACAAGTTTACACCATTCCAAATTGTGTTTGTCATAGAGTCCATTCTACCCATAGATTTTATAGTACCCTCATTATGCATCATGTGTATTGTTTAACTAGATGACCAAGAGTCTTTGAGCACATTCTTGGAAGACTTGGAGTGCTTAGATGAGACATGCACCCAAGTAAGATGGAGTCAACAAGTCGATAAGGCATGATAGAAGCCATGACATGACAAGAAAATCAAGCACAAGGTAATTATTAAAGGAACATTAGTATTTCTATATGACTCAAAGCACCTTAAGCACCTAGGAAAGATGTAGATTAGGTAGATGGTACCTTATATATTCCACAACATATTGGATAAGCACATGAAAATTATGCATGTTGATGGGTGAATTCTCCTTGGAAATTTTAATGGAAATATATTGAATCCCTATAGTCAATAATATGGTGCTTTCACCATCAAACACCAACTTCTCAATAATAAGTCATTTGTGTTTTGTTGATTAGAATAAAATTTGGCATAATCCAAATCTTTGCTTATGTTTGTGTTGTTTATGTTGAGTGAAATAGTGTGGTTTTTTCATGCCCATAGAATAATTCATCTAGAACTTACATTCATAACTCGAATTGGGTGAGTTGAGTATATACACTTTTTAAGTGTTTGAGGATAGAAACCTAAGTTTTTGGGTATGTCAAGTTTTACAAACATTGAAGGATATGAGGATAGTTTGATAAAAAAAGGGTGCACAAACATTTATGTGCAAGAAATCATGAAGAGAGATGAAATCAATGGAGGACTAGCATAAAAATTTGTATGGGTTAGGGGAAGGCCAAACAAATAAAAAATGAAAGTATAATAAATAAACCAAGAAATAGAAGTGCAAAGGAAGTAAAACATAAAAGAGAGATGGAACTGAGGAGGCTGAGTCATTCTCATGTGAAGCACCACACCTAGGTTACCATAATAAAGGTGAAGGTCATGCCAAGGTGAATGAAGCACATGAGAAAAATCATCAAGATAAATGACACCAATGCAATAGTCAATAAGAAGAGACCATTTAAATCCCCTGTCACTTCATTGAATAGGCCATCAAGAGATTTTAATGACTATGATGGTGGAGGCACAAAAATACACAATAAATGTGAATGTGGTGGTGTATTTTCATAGATTTCATGGGTTTATTAGATTTTAATAAATCTATGTACTTCCATGCCATTACTCACTAACCATTAATAGGGTAGATGAAATTAAGGTATAAAGAGGCAAATGATAATATTTGAATGGTGACAAGCCTTGTGTAAATTAGAACTAGACACATAGAGTTGAACTAGATCCAAAGTAGAAAAATATTTCTACAAGTGAAAAATTGAACATCCATAGCCACCAAGAGAGAAAATTTGATTTGTGATATCATTTTGTTCCAATTTAAATCAAAAAGGAGGAATGTGGATAGAGAATTGAGAGAACTAGGTAGTAGGAATTCTATAGGATGTCAAAGTTACCATTAATGAAAAATTAAGCTTGAGAATTGAAGTCATATTCATGGACCCCATGACTGTGAAGAAGTACCAAGCAACATCAAAGGCTTCAGGAAGATCAATCGACCATGCATTAATAATATCTAATTTAGAATGGGCAAAATGAGCTTAAGTTTAGGTTTATCATTGGCATAGAAGGATACCAATAAAGCATGGATTCTAAAAGAAGAAATAGCTATGAATAAATAAGCGAAAGTAGTTAAAGTTATTAGTATTATCAAGATATACCTAGATGCAAGTGCAAAGCTTATGTATAGGGAGATGCAATTCCACCTTGAGGCTATAGTGGAAGAGACATGGGTATCCTTCATGCATACATGCATGTTAAATAAATAAAATAATTATATGTTGAGTAATGTGAAAGAGATCAACTAGGATTGGATGGGTGATACAAGGAAGAATACTAAAGTAGGTGTGGTTCTCTTTAACATGTCCATTCAAGACAAACTAGCGACCATCAGTACAACCTAGTTGTATGAGATACCAAGCTTTGGTAAGATGTAGGAATTCGTGTAGTTCCTCCTTTTTTATGTTCATGGTGATAGGTTTTATTTTTTAGGAAGGTGCATGAGGATCCTAGTGTGCCTCATCAGTAGGATCATAGGGCTCCCAAGTATAAGAGTAGACATCTACTAAATGATGAAGGATGATGTGGAGGTGGAAAGGGTTGTGAAACTCCTAGGATATTATAAGGTAGGGTTTTCATTCCCTATTATGGTCATTTAATAACCTAGCATGAGGAAGTAATGGGCTTCATGAGATATAATATTTTACCTAGTATACAATGGTTTGACATTAGTAGGATGTACTTGTGCATCACCCACCACATAGCATAGGGGTAGAAGTTCAATATTAAAAAGTTTATTACTAAAGATATTATGAATAATGTGTTGGAGTGCTACAAGGTGAATGAGACCTTATATTTTGGGTTCATGTTGATATTGATTATGATGGAGGAGATTGGTATGCTCGATAATGACAAGGATAACCTTTGGGTGTTCTCACCACATAATGACTCACTAGTGCTGAAGTACTAAGATTTCATCTACCCATCTAGCTTCTCCTAATAATACAAGATGAGAGTATAAGGGTGGTGCAATTGATACTTTAATTAATTTATGATTTAATGGTGAATCCCCTAAGATCTCCTCTAGTACATGTTAGGAATGACAACCTTTAATAACATATAGTATTTTTATGTAGTGCACATGGTGCTCATAGATAGGAACCTATCTAGCTATCTAAAACTACGTTGTGAATTTTATGCTAAATATTTCATAATGATGTTAAGGAGGATTGATAATATGTATTATTTGGATATCTTGATGAAGGCCATACACCAAGAAAGGAGTAGGGTGAGCTACCAATATATACACCCAAGAAAAATGGCAATAAAGGATGAGGAGTATGACTCCAACCAAATGGACCTCCATTCCATCTAGAGGGAAATTATAAATAGGTTTATCTTCAATTTATATTATGAGATAAATCTATGGAAGAAGGGCATAGACCATAACAAAGATGATGATCACCCCCTCTTTATCAATGATGAAGGGAATCTAATGCCAAATATGTAGAATAAGTCTCCCTAAAAGAGATGGGGATAAACACTTGAGGAGATAAATGAGTGAATTAAGTTGAGGATCACCTCCAAAAAATAAGATACAAATCTATATCCAAATAATCACATAACCTTCAGTTCAGAGACAACTTCCTCTAGTAAGAAGTAGAAAAATATGAAGCCCAAGGGACCCATAACAACTCTGGTAGAAATGGAGAAAGAAGAGGCCCTCAAGCACAAAGTAGAGGAAGAGATATAAGAATAATAAATAATAAATAGCTACATCATGTAGAGACAACTTCCTTATAACAACTCTAGTAGAAATGGAGAAAGAAGAGGCCCTCAAGCACAAAGTAGAGGAAGAGATATAAGAAGAATAAAGAACAAAGAGCTACATCATGTAGTTCAAATAAGAGGAGGATCCTAACACCAAGGATATATAAGAGGCATCCAAATCAACACAACTACCACTCTTGAATAAGTAGAGAAGCTGATGAGCTATTCATTTAAAGAAGAACCCTACACATAACCTCCATAAATAGAAGAGGAGATGATAAGGTTTTTGAATAAAATGGGCCATAATAAGGAATAAATTGAGATGGAACTATTTCTTGAGAAGAAGAGGAGGGATTAGAAGGAAATGGGCCTAAGTGAGGTAGATATTGCAAAGGCTAAGGTTTAGGAAGAGAAGGCCAAAAAAGAGAATAAGATGAAGAAGGTTCCCATAAATGCAAGACTAACCTTTGAGAAAGAAAATAAGGTGCCTAGTACCATCACTAGAAACATAAATTAAGGTGCATAATAGGAACACCCAAATAGATAAGGGGTTCTTAAAGAAAAATAAGGAAATACTGGCACCTTGGAAAAATAAAAGGAGACTAAAAAGTAACCCTAGTAGAAATAAGGTGATGTTGGAATCGAGGGAATAAACCTAGAGGTGAGCATTGAGAAACCCTAAGAGGAAGAAGTGGAAAATGGGTAAAATTCTAAGGAAGAACACCTTAAATAAAAATAATATGAGTCCTCTAAGGAAAGTGTTGAATAAAGTGGTGGCACCACTAAAGATGAAGAATAGTAAATAGAGATAGTCATTGTTGAGAAGGATGACATATAACTGAGTATAGGGGAAATGCACAGAAGGGATTGGATGATGAAGACCTATACATGTTTGAAACCATGTCCCCCAAAGCCACCACATCCATGATAAAAATATATATTGAATTTGTGTTTAATCACTATATGGATGAGCCCCACTTTTAGGCACCTTAAAAGGCTATATTGGGTATAGAAGAGCCTAAAGAGGGGCTTGAATCCCTCCTCATTAACCCTCATTCCATGAACCCATTATTATAAGTGAATGTGCTTATTAAGATGAACACCAAATTTACATGCCTTAATATCATCAATTATGGTAGGTCAAGAAAATGGAAGAAACTCTGCAAGGATGCTAAAGATGAAGCATAGGCCACAAAATTCAAGCTATAATAACTATTCAAGCACATAGAGATAGCTAAACCATCCCTTCTAGTCAGTGTTGATACTTCAAACCTATCTGAGGTTGATAAAATATGTGTGTTAGTGGATCAAATTATCCCAAGAATGAAATTAGAGTGAGCGAAAGAATAATATAATGAATATCCACATACCACACTACAAAATGAGCTATCTGCTAAACTTGAATAGGTATAGGACCTCTTTGTGAAATTATAATATGGAAAAAATGTAGTTGATTCCATCTTCTTGAGATTCTAAAACTAGACATCAATCATAAATGTGTACCTCAAGTAGGCAAAGGAGGAGAACGAGAAGCTAATTGCATAGGTGTACTATGAGTAGGTTGAAGCACACACAAATCATGGGGAAGGATAATGTTCTAAGCACCTAGATAAAAGACCAAGATCAAAAATTTTAAGCACCCTTCCATGCTATATATACTAAGGCCTATGACCAAAGAACAATCCTAGATGGGGGTGTGACTAAGGCTAAGGCAAATCTAGAGGCTTTTAAAAAGGAATTAGAAAATACCAATGTGGTTTCACTTAGTATAGACTCAACCAAAATAGATAGTTCCTTTAAATAAATAAATCTTACCATAAAGGGATTTGAGTACTTCAATGTCAAACTTAAGGAAAGCATGCCCAAATTCTACATGCCAAAGACATTGATAGTGTAGTTCGAGGATGGACTAGAAATTTTGTTTGGGGTAATGTTAGGCCTCTTATTTTAGTATATAAGGATTCAGGCTAGCATGATGGATAATTTGACCTGAAACATAATTCTAAATGACAATTTTTTTGTATCTTGGCACCAACTAGAGGAATAAACATAGATCTTATGCAAACTAGTAGGTAGCTAACCAAATTCAAGATTTCCATGGCATGTTCCATTAGGGAGATACATTGAAACTATAGTGCAAAGGGAACAAGGTGATGGATCCAATGGTAATTATGATAAATTCTCCAGCTCAACACTTAGTGTGTGCACTCTACCCTAGTAGAGACATTCATGTAGAGCTTTAAAAGGAGCTTGAACCAGTGAAAGAGAGGACATGAACTTAGTGCAATGAAGCTTTGTAGAATTGGTTTTTCATAAAGTGTAATGGCCAACATTAGATCTATCAGTAGCTCATATGTTATGAAGGATGTATTTTTATATTCCCAAGCTCATTTGTGAGCCTCTAGGCCATTAATTAGAATGAATTTAACATATACTCTATTTTCTTGTTATGAACTATGTATCACTTAATCTTTGATTAATGTTGATGAATGGTTGACGCAAGACATGGTTTCTAATTTATACATCTTTTTCATTTATATTTGAATGTGTAATGGTTATGATGTTATAATTTCAATTCATGTATGATAAGAATGATGTTATTGAGATCTAAGTTTATGATGTTAATGGCATCCTTGTAAAAGATGATGATGTTAGTCGTATCCTATGTAATAATGACTAAGTTTATATAGATCCTACACCAAATGTTCCTACCATTGATAGAGCATGATCCTAGCATGAGAATTTAAATTGAAGGCATCCTCTTGACACATCAAGTACCTAAATGATGTTATCCTTAGTTTAGCAAAGTCTTATTCCCTTATGACTCTATAACTAGTCTGCCTAAATGATTTCTCCTTTAAGCCATTAGGTTTAGGATATGAAGGGTTTGTGACCATGAATCTTCCTAAAGACTTCTTTGAATTGATCAAGTCCTAGAATTGATGACTTATATCATGGCATAACTAGCCTAATACAAGCCCTAGTTATTTCTCTTCTACACTTTGGGTGAGTGCATGAGGCTTTTGCCTTATATGAATTGATGCCAATATAGTTGAGTGTTAATTTTTGAGCATAGAATTAATATCCCATGTTTTCACTTGAGTGTAATGAGTCTAGAACCAACTTATACAGCCTCTTTCACCTAATTGACTTTTGTACAACAATCAATAAATATTACACATGTGAAAACATCCAACTTTTTTATCTCTAAAATGTTTTCCTTACTTTTATATGCCTTTTGACATAAATTTTCCCTTATATTTCCATAAATGGTGGTTTGCAACTAAAACATGAGGAAATGGAGGAGAATTTTTAGGATTCAACACACTTTTTTAGTGGTATGGATCCATACAATATGCATTTTCTCAATAAAATTCATAGATATTTAATAAGGTCTTGGTATAAGCACATGTTGAAGATATTAGAATATTTGATGGCTTGAGAATCAAAAAGTTGATATGTTTTTCCTACTCAATTCATTGGTAGATAATAAGATCACTTTAGGTTTGTGCTTAGTTTGTAGAGGAGAGAGATAAATAGGATTCAATCTCTTGACTAGAGTAACTAAACCTTATGACCTTCCAATCATAGGTATTGGTTTCTAGTTTAATCTTCCTACCTTTATGAACAAATGCTAATAACTTAAGGGTTCTGGTCACCTTTCATATCTACACAAGGTAAGAGAAGAAATATAATTTTATTAAGTTTCTACCTATTTTGGTCAAAATAATGCTTGTTCTTCATTCTTTAGACCTTGAAGAGACCTTTCATGACTTCCTCAACTTTTTGATCCACACATGTGAGTATATAGAGCTTAATAACAAACAAACTATGAAATCTATAATATATAGGTAAGGTTGAAGATAGTGTATAGTTTAATGGTTGATTCAAAGTTGTCAAAGAATAGTAAGATATTATATGAGATGTTTCATTCATTATAATGTGTCCTTATTTCAATTTTATCAAAGTTTCCTCAAATTCCAAGAGCTTAAAAACCATAAATATATCTAAAACAACCTCACAATATCACTTAGCAGATGTTAAGGTAATTTAGTGAATCTTAGGTTTATTTTTTCATTGTGTATACTTCCTTGAGAGTATTCAAAATGAGATATATTATTAAGTCATATGTTTATGTTTATCTAGGACCATTTTAGACTACCTTAACTATGGATTCATGATTATTTCCATTTCCCCATGCTTAATTCCATATTCATAACTTTATCACAATCATTCAACCATTATTATAAGATTATCACTCCATTCTTAGTTTCAATATATACTCCATTATCATCACACATGTATCATTACTCATTATCCACATACATATAATGAATCAAATATTTTAGTACATTTAAAGGTTGTTATGGATCATCATCATCATCATGAATTTAATTTATAAATCCTTGAGCCCTACTAAATCTTCACCTACAACTAAGGTAAAATTGCAATCAATCTATCTAAAGTATTTGAGAATACTTGAGGAGATAAGGAGGTCTATGGAGTTAAGGAATATATATTTTACAGTCTCATTAGATAATAAAACATCATAATTCATGTTAATGACCTTTCCAAGGTATTTTATCATCTAAATTCCACCTTTGTTTATTAAAAAAAACCTTAATATTCACTTATAGATTATAAGGGATGATAGACTGATCTTGAGCTAATGAAGTGACCAAGTATGTTTTAAAGATACTTGAAATTATTGTGAAAATTTATGGGTTAAAAATTAGTTTTGAGGGATATTTATGTGAATGTGAGTTTCAACCCAAAGGATACAATAATAATCTCTAAAGTTAACTCACAATCAAGACTTGAGAGCTACATATAATCAATAGTCAGGGTGCAATATTTTCATAAGGTCATGAACCTAATGAAGATATAAAATTATGTAAGAGTTTAGTGATATTCAAGGAGTGTTAGATATTTTAAATACATATAAATGACATTCTCAAGGTCTTTTTATCTTCTTCTCCATCTATAGTAAAACTAATCGAGAATGGTAGTCTACAACTAACATATGATTATAGATAGTCAAAGGCAGGAGTAGAGATGGGGATGGATGTCTAAAATGTGATGATTGGAGGTAGAATCTAATGTAGTGTAATAAGATATTATTATGACATAAAACTAACTTAATCCAAGTTCATGATCCTTGATAAGTATCAAAACACATTCAAGTGACTCTTTAAGGGCATACACACATTGTAAACTCAAGATAGGTAGTTAAGCCTAAAGGGAGGGGAAAATATGATATAATATAGACACTAAGGTCTATCTTAGATAGGAAATATAGCTAATAAATAATTATTATTAAAAATAATATGGTTTGGAGGATTGTAAAAAGAGATTAAAAACCTCATATACACACAATCATACACACACAATCAATGCCTATAACCAATCTTGGGGGAGTTTATGATTTTAAAGCCTCTACAAGTGTAGTTAGGATATAAAATATGGTAAAAAATATTTTTATATCTATATTAAGATATATTTGATATCATAAATATTATAAAATCAGTGGAAACATTCACTAATTAATCTCAGATCTGCATCAATCTGATAGCAGTCACTAATGAGACTAGGTGGACTATTGGGGGTTGTAAATAAGACATGAGGCTTGGTATTCATGTATATGTTTTGAGACAATAAAATATGATACTATATTTTTTTATATACTATATGGGATTGATAACACTCATATCCCAAGTTAATATGCCCTTGAGGGCTAGAAAATGGAGATATACCTAAAACATAGTGATAGACCCTGCCACCATGTTGAGATAGATCTAGGTCCTCCTTACACATTACTAGTCATAATAATTTTTTAGAGAGTAAATGAAAATATAATGGAAGTTTTGGAGTTAGGTTGATGTAACAAAATGATTAGTTTGGCCCTTAAACCTTCTATTGGCTTATAGAGTTTGGACAATCATTTAAAGCACATTTCCCTACATTCATATATTATCACACATTTTACATTGAAAATCAAGTTATTTAATAAATTTAAAGGGGTAAATTAGCTTGAGATATATAAAAATAATTTTTGGTTTGGAGGTTTGTACTGTATGAACCATCGTTAAGATGGTTGACCTCCAAAACCTTTGATTAAACCTTAAAAGTACCTAATGAAGGAAAGATGAATCAAAATGCATCCAAATAAAGTATTTGAGCCATGAAATGAAATTTTTGGTCTTAAAAACTCTCATAATCATCAAAATAACGTTTTTTTGGTACATACAGAGGTCATGTTGTATGGACTAGCCTTGAGAAGGCTAGTTAAGCTTGTGAACAAGGAAATGAAGGTTATTTACATATATAATTAATTAAAAATGAGATAATGGGTCATAAATTCAATAAAAACATTATAAATAACCATATACATGGGTCTCCATGATTGGTTATATAGGTAGATAGACTTGGGGTATTCATATAAGAGATTATATGCATGCAAATAAAAGGCAAATATTTTGATCGAGCCATCATCATTTCTCTAAGTGACTTCAAGGATGTTATTCATGTTAGAGATAGTGAATAAGAGCCTTAAAACTCATATTGAACTCAAAAATCAAAGAACCATGTAGTAGTATATGCTTGTCTATTAGCCTCCTTGAATAATGTCATCTAAAAGAGTGAGTAAAAGGTAAGATAAGGTCATAAGGATACCTCCAATCATCATGAACAACATTATCAAGTTATTTGAGGGGTTTATATATAATATTAACTATAGGGGAGATTATATAATTAGTCATTATCACCTTAAGACACCTAATATTTCTTAGAAAGTATGCTTCTTCCTCGAGAAGTGACTTCACATGCTCACTATTATACAAAGCTTTTACATGGGAGGATGGGTACTTTAATAGAAGTGGAGGGCTTAGTATAATATTTTTTTATGGAATTAGTTCATATATTTATCCCATAAACTCTATTAATAAATTTTAAGAGACCTGGGTACTCTTAAACCTCTCTAAAGTCTTAGTCAAGACCTGACTAGGACGATTTGAGGGAAAAGGAATCCAAATATATGGGGATATCCTGATAATCACTTAGATCATCTAGTACAATTAGAGAGGTTCATGACCATGGTAATTTTTTTATGGATGGTGATGTTTTCATGAGACTTGTTTCACTTTCTTAGATCATGATGTGTTCCCCTATTTGCTTGTACGTACATCCACCAGCCTTCACTAATCATTTAGTCTATGAGACTACTCAAGATGGCTTAATTATTGAAAGAAGAGTAAGGTTATATATGAAACAGCATATGGGCATATAAAAAATATGTGGAGTTAATTAAATATATATTAAAATCCATAATGACCTAATGAAGTAAGGAAGTTACATATTCATGAGCATTTATGAAAGTTTTTTGGTGGTTCTATGGATATGGTCAACCCACAAGAAGAGGTAGTTAGTTTATGCTTCATGGAAATTAGTTGTTTATGATTATTAAATATTTTTAATAGATAAAATAAATTGAATTAAATTAAATTAACATGGCATGTATAGACCTTTCATGGGTAAAATTTTACTAAAAATAGACTTTGATAATCATTAGGCCACTCTTTGGAAGCACTTCAATGCATAAAATACTATTTTAACTATCATGTGAAATATAATTATGTTTTTTTGACTTCATCAAGGACTTCTATGCCACTCTTATAATTTTTATCTTCATTTAATTCTTTTTATTAGGATTTTAAGGCTTTTATTTGTATCGCTCAAGCTAGTATAACAAAACTCTATTGAAATTATATCTTGCACCTAGATTTAATAAGAAAAGATTGTTGAAAAAATATTCATTAGTATTAGTGTGTATCTTAATTGTTGAATTATGTAAAATTATGAGATTAATCTTCATTTTTACATCCAATCCTCCACCTAATGCTATGTTTTCATCCTTTATAGGTCATATGAAATGTTAAGAGGCATAAGTTGTGTTGAAGAGTGAGTTAGTTTGGAGTGTCTTATGTAGACCTCCATTATTTTACCTTCAAGTTTCAATCATTTATCTAACCTCTATATGAAATACTTTTGTTTAGGACTATGTTAATAAAGTCTATTTGATAATATATTTACATTTTATTCACAAGTGTGCTTAAGGACAAGGTTAAGAGAGGATCATCGAATAATTTGTGCATCACCATCTCTATTATAGTTTTTCCTTTTAAATTATCCTTCTATCTCTTTTATGTTCCAAATAAGAAAGGTTTTAGAAGAATAATTCAAACATGATATATTAGGGTAACTATCACCATAAGCTAAAGGTTTGGTCTAGCTATAGGTAACCCAAAACCTGTAGATCAATCCCATGTTAGTATAAGTTTTAATCAAAAGTCAACAATGTACTTTAGAGGATACAACTTGGGTTGCTAATAGTTCTGGCATGCCTAGTGGGATATCTCATTCAAGAGGTTTGGAGCATCCATTTTCAGATTTGAGCATATCAAAAATCTTCAAAGGTATATTTATAGACATTTCATGATGAGAGTGTTTATAATATCTTACTTAAAAGGTAAGGAGATTGAATTTATTGAGTTATCTTTGGATATAGTTAATAAAAATAAATATTCTAAGTCTAATCCCAATCTTGTACCTCCTAATTCTCCTAATTTTTCCCAAAAAAATACTTTTTTCCAAACAAATACTATTTTAGATTACACACTTCAAATGAATATTCTTAGAAGATAGGATTTTGTGCCTTTTACTAGTGGTATCTACTTAAACCTAAATCAGTTTGATGCCATATCTATTGATTCCCTAAAAAGTCTTCCTTATTTCATAGGAGATAACTCAAATACCACTATTGAGCATATTGAAGATAGCTAATCTAGGTTTACTATATAATTTAATCTAGGAAAATGTGGATATGAGATTATTGGTAACTTCCATTAAATGTAAGGCACTCCAATTATATAGGGGTTTGGCACCTGCATCCATTAACACCTAGGATGAGTTTTAATAACTCTTGTGTAAACATTTTAAATATAAGACTGATAATCTCTCCTTGGTGGAATAACTTAATATAATTAAGAAAACCCAAGATTTCATGGTAAGCTTCAACTATAGGTTTTAGAAAACCCAAGATAGGATCTTTAAAGTTATCAAACCCACCAATAATATTGTATTCTTGTATTTATTGAAATATTTAAATTTTGATGTGATAGTTATGATAAATCAATGGGAGGAAAAACCTTTATATAAGCCTATGAAGTAGCCATAAGGGCTGAGAATTGATTAATCCAATTAGGTAAACTCACCCCTATACCACCCATGCCTTTGTTCTAAGAGATTCACCCTCCTATGGCTACCATTGCTCCATTACCATCCCCAACTAATATTAATGAAATAGATGGTAACCAAGTGGATAGATTAGGTAAAATAGAAGGGTTACTTAAATCCATAAATAACAAGTTAGTGGCTTTGGAAAGGCAATAAGTTATACCTCATAGGCTTTATCAAACACCTTAACAAGCCCCTAATCAATCCTATTAGTATAACATGCCTCTTTATCAACCCAATCATCAAGGTCAAGGGTAGATTACATAAGTACAACCATATAATGAATATAACCCCAATTTTTATATTAGTTTTAGATCCTTGGTTCCAACTTAGAACAATTATTATAAAGAAGGTCAATGTTCTAATCAATGGGAACAATCAAACAATATGTAAATGGTTCCAAGTAGTGATGTGGGTCAAGCATCCTTCATGAAACAAGGTCCTGGTCTTCTACCACATGATTATATACCACCTACACAACATAGTAAATCTCCTCTTATAACATATAGAGACACTCTTTATATGACTCAATATGAGGTACCGAGTTATCAAGAAGTAAGTGGAAGTAAAACACTTCTGAAACTACCCTTTCTAGTTTCCAAGAAGGTGAAAATATCTTTGATCAAGTGGTAGCTAATTAGGGTCTGAATAAAGAAAATGTGGAAAACTCATTTTCAACTCACATAAGGGAAAAAAAAAAGGTAAGTTGGTGATTTTTTTGGTTTTAAAAGGTATCCACTCCACCTTCTCAACCACCTTAAAATAATACCACTCAAGATGCAACTCAAAATTCACCATCAAGTCAGTAAACACAATATGGGAAACGGAAGAATCATAAAGGTCTTTTCATACCATAGTTTACACAAAATTCATACAACACTTCTTCTACTAAGTTATAGTCTAAGGTAGTAAATCATCTTCTTATCATTGTTGATTATATAAATAAGGTTCATGTCTCTATTCCTATGTGGGACACATTACTTATTCTAGGACAAAAGGATCTCCTAAAAGAGAAACTCTCAAAGCTTCATTTTTTTGACAAATAAGAAGAAAAGGTAAGTGTTGTCCTTACAAATTCTAGTCAAACTCATGAGCCTTAAACACAAAAGGTAGTTAAACCACCCCCTTTCTATATTTCATTCATCATAGGTTATTTTTTTTCTACATAATTGCATGATTGATAGTGGGGCTAGTACCTTTGTCATGCCTAAGTCCATAGATGTTAAGTTTGGATTTAAATATGAGCCTCATGAAAAAAGAGTTTTACAATTGGATAGATCTCCTACTAATATTTTAGGTATCCTTAATGACCTTAAGGATATTTTTGATGCTTGTCATAGTTTATTATTTGCCAAGATGTGGTAGTAATTGATCTTCTCCCTACTTTGCTTTCTTATTGTCTAGGAATTTCACTGCCAAAATAAGGGGTTAAATCTCTTTTGATTGGAATTACATAGTTCTTAGAACTAGGTATGGGAAAAAGGTTACTATAATAGCTAAACCTATATCTAGGTTCCATTTAGAACCTTATATGCCCAAGTTATCAAATGTCGATTACATTATCTTGGACGAGGATGAACACTTAAATGACTAGGAACCTTTTGAACCACTTGCAAGTATACCAGACATACTCATTGATGAATTTACATATGAATATCATGGTCATGATCCTTATAAAATCATTAAACAATTAGTTTAGGGTATGTATTTTATGAATGAAGAAGGTTACATAATACCAAGTCTCATTAACATAACATAAGATCATGAAGGAGTTTGGAATCTATTTTTTTATGGATCTAGATCAAAGAATGAGAGTGGGGTACGTGTTATGTTTGTGTCTCCTCTCATTAAAAGGTAATATTTTACTCTAAGATTCAAAATTAGTTTTACTTCTAATACTATAGGATATGAGGTCCTTATTCATGGTCTATAGTGGGTAAGGAAGAGAGGTTTTAATCTTTTGAAAGTTAAGGGAGATAGTGAATTAGTAGTGCATCAGGTAAGTGGCCTATAAGAATACAAGAACACACTATTTAGGGCCTATAAACACAAGGTTTAGGATCTGATGGAGGAATTATAAGCTTTTGAAATTAACTTCATTCCTAGAGGAGCCAATCAACATGGAGATCAATTGGTTGCTATTGGAGCAAAATATGATATAGTTGATGGGCTCAAGGAAAATAAAGAGTAGTCCAAAATTAAATTAGAATGTAGGACCTTAGTCCATGATAATTAAGTAAGTTGGTAAGAGTTTTATATTTATGAATAAATCTCTCATTTCTTGCAATATGAAGAAGAATTTTGCTTAAAGAACAAAGATAGGTTGCAACATCAATGTGAGGAGAAAGTTATCTAATTGAAGCCAAATATGTTTCCTAAGGTATTGATAAATTTGGATATAATATTTAAATAGGATGTTCATATAAATAAATATAAGGAAAACATCTCCACTAAAAAGGAACATTATGAACAAATTATCAAATTTGAAGATAAACTACTCAAGTTAGGAAAAGTGAATACTAAGGAGGAAAGAGAAGAATTCATATCATTATTAAAATAAATTATGGATGTTTTTTCATGGAAATACTATGAATTGAAGGGTTTTGATCCTATATTAACTCAGCATACTATAGATCTAGAATAAAATGCCAAACCTATGAGGAAAAATCAAAGACCAATCAACCCCAAGGTTGAGATCCTTATGAGGAAAGAATTAACAAACGTTATTGATACAAACATAATATTTGCCATCAAACATTCTACATGGGTGGAAAATCTTTTACCTATAAGGATAAATAATGGGGATATAAGTTTGTATGTAGATTTTTGATATCTCAACGGGGTGTCATTGAGAGATCATTACCCTCTACCATCTATGGATCATATTTTACAAAGAGTTTTAGGTTCATAAAGGTTTTACATAAATTATTATATTTAGGATATTATTAAATATTAGTGAAGGAGAAATATAAATACAATAATTCCTTCATAACTAAGTGGGGCACTTATGCATACAAGAAAATGCCTTTGGGACTGTCTAATGATGGGGATATCTAATAAAGGGTAATGGATGTGTCTTTCCAAGGGATTATAGGTGATATGGTACTCATTTATATTGATGATATTACTATGCTTTCTAAATAATCATTTGACACATTTGATATTGGTGTTTGATAGGTGTAGATAATTTGGGGTCTCTTTGAACCCCAAAAAGTGTATCTTTGCACTACATGAAGGAAGGATTATAGGAAACGTTGCATCAAAAGTTGGACTTATATTGATCCTAATAGATCTAAATCAATCCTTGATTTGTATTTTCCCAAACATAGTGAGTTATTTTAAAGTTTTTTGGATAAAATCAACTTTATTAGGAGATTCATACCTAGATTTGTAGAATTGGTGAGACCACTAACTCGCATGCTCAATTAAAATTAGGATTTATTATGGAGAAAATAAGCTAAAATACATTTTTTTCCCATTAAATAAGTCATTATTAAATCTCTTACCATCTTCACCCTTTATTTTATGAAATATTTCTTCATGTAGCCTACTCTACATGTGATACTATTTTGGCTATGCTCATGTAATAAAATAGTAAAGGATTAGAGGATCCTATTACCTTTTTTCATAAGCATTGAAAGGATATGAGGAGAAATATAAATTATTTTAACATAATTTCCTTTCTATCATAAGTTGCATAAATAATTTTATACATATGGTCTCTAATAATAAGACCTTTATTATGGTGGTTCACTGTAACATAAAAGATTTTATCCTTAATAGAGACCTAAGTGAAAAAAGGGTTGGTTGGGTGATCAAATGCATGGAATATGATATATAAGTGAAGTTTAAAAGTTTTATCCTAGGTATGGAATTTTTTAAAAACCTTTAAAAAAATGTTAAAGAGGAGAAAGAATTTATTTTGATAGTCTAAGATGGTTAACATGTAGCTTAAACTATCTCTTCTTCTATCTAGACGTAAGACATAGAAAAATTCCTCCAAATGGGAGAATGTAATATAGGATTAGAAGGGAAAATAAGATAGATTTAAGGATGAATATATCCCTTAAATATTTATTAATGGGGTAATACTTAATAAGTACATTGGTGGTATGTTACTGAGATGTGTAAAAACTAGCCAAGTGGACAAGTTGTTAGAGCAATTACATGATGGGTTTGTAGGAGGTCACTTTGAAAGAGTAATATGTTTTTGGCCCACTTTTATTAAATATTCAAATTATTGGGTTAGATATGTTCCAAATTTTCAATGTTTATTAGTAAGCAAATACTAGTTGTCATGCCTTTAAAACCTATTCAAGTTGAGAAGCCCTTCATACAATGGGAATTAAACTTCATATGTATGATTTATCCCACATATATTGATGGAAATAATTGGGTTTTAACATAAAATTATTAATTTAATATTTGGGTAGAGGTATTTTCACTTAAGGAAGCAAATGATAACTTTGTTTTAGAGTTTTATGATAGCCTAATGACTTAATTTGGGTTCCCTTCAACCATTATAACATATAATGCTTTATCTTTCAATAGTGAAAAAGTTTTTTATTATTCCCTTAGTCATAGAATATATCTCAAATATTCATCCACTTGGTATCCTCAAGGAAATGGACTAATAGAGTCCACCAATAAGAACTTGATTAGGATCATTAAGAGGATAATGGAGGATAATCAGGATGGAATACCAAGTTAAAGACTACCTTGTAGGTAAATAGAATTACTCCAAAGAAGACTATTGGTCACTCTCCTTACCTTATAGCTAATGGTAGATAATAAAATCTACCTATTTCACTAAAACTTCTAGCCTTGGAACTTACACATTAGTTGGAGCTCATGGAGAATGATGTAATGAAGGTAAGAATGAATGAGTTGAGAGCTAGAAGAAATAAATGACAATGTTATGCATGATATGTGTTCTAACCAACCAAGGAAAAAGATATTTTTACAAGAAAAATTCACCCAAGACCTTTCATCAAGCTAATATTATGCTTAAGTGGGATGAAGACCATGCCAATATAGGTACACATTCAAAATTTGATAGTCTTTAGAGTGGTCCATATGTCATTACTAGTTATAAAGAGAGTAACGATTTCTAGTTATCCAATTTGAGTGGTGAGGATCTAAATATTCTTGTCAATGGGATGTTCCTCAAGTATTGATATTAGGATAACCAATCCTCTTGGACATAATAGTAGTTTCCTTCCTCTAAGTATTGTTGCACATGATTGTTATTTGTTGTTTTGTTTTAGTTATTTTTTTATCTCTTGTTTTGTGGTTTTTTTGTTTAATTTGTGTTCAATTCTATAAGGTTAGATAGTTTCAAAGTGAATTCAAGGTATTTTATGTATCTATGAGTGATAATCAATAGGTTTTATATTTTTTTGACCAACATGCTAGTCAAACCAGTTGAGTCACCATATATGTTGACCACTTTAAGTCTTTAGGTCTAGAATGGTGTTAATTTGAGTATTGGGATATTTGGTCAATCATTAAAACCTCATAGTTTTCATGTATCCCAAGGAATCATGTAAATTCAAAGGAATTTTCATTGCCTATCAAGTGGTGGGAGTAGGTCTCAATGTCATGACATTGGCATGTCTTTGTTTTAATTTATGTTAAGTGTCCTCTTGGTGTTTGAGTATGTTTGGATGTCTTTCAAAAAGTATTGAAGTGATATTATAATCTAGAGTGCCTTTATGGAGATGGTGAGAGGTGGTATATGATGACTCACTATGATATTTTCTATGTGTATTCAATATATGCAAGGTATGGCTGATCATAAGCCTTGAAAGGGTGATAAAGATACATGGAATCCTAATTCAAACTTTTAAGAAAACAATAATGTACTTTTTATGATATTCATTAGCAAATATTATTTGAGGCTATATGTAT
This sequence comes from Torreya grandis, assembly GCA_037957365.1. NCBI lineage: Eukaryota > Viridiplantae > Streptophyta > Pinopsida > Cupressales > Taxaceae > Torreya > Torreya grandis. The sequence goes on from JARHVA010002500.1 coordinate 1,149,569, forward strand.
GTTGTATAAAAGAAATATTTTGGTCTTAAAATGACAAATTTTGACTTCAAGAGGCCACTAAATCATCAATAACATCTTTAATCACCCTCGTGGTCATGATATTGCTTTAGTCAAATGTTTTTATGCTTTGAAATTGTCCCCTCTATGAGTCTATAAAGTTGTTTTTCCATCAAGAAAGATTACATGTGTTCCTTACTTTGAGATGTATTTTTCCCTGTATTTTCCCTAATATTGCCCTAAAATGGTGGTTTAGAACTGAATCATGAGGAAATGGAGGATAATTTGTAAGATTTAATAGCCTTTTCTAGTGGTACAAATCCATATATAATAGCTTTTCTCAAGAGAAGTCATGGAGATGTAATAGGGTCTTGTTATAGGTATATGGTGAATATATTATAATGTTTGATGCTTTGAGAAGCCAAAAACTAATGTGTTTTCCATGCTTAGTTCATTAGCAAGCAGACATCAAGAGAACTTCAACTTTGTGAATAGTCTATACATGAGAGAGAAAGAAATAGGATTCAAGATCTTGGCTAGATAAATGAGACCTTATGACCTTATAATCATGGTTTTTTTTGTTTGTTTATTATTCCTAACTTTAAGAACATAAGGGTTTTGGTCACCATTCATATCTACACAAGGAAAGAGAAGTAGTATGGTTTTGTTGAGTTTTTGACTATTTTAGTCAAATTAATGCTTGTTACTAATTATTTAGACATCAAAGAGACCTTTTATTAATTACTTAGATTTTTGACCCACATGTGTGAGTATATAGAGCTAAAGAACACATAAACTACCAAATTTAAAATTTGTAGGCAAGTTTGAAGATAATACATGCTTTAATGGTTTATTCAAAGTTGTAAAAACATAGAAAGATATTATATGATATGTTTAATTCATGATAATGTGTCCTTATTTCAATTTTCTCAAAGTTTCCTCAAATTATGATAACCTATAAAACACCAATCTATCCATAACACCCTCATAGTCACATTTAGCAGATGTTAAGGTAATTTAACATATGTTAAGGTAATTTAGAGAATATTAGGTTTATTTTTTCATTGTGTATGCTTATTTAAAATCCTTAAAAATGATTTATATTGTTAATTCATATGTTTATGCTTATATAGGATCATTTTAGACTATATTAACTATGGATTCATGAGTAGATGCATTCCCCCATGTTTCATTCCATGTTCATAACCTTATCACTACCACTCAACCATTTTTATAAGCTTATCACTCCATTCTCAATCTCCATATATACTCTATTATCACCACACATGTATCATTAATGCATGTCCACATCCATATCATAAATCTAATATTTTAGTACATTTCAAGGTTTTTTTGTATCATCATGGTCATGAAAGTAAGATATAAAGTGTTAAACCCTACTAAATCTTCACCTACATCCAAGTTAAAAGTACAATCAATCAATCTACATTATTTGAGAAGACTTGAGTAGATAAGAAGGTATATGTAGTTAAGGTATATATATTTTAGAATGTCGTTATATACTAGATCATCATAAGACATATTATTTATCATTTAAAGGTATTTTATCATCTAATTTCCACCTCTATCTATATAAAAGTCTTTAATATTCACCTATAGGATATAAGGGATGATAGACTAATCTTGAGCTAATGAAGTGACCAAATATGTTTGAAAGATACTTGAATTCATAATGAACATTTATAGGTTAAAAATAAATTATTAGAGATATTGGTGTGAAGGTGAGTTTCAACCCAAATGATAAAATCATAATCTCTAAAGTGAACTCATAATCAAGACTTGAGAGCTACATACAGTCAACAATCAGGGTGTAATATTTTTAGAAGGTCATGAACGTAATGAAGACAAAAAATTGTGTGAGGGTTTTATTATATTTAATGAGTGTTAGATATTTATTATGCATATCAATTAACTTATCAAGGTATTGTTAGATCCTTCTCCATTTACATAAAAACAAATAGAGAATGGTATTCTACAACTAGTATATGATTATAGACAATCAAAGGTAGGAGTAGAGATGGGGATGAATGTATAAAATGTGATAATTAGAGGGAGAATATAATGGAATTTAAAATGAGGTGATTAGGACATAAAATTAACTTAATCAAATTTCTTAATCTTGGATAAGGATCAAAACATACTCAAGTGACTCCTTAAGGGCATACACAAGCTGTGAACTCAAGATAAGCAGTTAAGCCTAAAGGGAGGGGAAAATATGAGATAATAGACACACTAATGTATATAGTAGTTAGTAAATATATTTCATAAATAATTTTAATGAAAAATAATACTATGTGGAGGATTGTGAAGAGAGATTCAAAATCTCATAGACATAGTCATACACACAGTCAATGCCTACAACTAGTCTTGGGGGAGTTTATGATTTTAAGGCATGTATAGGTGTAGTTAGGATCTAAAATTTGGTATAAATGATAATTATAACTATATTAATATATAAATTATATCTTAAATTTTACACAATCAATGGAAACATTCACTATTTTGTCTCAAAGCTACCATAATGAGTTAGCAGCCAGTAATTAGACTAGGTGGACTATTTGGGGGTTTGTAGATAAGAGATGAGGCTTTGGATTCATGTATATGTTTTGAGATAATAAAATATGATATTATGTGTATTAATATAGTCTATGGTATTGATAACACTTAGATATCAAGTCAATATGACCTTGAGGGCTAGAATATGGAAATAAACCTTACACCTAGTAAGAGACCCTACCACCATATTGAGATAGATCCAAGTCATAATTTAAAAATAATGGTCATAATAATGTTTTGGAGAGTAAATAAAAATTTTAGGGAAGTTTTGGAGTTAGGGCGATGCAATAAAATGGTCAATTTGTCCCTTAAATCTTCCATTGGCTTACATAGTCTACACAGTTATTCGAAGCACATTTATATGCATTCATATCTTAACACATAATTTATATTGGAAATAAAGATATTAAATAGAGTTAAATGGTTCAATGGAATTTAGATAAATAATAAGAAGTTTTAGTTTGGAGGTCTGTAATGTATGAACCATCGTTAAGATAGTGGACCTCTAAAACCCTTGCTAAAACCCTAAAAGTACTTGATGAAGGAAAAATGCTTCAAAATGCATCCAAATGAAGTATTTGTGCCATAAAATTATATTTTTGGTCTTCTTGACTCTCCTAATCATCACAACCACCTATTTTTTTGGCATGTGCATAGGTCATGTTATATGAACTAGGCTTGAGAAGGTTAATTTAAGCCTATGAGCAAGGAATTGAAGGGTATTTACATATATAATGAATCATAAAAGAGATACTGGGTTGTAAAGGCCCTAAATCCCTTACAAGAACCATATATAGGGGTATTCATGACTAGTTCTATTGGAAGATAGACTTGGGTGTTCAAATAAGAGACTATATGCATGTAGATAGAAGGCAAATGGCTTGATCAAGACAATATCATTTATCCAAGGGACTTTAGTGATTTTATTCATGTTTGTTAGGAATAAATATAGAAATTGATGCAAAAAAATTTCATAGAATCAAGATAATAATATATATAAATAGAGATTCAAAAAGAACAAAAAATAAACATGGAAAATAAGAAGACCAAATTTAATGTGGTTCACCCAATGTGGGCTACATCCACACCAAAAAACTTTCTCAAATTTTATTACAAGATAAGAGAGTACAAACCATTCTTAGATCAGTCTTCTCACAATTACAATGCATAATTTTTTTTGGAGCTATGCTTAATAAACCCTCTTAAATTCACACCTAAATTCACACACTCTATTCTTCTTTCTCAAACACTAGTTCTCATGATGTATTAACTATGAAATATCCATAAATATATAATATATCAAAAAAGTGGTATTATAAAATAATGGGTATCAAAATGATGGTCAGAATCAACCCAAAATGGTTTCCCATTAAAAGGGGTCCAAAATGTTTTTTGAACCCCAAAGAGAATACATATAGAGTATATAGTACAATTAAAATGTAAAATATTTTAAAATACATTGTAATTTAGAAATAGGATACACAACACAACAATGTCCCACTTGGAGATTGATTTCTTTTGAGTAGGCTTCTCAATCCTTCACTATCAACTATGAAGGCCAACTGAAACTGAACATAGCTTCAGTTTCTCCCTTGTGACCACCTTGGTCATCATGTCTATAGGATTTTGACTAGTATGAATCTTTTCTAACTTCAAATTCTCTTCCTCCAAAGTTTTCCTAATTAAATGGTAGCTTAACTATATATATTTCATCCTAGAGTGTAAAAAAAAGTTCTTTTCTAGATGTATATCACTTTGACTATTAATATATATCTTCCCTTCCTCTTACTCATGTTGTAAATCTTCAAATAATTACTATAACCAAATAATTTATTTATTTTCCTCTATGGAAGCAACATGATTACCCTCTATGGTTGACAAAGCCACAAGTTTCTGTAGTCATGAAATCTAGCTCACTATAATGTCACCTATAGTAAATGCATATCCTATTGTACTCCTCTTGTTGTCTAAATTTCCATCCATGTTCGAATTTTCATAACCATGAAAAGTGATGTCCAATCCACCATAGATTAAAAAAGACCCTGTAGTCCCTCTTAAATACCAAAGGATCCACTTCACTACCTTCTAATGTTATCTACCTGGATCACTCATGTACCTACTTACTTCTCCCACTACATGGGCAATATGTAGCCTAGTGTACACCGTGGCATATATCAAGATGTGAAATACTGATGAGTAAGGTACATGTGACATTTGAATTCTCTCCTCCTCTATATTGGGACACTTCTCCTTTGATAACTTAAAATTACCTTCTAAAGGAGTCCCAACTAGTTTAACATCTTGCACACTAAACTTCTCCAAGACCTTTTTGATGTAAACTTCCTTGAATTAAGTCACCTTTCATTCTTTCCTATCCTAAGTTACTCTCATACCAAGGATTTATTTTTGTACTCCCAAATCATTCATAGAAAAGGAATTACTAAGTTATTCCTTGAGTACCTTTATTTAATGCATGTTATTACTTGAAACTAACATGTCATCCACATATAGACAAAGGATATGTAATCACCATCGTAAAATTTATTGATATATAATGCAATGGTCTAAATGACACCTAGAGTATCTATGTTCCATCATAAAACTATAAAATTTCATGTACCACTGTTATGGAGCTTGTTTCAGGCCATAAAATCTCTTCTTTAATTTACACACCATGTTCTTCTTCTCTGTGACCTCATATCCTTTTGGCTAATCCATATACAATTCCTCTTCCAAATCACCATGAAGGAATTTAGGCTTCACGTCTAGCTACTCTAAGTGCAAGTCTTTTTTTGCAATTATCCCAAGAATAGTCCTAATAGAAGTCATCTTTACCACTAGGGAAAAAATATCAATAAAATCAATTCCCTTATTCTATACAAATCCCTTTATTTCACCTCTTCTTGAAACCATCATATTCTTTAACTCTACACACCCACTTATTTTGTAATACTCTCTTACCTTTAGGTGGGTTTACCAAATCCAAAGTCTAATTTCTCATGAGAGACTAATGATCCTCATCTAAAGCTTGCTCCCACTTCTTCCCAACATCTACCTACATTACTTCTTCAAATCACTCTAGCTCTCCATTATCAGTGACAAATAAATAATTAAGCGATGGATAAAAACATTCAAGTTCCCTTCTTACCCTAAAAGACCTTCTCAACATAGGAGTTTAATGTTTTTATGGAGTAGGTGTAGTTTCTTCAAAACTTTATCATCTGTAATGTCCTCCAATATTGTGTAATCTTATTTGGAATCCTCTCTCTGATCCTACAAATACTATTTATACATGACTTTTTCATTAAAGAGAACATACCTAGACCTAAAGATTTCCTTGTCCTTAAGACTCCAAATCTAGAAACCAAAGTCATCCTCACCATAACCAATAGAGGTACATTTTTTAGATTTAGACTTTAAATTGGTCATATAATCCTTATCAATATGAATAAAGGCTTCACATCCAAATTTTATAAAAAGTGAATAATCAACCTTATTACTAGACCAAGCTTCCTCAGGTATTCCTCCTTTCAAAGAAGATGAAGGACCTTTATTTATTAGCTATACAACTATGTTTAATGCTTCTACTCAATACTAAAGAGGTATCCCTACATGCAACCTCATGCTCCTAACACACTCTATGATAGTCCTATTAACTATTTTTGACACTCCATTATGCTATGGAGTTTTGGGAATCATCATCTATCTATGAATTACATTCCTTGAACATTAATAAAAAATGCATTACTATAATATTCCCCACTATTATCTAACTTGAGACCTATTTCATTCTCAACAAAGGCTTTCCATATTTTAAACATATAAAACAAATTATATTTTATCCTAATGCCATACACCCAAACTTTCCTAGTTACATCATAAATAAAAATGACATAATAAGATGACCCACCAAAAGAATATACTTGAGTTGGCCCCCATACATTTGAATAAACTAGCTCTAACTTATTGTCCTTCCTCGTAGGTCCAACCTTGAGAAAGTTTACCCTTTTATATTTTTCATACGCACAGTCTTCAAAAAAATATAAATCAAGTCCTTTTAATCTAGGAAACCAATCATTCAAAATTTGCATATCCTTTTAGCTCATATGATCAAGCCTATTGCGCCACAAAGTTGCATCTGCATCTATAGTAACTAAATTACAATAATCATCACTACTTGATAAATATAGGGTACAAACCTTTTTATCTCTTACTACTATAGGAGAACCCTTGGTCACCTTCCAAGAATCTACTATGAATGTCACCATACAACCTTCACTACCTAGGTGTCCTATGGATACTAATTTCCATCTCAACATAGGCAGATGCTTGACATCCTTTAGTAGCAAAGGGTTGCCATTTTGTAGCTTGATCTAAGCACGTCCCTTTCCTACTATGATATAAGGATCATCATCACCAAGGTAAAAATGTATAAAATCCCTTTGAATATAATCAATAAAATATTGCTTTTATGGTGTAACATGAAAATAAGCCCTTGAATCTAAAACCCAAGATTCAGTAATATTGTCAATGGAGAGAATTAATGCATCCTAACAAACATTGCCTATTTACACATTCACCTCCTTGGTATCTTCCTCATTTTTTTTATGAAGAGACCAACAATCCTTTTTCACATGCCTAGTCTTTCCATTGTGCCATCATACCATCCTAGCCCTTGATTTTGACCTTTCATGACTGTTTGACTTTCCACATTTTCCTTTTCCTCTAAAATTTTTTCTCCCTCTTCTCTCCATCACAAAATCATAACCTAAAGTATAAGTTTACCGAAAACTTTTTTGTCACATTTCCTTGCTAAGGATTACTCCTATGACATCCTTAAAATTCAAATTGGAATTATTAGAGACCAAGTTACTCATAGCCATTACTAGGCTATTCCAACTCTCTAGTAAGGAACACAAAATAAGCAAAGCCCTAACTTCATCATCAAAATCTATTTTTATAAAATTCAACATACTCATAACCATATTGAATTCATTTATATGATCAACAACTGAACCATTTTTAGGAATCTTAATATTAAATAAGTTTTACATTAAAAATATTTTATTAGAAGAAGAGGGCTTCTCATATAACTTACCTAATGAATTTATGAGAAATTCTATGGTCTCCTATGATATATTAAATGTGACCAAAGATGCAAGGCATAACCTAATGGCCCCAAGTGATTTCCTATCAAGCAACTCCCAAGCCTCATCTATCATACTCATTAATTGTTTTAATTTTCCTCTTGGTGGAGCATGAAGGTCCTTTTGATAGAGATATTCCTCCATCTATATCTTCCATAGACCAAAGTTTTCTCCATTGAACTTTTCAACCTTTGATCTATGATCATCAACCATAGCTCACACTTGAACTAGTAATAATTCCTATGATTCAACACTTCAACAAATACAACTTGAAGCTCTGATACCAATTATTAGGAATACATATAGAAATTGATGTGGAATAATTTCACATAATCACAATAATAATAGATATAAGTAGAGATGCATAAAGAATAAAAAGTAAACATGTAAAATTAGAAGACCAAATTTAATGTGGTTCACCGAATGTGGGCTACATCGTCTAAGAAACACTTGCTCAAATTTTATTACAAGACATGAGAGTATAAAATAATCTCTAATCAGTATTTTTGAAATTATAATGCACTAATATTGTTTGAAGCTACACTCAACAAACCCTCCTAAATTCACACACTCTATTCTTCCTTCTCAAACACTAGCTCTCATGATATATTCTAAAAAATATCCATAAATACATAATACATCAATAAATTGGTATTACAAAATAATAGGTACCAAAACCATGGGTAGAATAAACCCAAAATGGATTCCCATTGAAAGGGGTCCAAATTTTTTTTTAACCCTAGTGATAATATATATAGAGTGTATAATACATTTAAAATGTATAGTATTTGAAAACACATTATAATTTAGAAAAATGATCCAAAAAAAAATAATGATAGATATAATGGATAAGATCCTTACAAATCACATTGAAGATAAAACTCTAAGAACCCTATAGTAGTATATCCTTGTCTATTAGCCTCCTTGAATAGTGACATCTAGAAGAGTGAGAAAAAAGAAAGATGAGGCATAAGGATACCTGTAATATTCATGAAAAACATTATAAAGTTGTTTTAGGTGTGTATATATTGTATGAGATATAGAGTAGATGATATAACTAGTCATTCCAACCTTAATATAGCTAACACTGCTCATAAATCATGTTTCTTCCCTGAGAGGTGATTTCACACACACTATTGTATAGATATTCTACATGGGAGGTTGAAAACCTTAGGAGAGGTGGAGGACTTAGTATACTAGTTTTTTGTGGAATTAGTTTAGATATTTATCCCCTAAAATCTATGAATAATTGGTAAGAGTCCTTAGTACTCTTAAACCTCCCTAAAACCCTAGTTATGACCTGACTAGTAAGATTTGAGGGAAAAAGGATATAGACTTATGGGAATAACTTGATAATCACCTAGATAATATAGTACACTTATAGAGGGTCATGATGATGGTACTTTATTTTATGAATGTTGATTCACCTATTAAAAAATAGTGTTTTTTCAAGAAAAAGTGTAGAAAAAGAGTAATAATGTAGTTTAGGAAGTTGAATATCATTGGGTATGTTTTTTATGAGACTTCTTTCACTTCATCAGATTATGAGTTGTTCAATTTTTTTCTTGGAGGTACCTCTACTAGCCTTCACTAATTATCCAATTTATGAGACTAGTGAAGATGAATTAATTATTCAAGGAAGAGTAAGGTTGTGGATGAAAGAATTTGGGCATAGAAAGACTATGTGCAGTTAATTCAATATCTAGAAACATCCATAATTTTCCTTCAAAGAAAATAAGTTCCACATTCATGAGCTAACACAAAGGTTTTTCGGTGATTCCATGGATATGACAAACCCATAAGAAGATGTAGTTAGTTTGTTTCTTCATGGAAGTTGGTTATTTATTATTATTTAATAATTTTAATAGATAAAAGAGATAAAATTAAATTAATATGACATGCATAAATATTTCATGGGTCAACAGTTATTAAAAATAGTCTTTGACCATCAAAAGGACACTCTTTTAAAGCACTTTAATGCATGGAAGATTATTTTAACTATCATGTGGAATATAATTATGGTCTTTTCACTTCTCAAAATACTTTTATGCCAATATCCTTTATCTCTTCATGTAATTCTATTTATTGAGTTTTGAAGTCTTTAATTTTTATCCCTTAGGTTGGTATAATAAAAATATACTAAAATTGTATCTTGTACTAGGATTTAATAACAAAATATTATCACAAATATATTAATTGGTATTATTGTGTATCTTAATTTTCATAAAAGTATGAGTTTTATCCTATTTTTTAGGTCCTCTCCTTCACCTAATGTTATGTTGTCATTCTCTATATGTTGTGAAGTTTTAAAATGTTGAAGTTATTTTAAAGAATGAGTTAGTTTGTAGTGTCTTATATAGACCTCCATTATTTAACCTTCAAGTTGTAGACTTTTATCTAACCTCCATATGAAATACTCATGTTTAGGATTGTGTTATGAAATTATAGTTTATAATCTATTTCCATTTGATTCATAAATGTGCTTAAGGACAAGGTTAAGAGAGGATCATTGAATAATTGGTGCATAACCATCCCTAGTATAGTTTTTCCTTTTAAGTTGTCTTTCTATCTCTTTTCACCCCTAAAACAAATAGGTTTTATAATAATAATTCAAATTTAATATATCAAGGTAACTAGCCACATGAGATATAGGTTTGGTTTAGCTATAAGTAACCCACAACCTCTAGACCAATCACATGTTAGTCTTGGTTTGAAGCAAAAGTGAACAATCTACTTTAAAGGGTAAAACTTGGGTTGATAACAATCCCTACATGCATATTTCTAATATATGGCCTATATGGCTAACTATTATGATAAAGTTGGCATAAGTGTATATGATGGACTAATACACCTCTTGGGTGGAGACATATCTAGTGGCATGCTTTCTAAGGTAGTATAGACTCCCACACCTAATAACCCCTCTATTAGTGCATCCTTATTGGATAAGACATGTTAGAGAGTTGAGATGGAGAGGAGGAAGAATACCATTGGATATACATGTGATTAGGTTGTGACATGTTAGACCATGGATTGGTTGATCATGAAAACATGTGGTAGTGGGATGAGATGACATGGATGTGGATGCAAGTACACTTAAAGTACCATAATAGGCACCATATAAGTAACAACACCATGCTGACCACACTATAGATGAATTCACTACCAATAATAATAATCATAAGCATGATATATAATGTTAGAGGACCTACTAGCCATGCTAGGATACAACTAGTCCATAGAGTCACCTGTCAAGAAAGGATCATGGCATGCTAGAGTGGTGACTCCTAAATTTTCACTAGTGTAGAGGCAACTGAAAGAGGAGGTACTCGAGGGATAAATCGATGCAAAAACTATGCTGAACATAAGATGATATGAGGAGACAATGGTTTATGATACCAATATTGGTGATAAATGCTACTTAGTTTTTATTTAGGATTTGATATAAGACACTAATTAAATTAGATTATATTAGATAAATAGATTATTTTTTGATATCTATGTGATTTGATATCTATATGGTTTAGATCCATAGATCCTATGATAGAGGAGATCAGATGGGCATATCTAATTATGGATGTACACCATGATATTTTAGATCGGGTGATATAATTATATGACCACACCATGTTAGATGATATAGTGGTACTTTTTACCCCAACCTAAGTAGGTTGGTTTAGACTAGTGGGAGAGGATGCGAGGTAGTTTCAAGCATGCAAGGATGGATTTTAGCCATCGACAGGGGTGGGAGAGGGAGAGGCATAAACTTGGTAGGCCTTATCTTAAAAGAGAGACACACACGGCTAAAATGATCCATCTTGGATAGGTGTAGGCCTAGGTGTCTAATCTATAAGGACATGTAGTAAGTTTGTGTTCCCAAACTACCTCATTATAGTATACCATTTAAAAGGGATAATTAGAAGAATCTATGGGTAATGTATCTAAGACACAGGATATGCATGATGGATCCTAGCCTTAGAGATAGAGCTATTTTGTATTTTATTCCTTGTATTATATTAAACACATGATATATAGATATTGATTTTGAAACTTGGATTTGATCTCATGAGTTATATTTGGCTGTGGATGTTGATGTGTGGATATATTTATTTCTAGAAATTGTATTTAGATTTTGTTGGATATGCTATGGGAAATATATGTTGAGCTTTCTATTTTCTATAATTATGTGATAGACATGCATGGTTAAAAGTGAAAAGGTGAAAAAGACTTGGAAATTATAAGTAATCAAAAACAAATGTATGACACAGGATATCATGATGGGAGATAAGTAATAGCAAAATATGATTAAATATAATAAACCAAAGATGGTAAAAAATGTAAAAAAAAATATTGTTGAACCATGTAAAACATTTACACTAAGTTAAAACAAAAAAATCACACTATATCATGTGAGGAAGCATGAAAATAATGTAATAAAATGGAAGGAATGAGAAAATCAAATGGTATAACAAAAACAAACAAATTAAGTTAATAAATCATACTAAATCATGTTGGGAAGTATAAAAAGAAAAAAAAATAGAAAAATTGAACCTAAATTGATCACACTAATTCAAGTTGGGAAGTATGAAAAATTTAAGAAAATGTTTGTAATCACACATGAAATTTAAAAATAAGAGGATAAAATTGAAATATAAATGAATTAAGAATAAAACATACTATATCAAGATGGGAAGCATGTCAATGATGTGGAACTCATAATAAATAATTATTTATCTCAAATTTTACACATGTAATTTCATTATGACTTGGGTATTGGAATTTTTTGAGGAAGGCCTGGTGTTATCCATGGTCTTACACTCAAAATCACATAGAAAACACCAATTATGTGTAAAAAAACCATGGGAATTATTTTAAAATTATTGGTAATGTGGTAATTTGTGAGGAAGGCCTGGTCCTACCTATGGTATTACAATGCAACTCCCAAATGGAAACTACTAGAGGGAGTGGTCAGATAATCAAAACAATATCTCTCAAGGGAAAATATTAGGTTATTGTAAATGTAAGAGGGAATTCAAAAATAAAAACATAGGTGTCGATGAGAAGACCTTGGAAAATATGAGGCACGCTAAGGACACAAAAAAGACACTAAGTGGCTAGTGATCATTAATATATAAAGGACACTCATTCAAAATAAGCACAAAGTTATATATGAAAATAAATTAGATACTAAGATATAATCATGTTGGTTACATGAACAAGAAAATTAAAATGGACCTACCTTCCCACAACATGTTCCCCATTTCTCAGGGCCTCTTACAGATTTGTTAGTCTACAATGAAGATTGGGTACTTGTGTGAGAAAGTAGGTAGTATTAAAATATATATTTTTATTCTCATTTTCTAATATATTGGCCTACCATACCCCAATGGACCTAGACTATATCATGAGGCCAAATGTGGACTTTTAGATTCAATTATAAAAAGGAGATGTGCTTTGAATAACATCTTTTAGTGTTATTTGACTTTTGAAAATTTTAATGTTGTCTTTTTTATTATTGCCTTTTATTTAAATGATTTGGATTTTGAATTTTTATAGATTTCAAAATTATTCCTCCATATGGAATTGGAATGAACAGCATGATATAAAACATGATACACACAAATAAGCCTTAGACTTTGGCTAAAGGAATCTAAGTATTCAAAGAGATGACTAAATAAAACACTTAGGCTTACCTATGAACTAGTATGTTATCTCAAGTTTCAACCATGTGTATGCTTAGTTTGTGAAAATAAATAAGAGGAATCAAGGAAGATCCAAAGTGGATTGGTAAATATGATTGAAATGAGAGAATTTTTTTTCTAACTTATCACATGTTAAAGAAGGAATACTAACAAGAGCAATGTGTGCATAACCATGTCACGATAATAATTATCCATATTTTTGATATAAGGTAGCAAAAAATCATGAAAAAAGACATAAGCATCCATGGAAATAAATTAAATTATAAATATAATCATTTAATCATGAAAATAATAAATAAAATATTAGAAGGAAAAAAAATGACACCATAGACAACACATAATCTAGATATATGAAGCAAAATTTGACATAGAGTAAAATGATATAAACTAGATATATATCAAAAATGGAGTACACATCCAATCCAAAACCATAATGAAGAATAAAGTGAAGCAACACCATGATGTGTTCATAAATACTATCAAATCTATCCACAAACATTATCCATAACATCTAATAAATCTTTGTGAAGTTGGATCCTAATTATAGTGAGGGTTTCATCAATATTTAGTGAAAGATATGAAAAGACCTCTCATCAAATCTCCTCTAAAAAAATGTAGGCATAGCTAACGGATAATGCTCAAAAATACCATTATGAATAAAATACTTAGGAGAAGGAATAAGAGTGGAATATGTTAGACACTAAGTGATGACAATTTTTCCTACTAGGCCAAATGTCAACCCTTGCAATCAAAAACCTTCATGAAGACCCCCTAAGCTTGATCATGGTGCTTAGAACTTGTCATGATCTCCTCAATGATCCTAGAAGTCCTTGTTAGCATGGATTAAGGATTCATGTTTGTGTTAATATTGATTTGAAAGATAAAAATATGTCACATTAATCATTAGTAGTCTTTTGACTAGTCAAAATGTTCTTGATCACATTAGAGTTCTTCTCTTGGTCTCTTTTGAAACCAAGGCCTATTTTATCACTATAAATCTTTTAACTACTTAAAATGTTTCCTATATCATTGGTACTATTTTAGAACCTCATAAATGAATTATCCTTACTTGATGTCTAATATAACTCAGCTCTTCAGGACTCCACTTGAGTTACATACCTTGCACATTCTTCTTCTTTGGTCTTTAGACTAGCAGTCAAAATCTCAATTTGAGTCTCTACCTATTTAACTATTTACTCTTGTTCTTTAGATTCATTACTTAGTCTAACTTTTAAAAAAAATATTTTATCCTCATAATCTTTGATAATATACCTCATTAACCTATTATTATTCTTTAACATCTTTAGTTCATCTAGAGTATTCATCAACTTAGCCTCAAAGTCTACCTCATCATCTTATTCATCTGAATCACCAATAACATCTCCAATCCATATGGAATATTCTTGATTTGAATAGCTTGATTCTTCAAACATGAAGATAAATTCATTAACATCAGGCCCATCTCCTTTATGGTTACTCTTATAATTACTTCTCTTACTCTCATTAGATGAGCTGCATTCTTCCTTGGTGTATAAACTTCTTTTATTCTTTAAAAACTTCTTATAATCATACCTTCTAAAGCTTTTATTTCTCTTATAAGACCTATAGGACATTTTATAATAATCATTACCTTCATAATTCTCTTCATCATCCCTTTCCTTATGCTTATAATGGAACTTGTTAGTAAAGTGTCCAATCTCTCTATAATTGAAGCATTTAAAGGGTAGTTTGTCTTTGTGTTTACCTAAGCTTGTCTTCAACTTTCTTGCAAACATAGCTATCAACTCATCATCAATATCAGATTCATCATTATATTTGACTTTATTACCTTGTGTCTTCTTATCCTTTGGCTTATTTTTTGTTTTTAATGCATTTTCCTTCTTTGTAGGTCTTCATTCACTTATCCTCATCTCATAGGCTATTAGGGTGCCATAAAGTCCATCCATCTCAAGCTTGTCTAGATATTGCATCTCTTCAAAAATAGATACCTTAAAATAAAATTTGGGAGTTAGAGATCACTAAATATTTTTAAATATAATACACTCTTTCAAATTTTCACCTAGACCTCTTATGACGTTGACCTCTTCATCAATCCTCAATAAGTATGCTATAATGGTTTCATCTTCATTCATTTTTATGCTTTCAAATTGTATTATATGAGTTTAAAACTTGGATAATTAATATTTGGAGTATCCCTAATGAATATTATTAAACCTATCCCACATTTATTTAACATACATATAGTGCATCACCTTTACAAGTTCTACCTCTGATAGGCCACTCATAATACCATTCATTGCTTTTGAGTTATTGGCACTAGCCTTCTTGCCTATTGCATCTGTATGAGGAATAGGGGGTAGAGAATATACATACAATACTAATTTAAAAACATCATGAACTTTATAAATTAGATAGTTTCTCATCCTAATGTTCCAAAAATCATAATTGAATCCATTATACAATGAAGCCTTGTTTGTAGAAAAACCACCTTGTGCTTGACTAGCCACTTTTACTTGCTTTTAATCTCCATTAGGTTATAAGAAATTATTCAAAGGACTTGATATGATATGAAAATTTATAATTATGTATACTAATATGTGGGTTTTGAATCATTTTCCTTCAATTTTTCCTTCAATTTAACTTAACATCCATGAAGCATTCATTCACATAAATACATTACTAAATACATACATAAGCATCTATTAAATCAAACAACATAAGAACATAAGATATATGTGGGAAACCATCTTGGGGGATAAAAAACACTGATTCACATATTTTAATACATTCATATAATAAATTAATCAAACTTATAGTGAGTCACCAACCCCATAAGAAGCACCAACCCCTCACTACTTAAGCACAAACTCAACTAGTCTTTTAACAAGCACCAACTTACAAGGAGGCTCCAACCCCTTAGGTAACCTAGCAAAAAATCACATACCTTGATCATATGATCAAAATTTAACACATATTTTTCACCCAAATGAATATAACCTCCTCATTTTTCTCTTCTCACTCTTTTATCTCTCACAAATAGCCTATTAGGCCTTCTCACTCAACTAACCCTTCCCTTGGCAAAATTAGGTCAAATTCCATTACTAAAAACCTATATAAAAAAATTATATCTTCATTAAATATTCATCACACCTTTTTATGATATTAAATCCATTTACCTAGTCTCCAAAATTCTATATCATTTGCTCATATGCTAAATATTCTAACTAGTCAAATTAGGCCTATTAGGCCTTCTCTTTATATTTGACTCTTTATTTTACCCATATTTGTTTTCCAAGAAAATATAAATACTTATATAACAATTATAATAGATAAAAAACATGTTTCACAAATGAAACAACCACCACATGGGTGAGTTATTACCCTTAAGGGTGAAAACCATGATTAGGCCTAATATAGACCTAATGCAATTAGGCCTTGACTAAGCACACATTTTACTTATAAATAATTATAACAACTTAATCCAAAAAAAAATGGATGAAAAAATTAATACATGCTTAAAATAGACCCGTGATAATTTCACCTTATGTTCCCAACACCATTTATCTCATTTCACTCTCTGAACCACATAATTAGGTCTACTCACCATTAGACCTTCTTACTGCCATAAAGTCTATATTATGAATCTAAATCATAGAATCAAATTTTAAAAATAAAAATAATAATAAATAACATGTATATAATATAAATTAATTTATTTTCAAAATCATGCTCATTATAATTCATCAAAAAGGTCAAAAGATATCTAACTGATCAACTTCATATTATCACTCAAAACTGCACACAAGCCTTAAGAACCTAGTCAAAAGACTTTGAATTTTCACAAATTCATATGATTTAATAATTCATAAAATGTATTAAAATTAACCTATCATAAATAAATAACAAATATATGTAAAAATACTCAAACAACATTATCATTCATACATAGAAAATTGCTTATAACATAAAAAACATAGTCAAGAAGATCAAGTCTTAAAACACCTATGGGAAAAATGTTGTGATATTAAAATGATTTATCATGATCCTTAAAAATCCTTATAAAATATTTTTATTGGTCTATAAGACCAATATTGATATATATATATATATATATATATATATATATATATATATATATATATATTAATATCAATATTGGTCTTATAGACCAACCTCATATCTTCACCCTACACATACTTCATTGTGTTAGATAGATCACTTTAATAAAAAAATTTAGCATGTTTGTGTGCATCACCAAAAATTATAAAATAATTTATATGAAGAATAGGTATTAAAAAATTAACCCATTTATTTTTATCTATCCTTAATCCTCTACAACTAATCCCTAATCTCTTTCTCGTTGTTGCCTAGTTTTCTCAATATCTTGCTCATTAGGCCTAAAAAGGCCTTTTTAGTGATAAGACATCTTCCATGAATGGTTTATAAATTTTTGGTCTAAAATATACTAAAATAATTACAATATCATAAAACATTAGTCTCACACATCATCTTCCATCCATTTTCATGCTTTGACCTAGCTAATCCCACTTGTTACATCAAAAATCTTACAAATAAGGGGTTTCCTATAGCTTCTACTCACTATTATGACAAAAAAAAATTGTTTATAGAAACATATAAGAGAATTTTACATTATAAAAAAATAAAACTAGGTCAATAAATCCATTTTATCCATAACTAAAAATATCTTTCCTATCGGGTCATTATGAGGGTTTTAGGAGGGTTTTGACTAGTTTCCCTTCTTAGCAATCATTGATAAAGTATTTCCCATAAAATCCAAAAATAATGATAAGAAATTAAATATATTTACCTTTCCCAATTTACATTAATTTATCAAGATATCATTCAAAGTTTTTCCATGCCAATGAGCATAATAAACTCTTTCATGGGTTTGCAACACCCCATTCTATGCACATAGAAAACCTTAACACCATTTTCATGCATTATCCTTTAGGATATGACCTTTAAATTAGTAAAAATAATCAAAAAAACCTATAATACCTATATCAATTATTTAAATAGATATGGTACCTTGGAAATTAACTTGACCCCTCATTATGCCATAATATGTCTCTTTGCAGAGTAGACTTTAAATAACTAGTCATTCATAGACCATGATCATATATTGAAACATATTAGAATAATCTAAATACCTCATAAAAATGTATAATTAACTTATACCATGCTCACATATGGCTCAACACAACATTCTACCATAGATATGCCTTCTCTCTAGGTCTTCATGCAAGGACTAAACCTCAAAACTTGACCTTGAAACTCATCTAAAGGATTATTTCTAACTTTATCATGTTTTCAAAAATAATTTCACTCTCTTATATTTATATTAACATAAATCACCAATATTTAATAATCTTTATGCATACACCTTCTTACAGGACTAGACTAGGGTTCTAAAGACATCTAATACACAATATTAGCTTACTTTGTACCATGATCCTAACTTTGAATTGACACCAATGTCAAAGGAATTACCAAGTTTCCTTTAAATTATCTCCCAATAGAGAATAAAAGTTTTCTTTCAACTTTTCTCCTATAGAAAAGACTTCTTTATCACATACCATCTCACCATGCATGGCCTCAACTCTAACTTTGGAATTATGGCATCTTATCTTGAATTTGATATCAATAAATTTAATTTGACATAAATGAAAACAATAAATCTTTAAAACCAACAATAGGAACATACCTCAACAATCTTTCCCTTTGTCTTGATTTTAATATTTACACAAAATTAATCAATCACAACTCCCCAAGCTGAAACTTATTCAAGTTGATCTTTCTCCCAAACAAGAAATTTCTCCCCCTTTGAAATTAATGATAAAGGGTCATCTTATTTGAAAACTATCTAATCTTTGGACCTAGAACACCACACCTTCTCTCTTTAAATAAAACCAACATAGATCAAGATCATATACTTACTCTTGAAGCATGATTAGCTCCCCTTGTCTCCATGATAAATTCAAACATTATCAAGACTATGAGTTGGTTTGATCAAGTCATCATATACATGCTTTGCGACCTATCTCTTGTGATCACACCTATAGCAGACTCTTGATTGAACCTTTAATCTGAAAGTCATTAAAGACTACAAAACTCCCCTTATGATCAAGCATCATTCAAGCTTCTTGATTATTAGTTGAATGCCTCTACGAAGCTTAATGGAGTCACCTCTTCTCTATGGAACTAGAAAAAAATAAAATCATTATATTCTTAGATCTCTATGTCCTTACTAGATTGAACTTCTTTCATGATCCTCTTAGGCATGAATAGTCTTTTTAGCTTGACCTCTTCAACATTATAGCTTTTTCTATTGATCTTGTCTACTTCATCAATAATATGAGATGATAGAGATAATTCTTGGCACTCCTTTGCATATTTACTATGCTCTACCATGGAAAATATTCCACTTGGACTTGTATACTGATCATCAACCTTATCTACCTTGTGTGTCAATTTACTATCTTGTCTTCTTTCTTATACTCTAGGGTTCTCAACTTTCTTGTTGTGTCTTGAGAATCCATGCTTATAATACTGTGAAATATGACCAACCTTATGATAATTGAAACACACTATTCCTCTTTATAGAAACACACCATGAATCAAACCTCTTGACTAATAACTCTCTTCATAGTTCCATGCATAATCATTCTTGGAGGGCCTTCTACAATGCCTTGTTCTATGTCCAAATTGGTTATATGAATAATATTATCCATTGAAGGGGTTATAATAACTTATATAATTAGGTAAGTTTATATTATTAGACTTCATTCTTCTATCACCCTCATTCTTTGATTGACTATTGACCTTCTTGATAACATTAGTGTTCTTCTCTTGGTATATATTGAAACTAAGGCCTATTTTATCATTACCAATCTTTTTACTACTCAGAATGTTGTCTAGATCATTAGTAATTTTTTCAAACCTCATTAAGGAATTAACATTACTTGATGTCTAATACAACTCAAATCTCAAGGACTTTACTTCAATTACATACCTTGTACATTCTTCTTAGTTCCTTAAACTAGGAGTCACAATCTCAAGTTGACTCTCTACCTATTTGATTATTTCCTCTTGTTCCCTAGAATTGTTTCTTAGTCTAGATTCAAACAATTTGAATTGATCCTCACCATATTTGAAAAGAGACCTCATCACCCTATTATTCTTATTCTTTACCATACTCAATTTTTCTAGAGTATTCATTAACTTAGCCTCAAATTCTACCTCATCACCTTCTTTATTTGAATCACCAACAAAACGTCCAATCCATATGGGATATTTTTGATTTGAACAACTTGATTCCTCAACAATGAAGAAAAATTCATTAAAATAAAGTACATCACCTTCATGGTCACTCTAAGAATTACTTCTCTCACTTTCATCAGATGATCTAGAATCTTCCTTGGTGTAAAAATTTCTTTTGTTCTTGAAACATTTCTTCTTATCATTATACCTTATAGATATTTTCTTGCTCTTATCAGACCTATAGGACCTTTTATCATCATCATGGCCTTAATAATGTTATTAATCATACTTTGACTTCTGATTATGAGATAAATTTTTAGCAAGGTGTCCAATCTCTCCATAATTGGACCATTTAAAGGGCAGTTTT
Organism: Torreya grandis; assembly: GCA_037957365.1. Taxonomy (NCBI): domain Eukaryota; kingdom Viridiplantae; phylum Streptophyta; class Pinopsida; order Cupressales; family Taxaceae; genus Torreya; species Torreya grandis. Next base: position 1,170,637 of record JARHVA010002500.1, read on the forward strand.
CCCTTGTATTTACCTGAGTTATCTTCAACTTTCTTGTAAACATAGCTATCAACTCATCATCACCAATATCAGATTCATCATTATATTTGAATTTCTTACCTTTTGTCTTCTTCTCTTTTTCCTTCTTTTCTACCTTGAATATATATTCCTTCTTTGCATGTCTTCCTTCACTTGTCCTCATCTCATAGGTTATTAGGGTGCCATGAAGTCCATCCGTCTCTATCTTGTCTAGATATTGCATATCTTCAACAATAGATACCTTAGAATCAAATTTTTGAGTTAGATGTCTCATAATATTTTGAAAAATAGTAAACTCTTTTAATTCTTCACCTAGACCTCTTATGATGTTGACCACTTCATAAACCATCAATAAGTAAGCTGCAATGGTCTCATCTTCATTCATTTTCAAGATTTTAAATTATCTTCTATGGGTTTATTAATTGGTTAGTTTTACCTTGGATTTTACCTCATGAATAGTATTTAAATTTTCTAAAATTTATTTGGTAGACATATAGTGCATCACCTTTACAAGTTCTTCCTTTGATATAACACACATAATACCATTTATTACTTTTGAGTTATTGTGACTAGCCTTCTTCCCTCCTACATCTATTGGAGGAATAGAGGGTATAGTATGTCTATCAAATATTTTATTCCAAAAATAATTACCTTGAGAAATAATATATGTTCTCATCCCGACAGTCCAAAAATCATAATAAGATACATTAAACAATGGATCCTTGCTTGCATAAAAACGACCTTGTGCTTGAATAACCATCTTCGCTTGCTTTGAATCTCCTTTAGGTTACTGGAACTTATTCAAAAGAACTAATATAATACTAAATTTTTGAATTAAAAATAATAATATGGGTGGTGAATCATTTTCCTTAAAATAGTCCTTCAATTTCATTTAACATCCATGACAGATTCATTCACATACATTAATCAATGCATACACAAGCATCTATGAAAGTAAACAACATAAGAACATAAGATATATGTAGAAAACCCTCTTTGGGGATAAAACCTATTGATGAAAATATTATAATATATTCCTATAATAAATTAATAAAACTTTTAGTGAGGCACTGACTCCACAAGGAACACCAACCCCTCACTAGTCAAGCACCAACTCAACTAGTCTTTTAACAAACACCAACTAGCAAGGAAGATCCAACCCCATAGTTAAATAAGAACCAACTCAAATAAATTGAAATTATAATCACCTTTGAACCATTTTTTCTTACCCAAATAAATATTACCTTCTTCTTTTTCTCTTCTCACTCTTTTATCTCTCTTAAATAGCCTATTCGGCCTTCTTACTCAACTATCCCTTCCCTTGGAAAAATTAGGTCAAATTACCTTTCTCAAAACTATAGAAACATAGTTATATATTCATGTAATATTAATAAAACCTATATTATTATATTAAATCCCCTTACCTATTCTCTAAAACACTATATCATTCACTCATATGCTAAATATTCTAAATAGTCAAATTAGTCCTATTAGGCCTTCTCTTTATACTTGAATCTTGATATTACCCATATTGTTTCAAAAAAAACCTATCAATAATTTTATCACCATTATAATATATAAAAAAACAAATTTAAAAATTGAAACAAATACCAAATTGGTCAGTCACTATCCTTAGGGGTCAAAACCATCATTAGGCCTAATAGAGACCTAATGCAATTAAGCCTTCTCTAAACACACATTTCTATTAGGAATACTTGGAACATATTTAGCATAAAAAAGTGGATGGAAAATTAATAAATGATTAAAATATACTAATTATAATCTCACCTTATTTCCCTAGCACCATTTAGCTCATTTCACTCTTTGAACCACATAATTAGGTCTACTTGCCATTATACCTTCTTACTACTAGAAAGTCTATCTTGAAAATATGAATCATAAAATCAAATTTAAAAAATAAAAAAAATAAAAAATAAAATTGATATAATATGCATGACCTTAGGTTCAACATAATTTTCATTATAATTCATCAAACTGGGCAAAATACCTCTAACTAATCAACTTCATATGCTCACTCAAAATTGTGCATAGTCCTTAAGAACCTAGTCAAAAGCATTTAAATTTTAACACGTTCATAGGAGTTTATCATGAATAATTTTTTTTTAAAATTAAAATATGATACATCAATAAAAAATTCATGTGTATTTTTTCATCAAATCTATGAAAAAAGATTCAGAAACAACATACTCACTCATACATAGGAAACTGCTTGCAGATTAAAAAACATAGTCAAGAATATCAAGTCTTAAAACACCTGTGGGAATAATTTTGTGATAATAAAATTATTTATAATGATACTTAAACATAATTATAAAATATTTTAATATAGATATTAAAATATTCAATATCAATATTGCTCTTACAAACCAATCTCACATCTTCACCCTACACAAACTTTACTGTGTTACATAAATCACATTGATAACAAATTTTAGAATGTTTGTGTGAATAATAAAAAATTATAAATAAGGGGTATATGAATAATAGGTATTGAAAAATTACCCCATGAATTTGGATCCATCCCTGATCCTCTATAACTTATCCCTAATCTCTTTCTCACTACTTCCTAATTTTCTCAATGTCTTGCTCATTAGATATTTTTAGCGATAGGCCAACTTACATGACAAATTTAGAAAATTTTAAGTCTAAAAAAATAATATTAAACTTAAATTATAATAAACTATAAGTCTCAAACATCATCTTCCATCTACTTTCATGATTTGACCTAGTCAATCCTACTTATTACTTAAAAAGACCGATAAACAAGGGGTTTCCTGTAGCTTCTACTTACTATTATGATAAAAAAACACATAGATAAACTTGGAATAGTAATTAAAATTTTATAAATATAAAAATATTTAATAAAAACCGTTATAATCCGTAACCAACAAGATCTTTCCTATTAGGTCATTATGAGGGTTTTAGGATGATTTTGAATGGTTTCCCTTCCTAGAAATCCTTCATAAAGGATTGCCCCTAAACTCCAAAAACAATTATAGGAAATTAAATATATGGAACTTAAACAAATTACATGAACTTATTAGGATATAATTTAAAGGTTTCACATGCCAATGAGCATAAGAAATTCTTTCTCTGGTCTACAACATACCATTATGTGCACATAAAAAATGTTAACACTAATTTTAATGTTTTATCCTTTAATATATGACCTAAAAATTACTAAAAATACTCAACATATCCTATAACACCTATTTATATATTTAAAGAGCTATATAACCTTGGTAAATGAACTTGACCCCTCATTAGGCCACACTAGGTCTCTTTGCAAATTAGGCTTTGAATAGCCAGTGATTCTTAGACCATGATGATATCTTGAAAATTATTGAAATAATCACAATAACTTTTCCACATTTCAAAGGATATCATACCATTCTCACATATTAAAAAACTTCTTCACACAAGTCACATATGACTAAATACAACATGCTACCATGCCTATGCATTGTCACTAGGTCTTCATGTAAGGACTAAGCCTCAAAACTTGACCTTGAATCTAATATGAAGGCTTATTTGCCTCTTTATCATGTTTAAATAGATTTTTTCACTCTCTTATGACTATAATAAAAAAACTCAATAATATTTACTATGTTTTATGCATACATCTTCTCTTAGGACAAGAATAGGTTTCTCAAGACACCTAGTACACAATAGTAGCTTACCTTGTACAATGATATTGAATTTGAAATTACACCAACCTCATAGGAATTACTAGGTTTCATTAAAATTCTATGTCAATAGAGAGACAAAAATTTATCTTTAAATTACCATCTCATCATGTATGGCCTCAACTCTAAATTTGGCATTAATTTCATCTTATCTTGACTTTGATATCAATGACTTGACATTGACATCAATGGCAACAATATTGATTCAAGACCAATAATAGGAACATACCTCAATAATATTCATCATAGAGTAGAAATGTAATTTAAAGTCTTATCAACATGCATAAAAGATGATAGGCTACTCAACACCTCATGGAGGCCTAATTACACTTAATTTACATTTTGTAGGTTCCATATGTGTTGGGCCCCTTTATGGCTAAGTTTGGATCCATTATAATTCAAAAAACATCTCAACATGAGGTAATAATTTGAGATAATTAATATTTTGATATCCTTGTGCCATTTGGAAGAGTCAACATACTCCTTGTGCCAACTAGAAGAATTGATATACACCTTGTGCCAGGTTGGAGGTGGTTAAATAATTCTATAATGTTTTGGGTATATTCAAAGAATGGAATCATGTGGTGATCACATCATGAAGGACACAAATTAATGGAGTTGGTATAATGATTGAGAAAATATCTAGCTTGGCAATTGATGTGCATAGCTCTACCCTAGTAGAAGATAATCCCATAGGTTATAAAAGCAAGATCAAAATAATATGCAATGATGTGCCTTAGATATAGATAAGCCTTATATAATTGGTGTCAAACATTGTAAAGTGACCACTATAGAAATTAAAATTAGTATGGATGCCTTTAAGGCTTCACATTGTAGTGACCAAGCTTGCTTGTGAACCTTTAGGCCTTTAGTAGCTTAGACAAGCATTCATTTTATCTTAGTTTTTATGTACTTTATGTTTTTGAACTTTATTAATGAAGAATTGAATTCCTTATTCAAAATCTGAACTTGTTTATATGGTTATAGTTATGTTCTTTAAATAGAATTCAATTACACAATGTTGGTGATAATTATAATGATTAACTTCAAAATAAGAATACTAAGTTTCATCAAGATTCTGATCCATAGATTTAATGGAATATCTTAAAATTATGATGACATCAACATATTGGGTAGAATACTCTAAGTGTAGGAAAACCATCATGTCAAGACATGATACTTATGATTAAAGCATTAACCTGCATGAACCCTCAATCTAAGATATTCTATTAAACCTTCTAGGGGCTTGAAGGATGCTAAGCATGATAAAACATAGGATTTCACCCAACCACAAATAATATTGATATAGAATTGTGCCCACATGATTGAAAGAAGTTACCTAAATAGTCTTTGTGTATATAGGCCTCTATCCTAGCACAAAAATGGCTTGCACTGATGAACTTGCAAATGACCAAACCCATTGAAGATTGAGTTATGCCATGGCATGATTTTCCCAATATGATCCTTGATTATTTACATGTTATGCTTATGGTGAGTTAATAATCCTAGTGCCTTATATAGATTGATGTTAGTGTAGTCAAGTGACAAATAATGAGTTTCATGGGCTTATTCTATGATTATACCTAGTTATAACTAGTATATAACCAACCTAGACAACCATGTAAGTGCTTGAGGGAGTGAATAAATGGATTTTTTACAACATTTTTGTTCCATTTGTAGGAACCATGTTGAATTTTATTATTGTGATGGTGCAATTTAACAATGTTTCAACTCTCCCTCAAGAACATCAAACACTAGCTAGAATATGTGGAAGATAAATTTACCCTAAAGCATCCATCCTACAAGAATAGAAGCCAAGGAAGTGGGTCCAAATTATCCTAAATGATGCTTTGTATAAGGTCTTCTTTTATGAACTACCTAAGCATGTGTACTATTGGTCAGCTACTTATGTGACCAATAGAAGACAAAGCTATGGAAAAACCTTGAGTGGATGGAGTGCCTATAAAATCTTAAGAACCTTGATGCCACTTAATCTATATTTATAGACAAATGGTGAAAAAGAGCACTAAATAACTATGTTCTTGAGTTCATAGTATCAACATACTCCTACACTAAAGAAGTGGAGTATAAGTTTGTAGATGAGCCTATAGGAAAGTTTATTAAAGAACTTGGTAGTGAACGTAAGAAATTGATGGTGAATTATGACTTTGAAACCATAAGAATGTAAGGCTAAAATCCTTTCACATATGAGCAGCATAATAGAGAAGAAGAGGATGTGTAGGTGAAGTTAAATAGAGGGGATGAGTAGATTGACACCTAAAATCTTAGGTGACAGAATTATAATAAGAAAAGGCATAGGTTGATATAAGATGTTAAACCTGGAAGTTCTTAAAGAACTTGTAGTGAGTAGAAAGGGCATGGGGAAAGATCTCTTGAATTGTAGTAGTGTCAAGAATTAAGATATTACTAAAGTCATAAATTGAGCTCGTCAATTGGCAGGTGAAAAATACTCTAGGTTTTTATAAAATTTAACCATTGAAGATGTCCTAAAAGCACCTACCTCTATTTAACCTATGGTGCAAGCTCATGTGTTAGATCCCCCTCAATAAGAAATAAGAGTGATAATGGACTGTGTTATCAATATTGACTTTGACTAGTATCTATAATTAGATTATAATTTTGTGATTGAAAAAGTTGTCCCTTATGAGGGGATAAGTGAAGGTACCTCTAAGCCTTTGGGTGATATCTCAAAAATACATAATATAAGCTCAAGCATTCCAAGTTAGAAAATATCAGTTATGTAAACTAGGCAATATCCCACAAAGAGTGGCCCAGCACCATGAGTAGCACTGTACTATGATATTTATCAATGTAAAAAAAACCATAGGGTCGATGCCTAACCCATTAACTAAAGGCATTAGAGGACCACCACTAGGAAAAGTGCTAGGGGGTAGTCACCTTAGATGTTAGTGCCCCACCCATAACAAATATAATATGAGATGGTAATGTGCTTTCCAAAATATCATAGTGTGTAAAATGCCATAGAACATGTGTTAAAATGTGATATTTAATGGTATGTTTTGGGTATAACCCAATTTGAGCACAAGGAAACTTATCATGACCAATATGATTGATTGGCCTTATACCTAGTGTAGTAAATTTGATCCTAACTAGGTTATGATTTATTATGACATTTTGAAGGATATATTCTTGAAGGACTTTGATATTCCTAAGTTTGAATAACATAACATCATTTCACTTAAGGAAATTAACCAAGGGCTCTCAAAAAGTGTGTGCTTATATGATGTTAGGTTTAAAACTCTTATTTCTAGGCTTCCTTATGATATTCACCCCTATAAACATGTGTAATGATTTGTTGGAGGATTGATAGTACCCTTTATAAGAGCACTATCTATTAAGACATTCACAAACCCCATGAAACACTAGAATCCATTATATGGTCCAAGGTAATTAGGAGCACTGACATAGGAATCAACCCTTTTATGGAGGTATAAATTACATCCATAGCCTCCCAACTATAAAAATTAACTTCTAGTTGATCATAAGATGCTTGAAGTGGATTATGGAACATTGACTATGAGATAAAAGGCCATAACAAAAATAATTTACCTTTAAGGAATGTGTCCACATTACTTCTAAATTGTGAATTTTTCCATGAGGAACATGATGTTCACAAATTTCCCATTGTTGAAACATGTTAGTTAGGTTAACATAACCCTCTATTGTATGTTTTTCAATGCTTATACTCATGCAATAGTTTACTATCAAGTAATTGATGAAATGTTTGAAAACATTGAAAGAGGTACACAAAAATAAACTATAATAGTTGGAGGGTAGGCATACCAAATAAATGAGGGATTTGGCCAACATAATACTAATTAGAGGGTGCAAAGAGGTGATAGAGGGTAAGGTTGAGGACACACTAGAGGAATATTCCCACTATAATCATGTTAAAAATGTGGTTCAATTGAGGACTATCAACATGACTTCTTGATGTATCCAATGTGTGGGCATTTTTGAGGACCACAACCAATAGAGAAATGTGCTGACTTGTATAAAATTTTGACCCAAGGTTAGCTTGATGTAGAAAAAGGTGTAAGAATGATCTAACATGAGGTAATAATATATAAATGGACTCTAAAATCATAAACAACCCACATGGATCCAATTAAAGTGAAATCAACTACTCATAGTGGGTTCATCATTCAGCTACCAATTATACCAATACTAGATTTACACTTGGAATTTGGGGAATTAAGTCACACTGAGTGCATCACATGCTTAGAACCCAAAGTTACACCTTAAATTTACCCTATACCCTATAAGGATGTCTTAAAATAGGTAATGGGCATCATTCAAAACCTATAATGATAACTCCAACTAGCACGAGATCTAGAGGTATAAGTTGCTACCACCTATAAGAAGTAAGATAACCAAGAGGTTGAGGTACAAGAATTAATGGAGATTTTGTGCCTCTTACAGAGTAAAGGGATTATACCCTTGTTAATTAATTTGATTTTGTACCATGCCAAACATAATTTAGTTTAAAATATCATGCCCATCAAATTTTAAATTTCTAATCCATGCATGTAAAGGGCATGAGAATTTAGGAATACATAGAATGCAGAATACAACTAAGATATCTTGGTGAATTCCATGATTTATGGATGGTCTATGTGTGAGGTCCTTATTGACATAGGTGCAAAGGTTAATTTATTGACAAGGAATGCATGTTAGAAGATGGGTAGACCATCCTTGAGGTCTTCCCCTCATATTCTTTTCATGGCTAGAAAATCTAGGATGTAGTCAATTAGAATTATAAAAGGTGTCATTGTATATATTATGAGCATAGACTTCCATGTTGAAATTGAAGTGACTAAGTTGACTAAGTAAGATAATTACCCATCACTCCTAGGTAGGCCATGGCATTACATAAATAATGCTAACATGCACTTTAAAAAGTGCTATATAAATTTTGAAAATGGCAAGGAGAGGTTCGTGATCCCCCTCTCAAATGAACAAGGGGTCTATTATGTATAAATTGTTGATATTGAGGAGGATATCAACCATATGTAAAACATCATGGTATAAGGTGCCTAACTATTAACCCTAATAACCAAAGAATACTTTTTTGGGATGGTGGACAGTCAACCCTAGACACTACCGATGTAGCTTATGATTGATGGGTCAAAAAATCTTGTGAAACCACTAGTCAGATGTGTTGCGTACTTATCACAAAGGTGTCTTAGCCTATTAGGACTTGTTGGGTCCAGATCGATCATAATTCATGAAGAGGGGTCCCTTGCAATATAAATAAGGGAAACATAGTGCTTCACCTAAGCAAAGGTAAAATTACAATGATCCTATATTATGAGAGAAGGAATCCTATAGAAGAGTATGTACATGACATAGAGTCATGCATCCTAAAGGAGAAAGATAGAATGGATGCTCTGGTGTATAATTTGAAAATCACTACCATTCATTAAAATATAGCATAAAAGCCTAGCTTTCCAATTTAGCAAGATGTAAAAGTATAAATATTACTATATTAAAGAAAATTAATGAAGATATAGACATCTACACATACTCTAGTGATTTTAACCTTGTAGTGCATGTGCGCTTATGTGAAGAAACATGGATTGAGTGTTGTACAAATTCCTTGAGAAAATTATGGGTACATGTCTTCTAAAAAACATTAAATACATGGGTGTGGTATTGGTATGTGGTCAATGAAATGTGATTTGAGATAGCCAAATGGAATGCCTTGAAGGATAAGTTTGTGCACAGCTTCTCCTTTTCCTCATATAACTTGGAATTTATCAAGCCATTTTAAGTCATTTGAAGGGATGAATTTAAGGACACTACAATCTTAGAGGACCACCTATAAGATATGTTCAGGGAGTAAGGATTATCACTTATAACTTTATTCTAAGAGTAGGTACTCAATAGTGACTTGACTATTGAAGATATGAATTTATATAATGTAAAAATTTGGACATATTTGATAGGATAGAGGAAGCTTGTGCACCAAGTGGATGATAACACCCTTGAAGAGGAAGACCCTACTCAACTCCACATCAAAACAAATGAGGAGAGTAGAAAATTTGAGAACACACATTAGTAAATAAATGAACCCTACTATGCACTAATAAAGACCACCTTGGATGGTATAAATGAGGAATTAGAACAAAATATGGCTACTCTAGGTGCATATTGGTTTGACATAGATATGGCATGAATTATCAAACTCCTGAATGAGTTTCAATATTTTATTTTGAATAATTATTAGGACATGAAGGGACCCACCCATCCCTTAGGAAAATTAGAATAAATATGGTGGATGGTGCATGACCTATTAATAAGCACCCCTACAAAATTAACCCCAATCTCTACATGAAGGTCAAGATGCAGATTGATGGTATGTTGGCCATAGGAGTAATCTATCTAGTACAAGAGTTAGAATGGGTAAGCCTAATAGTGATTAACATTAAAAAATATAGGTGAATTTGCATTTACATGGATCATTTATTGTTAAATTCCTCCAATGTCACTAATCCCTTCCTAAATCCATTCACTAACAAAATTTTAGATGGAGTTTCAAGCTACAAAAACTATACTTTCATTGATGATTTCTATAGATACCATCAAGTTCAAATTGTAGAGGATAGGTCAAAGACAACCTTTAAAAAAAACTAGATTTATTTTTACTATACCATGATTCCCTTAGGATGAAGAATATGTTATCCAAATTCCCTAGAGTGGTCATCATAGTATTCAAGGATTTTATTCATAATTTCCTTTGAGTGTACTTTGATGATTGGACTATATATGGGCTCATGGGGGACCAATTAAAAAACTTTTGACTCATTTTTGAGAGATGTTTATAGATATAGATGTCCATGAACCATAATAAGTTCATATTCACACCACATTTTATCATATTGTTCATACATATCACTAAAAATATGGTCTACTTGTTGATCCTATGAAGATTGCCATTATAATTAAACTCTAGTATCCTTCCACATAGAGAGATGTTCATGCATTTTTTTGCCATTTTAGCTATTATAAAAAGTTTATAAGGATATATTTAAGGATCATGGTACCTATATAAGTTATATTTCATAAGGATGGCCCATTCTACTAATGTGAAACACAAGAGGATGCCTATGAAACTTTAAAGCTCAAGTTGGCTAACATGCCTATTCTTTAGTTTCCTAACTAGATAAATCTATTACACATCATTGTTGATGCATATATCTCTATAATTTGTGTCATTATATAAAAATCTAGAAAATTTAGGATGGATCTTCCAATCTCCTTCATAATTCACAAATTGACCCTATCAGAATAAAATTACACAACTATTAAGTGTGAGGAACTGGTAATGGTCTATGCCCTCCCAAAATTTATGCAATACTTATTAGAAACCTCATTAATATTTCTCAATGATCATGAGGCACTTAAGTACCTTTTGAATAATCCCATTATCACAGGTGAATTATCATATGGATATTTTTATTTTATGAATTCTAATTCTTAGTTATGGTGAAATCTAGGAAGTAAAACTCAGGACTAGACCATTAATACTGCATTGACTCTAGTGATGCAATAGTGTCCATTGAAGATGACATGTTAGACATGTAACTATATATTTTATAGTTTTTTCCCACATAATTGGTATAGCTAGTCACGTTTCTAATGTCTACGTTTATACCCTAGACTATGACCACTAAAGAGAAGAAGCATCTCACCATTTGTGTCACCCTATTTTTGATCATTAGTTGGGAGTCATATAAATTAGGTTGAGATGAACTCCTAAAATGATGTGTTTTGAAACATGAAAGGGACTCCATTATACATGAGGATAATAAGGGGATTTCATGAGGACATTTTGCTAGAGACACAAGGACATGTAAAGTATTATAATCAGGGTTGTGGTGGGCAATCTTATTTCAAGATGCAAAGGATTACTCTAAGTCATGTGACATAAGCTAGTTCATAGGGAAGTCAAACCATTGGAATGAGATTCCTATCATCCCCATCCTTGCCTAAGTGCCATTTGATAAATGGGCCACTGATTTCATTAGGTCAGTGACTCCCATAATAAAGAACATAGGCACAAGGTATATTTTGGTGGCAACTAACTATTTCAATAGGTGGGATGAGGCAATGCCTACTAAAAATTTCATAGCCACCATATCTATGTGGCTCATTTGGGAGAACATTAAAATTTGATATAGGTTCCCACTCTATTTAAATATTGATAGAGAAACATACTTCTTTAATGAAACTTTGAAAATCTTATTAGCTAAGTACATGGTGGTGTACCATAAGACCACACCATATCATCCCAAATAAAATGGTATAGTTGAGGAATTTAACACAATCTTAGGAATGTGCCTCATAAATATATGAAATATTAGTCATAAAAATGGAGATGATCAAGTTTCAATGGTATTATAGGTATACCACACAACCAACAAATGCCTAAATAAAGTTACAACATTCCAACTAATGTTTGGCATTGAGGCAATTCTACCAATGGAGTTATTGGTACCATCATTATTAATTGTGAAAATTGGTTTCTTAGATGATCAAATCTCATTAAGTGCAAGGATGGAAGACTTGGAGTGGTTGGATGAGGTGCATGCATAAGAAATATGGAGCCAATATATCAAGAAAGTGCACTAAAAATTATGGAATGATAGGCATATTACGTTTAAAATACTCCCTAAAGGAGTATTGGTATTGCTCTATGACTCCAAGTACCTAAGGAACCAAGTAAAACTAAAAATAAGGTGGATGGGCCCATATGCCATCCATAATATATTAGAAACTATTACATGAAAGCAATGTACTTTATCAAGTTAAATGCTTCTTGGACATTTCAATGGTAATAGATTGAAGCCATATCAACAATAAAATAGAACTTGTGCCATTAGATACTAACTTACTATTCAAGTTGGTTTTTTTTATATTGACTTGAATGATGTTTGGCACAAGACAAACATTTACTTTTATTTTGTGATTATTGTTCTTATAAGAGAGAATAAGTGGTTCTTTCAAGCCTACAAGAGAAATATTATGGTGCTTCTATGCATAACTATAGTTAGGTGATTCAAACATATATGTATTACAAAGAGATTGAGGCTAGACACTTAAATTTTTAGGTGCATGGAATTCTCCAGAATTTGAACATATCAACACCAAGGGATAAAAAGAGGTACAAATGGTGCTCATGTTCAAAATATGAAAAAGTGGCACATAAGATGAAAATGTTCAAGAGGTAGAGTGAAGATGCATAAGAGATCAAAATTAGAGAGTGAATTGTTAGAGGGCCATCATAAGATATTTGTATGGGGTAGGATAGGGCAAGTCAAAGATATGGAAGTGTACATAAATTGACCAAAATAGGAAATTACACTTGAAATAAAAGTGTAGTAGGAAAAGAAGATGGAATCGTGGAGGATAAATCACATGCATGTGAAGAATTGCACCCAAGTTTTGATAATAAAGGTGAAGATCATTCCAAGTAAACCAAACATAGGATAAATATCATTAGGACACACTAGCACACACCCAAAGTGAGGTGGGAAGTGACTATTTGAACTAAATGTCACTTTCCAAAAAATATCGTTAGAGGATTTATTGAGGTAATAGTAGAGGCACAAAGATCCACATTGAATGTGTTGTTTCCAAAATCCATCACTCATTTTTGGAAACAACATATCAACTATTTTGGTCTTATAGGCCAAAATTCTCTCTTCCCTTCTCAATTTTTTTTTAGCACTCAAATTCTTCAATTATTCAAGCTTTTTTAGCTAAGGGACTCATAGGTTCAATAGGCTCAACAAATTCAAACATGCAAGCTCTCACAAAGAAACAAGTTCTAAAATTTAGGCATTTTCAAGGCTGGTTTAATGCTAAGGTTCAATCAAAAGACTTAGTAGTGGAATTAAAAAAAATGGAATGAACCCTTGAACAATTGAACCATTGAACCCCACTTCAAAGGTTCAAAGGTTCAACTAGTTCAAAGGTTCAAAAAGATTTAAGTGCTTAATCAGTTCAAAGAAGTTCAATCACTTCGAAGAGTTCAATGAGTTCGAAGACTTTGGCAAGTTCTAAAGTTCAATAAGTTTGATAAACTTAAAGAAAAGAAAGCTTCAAAGAGTGAAGGTTGAACCATTGAACCATTGAACTTTGAACCAAAATGGTTTAACGAGTTCAATAATAAAAGAAAAGACTTAAACAAAAGAAGACTGTGAAGAAGAAAGGTTGAATCATTGAACCATTAAACCTTGAACCAAAAGAGTTCAAAGTTCAAAGGTTCAATGAGTTCAATAAATTTTGAGAGACTTACAAGAACAAAGGATTTGAAGAACAAATAATGAACCATTGAACCATTGAACCTTGAACCAAAAGAGTTCAAAGTTTAAAGGTTCAATGTGTTCAACAGAAAAGAAAAGCATCTACAATGTTTGAAGGAATAAAAGATTCAAAGAAAGAGAATGAACCATTGAACTTTGAACCAAAATGGTTCAAGGTTCAAAGGTTTAATAAGGTTCAAAAGACTTAGAGAATAAAAGGATTCAAAGAAAGAGAATGAACTGTTGAACCATTAAACTTTGAACCAAAATGGTTCATAGGTTTAAATGGTTCAAAGAGTTCAACCAGTTCAAGAAATTTAAATTCCACAAGGAAGCTTCGAGCAAATGAAGGAAGCATAAGATTCCAGAGACAAGTTTGAAGAAATGGTTCAATTGATTGAACCAAGGAAGGGATTGAACCAAGGAGCTGATAGGACCACCTGAACCATTGAACCATTAAATCGATGCACCTCAAAGGTTCAAAGGTTCAAGGTTCAAAGTAGTTTTAATGACCAAGTGACTAATGACGTCCCCATGGATGTCAAATTCAAGGTAATTAAATGCATGTTTATTTTCAAATATGGCACAAAACCTGAAGACAAAACTCAGTGAACAACTGAAGAAAGAGCTGAAAGAGCCTACTGAAGGTAAGAAGATAGGCTGAGAGCTCAAATTGTAACAAAAAAGAGGGAAAACTAAAGGAAATACTAAAATATCTATAGGGGAGTTATTCCAGTAGGTGGAACAGTCCACCAAGTAGACATTTGAGTGTGCAAAGATTCAAAGTCACAACCTATTTTTCTCCCTTTGAATAAAGGTGAAGTGGACAACTATGCAAATATCAAGAAGAGGACTAGGTGGCCTATACTTTAGAGGAGACATTTGAGATTAATTGACACATCACAATTAAGACCGATGCCCTATTCTAGCATGTCCCCTTAATAAAACTAAAAATGCATTCAAGGCATTGAATGTAGCATGGGCCATTCCATGAAACAAAGTGTTATGTCTTTCTTAGCTGCTACATATTGCAATCTCTTATTTTATGCAAAAGAGATCTTTTTATTATTAGAAGCAAAACTCTGCCCAAATTGAAAGGCATTACTAAGACTTTGAGATCAAATTGTTAATCATATTTCATTATCTAAATGAGAAAAAAGTGACCTTTTAGACTTTGTGTTGGAATAGCTTATGTTGTTGAGGAAATTGTTCTTATGTCTATTTCTTGAATGCATTCTTATCCATTTAACTAAATAAGTTAAACTAGTGGAAGTAACCAGGAAGGTGTCTTGAAGCCAACTATAGATAGACTTTGTGCTACCATAATTGTCTTTAGTGTGTTTATTTTATGTTTCTATTTAAAGGATCTTGGGATGACTTTGTGCCCTCATTGTGCTAAATATTTCACTCTTTGGAAGTTAAGGTGAAAACTTTGTGCTACACCTCATTTTTTTGGTTATTTTGCCCTATTACATTTACTTATTAGTTACTTTCTAGAAAGTATTCTTATTGTTTGTTGCAGACCACTTCTGAAAGAAGAGAAGTGCCTTAAGTGTTTTCACCAAGATTTTTCCTTTGATATCTAAACATCATCTCTAAAAAAAGAGAGATGGATGGTGTTATCCTACCCTGAGTTTTATTTTTTGCTTATATATATTATATAGCACCTCATATTTATAGGGAAGCTTCCCTTGATGAGAGGAGAGATTTGTCTCTTTTTGATGTGGTAAACTTGCACTTTTGGCTGACCAATCTCCTTATGTTGTGGTTGAAACAACCTATTTTGCCCATCAGTTAGCTGGTGACAAAAAATTCACCCAACTATTTTTGGTGACTCCACTTGGGAAGAACACAAAGTTTGAGGCCTCAAGCTTGAAATTGAAGTAGTCCCTATGCTTATCCATTTGAAGTTTTACAATCTGGCAGCTCCATGATATATGTGAAGCCAGAGATCTGAAGGTATTATTAACCCTATATTCGAGTTGGTATAACAAAGTGATTTTGATCTATTTCCTTTACCATCTCACCTCCAATGAACTAGGCTTTTTCCTCCTACAAAAGTTAGGTCTCCATTACTAGGTAAAACATCCATTTCTACTATTAGCATAACTTTGTCACTACATACCCCTCAAGCATTTGTTATCCCTCCTTTTAGTAGTCAAATAATGGTATTTCAAGGCCCTTGGGGTAACTCTTTTAGCTCACTCAATTTAACTCCACCTCTACATGAGCTACCATGCAGTTTAAAGAAGATTTTTTTCATGTTCTTTGGTGATGGGAGAGTTCATCTTGATGAACATATTGTAGCCTTCAACATAGCCTATGGTGTGATAGGCATAGAGTATGAGGACATAACAATCAGGCTATTTGTGGAAACATTATAAGATGTTGCTATAGACTAGTTCTATCATTTGTAGGCCTTGACTATGACTGATTGGAACACCCTCAAAGCTAAATCCAAAGCTAGGTTCAAGCCTATAGAAGATGCACATGCCCTGCTAGCACAACTCACATAGATGAAGAAGGAGCCTCATGAACCTATGAGGGACTTCATTACCAAATTTGCCAAGTTGAGGAATAGGATTCCTATAATTTCTTAGCCAACAACTGAGAATCTCAAATGCTTCTTCATCAACTCTCAGCTTCCTAAAGTGAGTTTCTTGTTGAGATGGGCTGGCCACATAGACCTTACTGTAGCTCAAGATTTGGCCACTAAGGTGGAAGATGATCTCATCTTGGTAGGCAAGATAAGGAGAGATCTTAATAGAGGTAAATCTTCTTCATCCTCTAAATATCCATCTACATGCACCACAATCCAATGGTGCAAAAGATGTAAAATGAGTTATTAGCCCTCAAAAAGAAAATGGTGCAAGGGATGTCTGCTCCTCCTTCATACTGAGATATATCAAGGTGGACATTCCCCAATTAGTCATACCAAGGCAACGCTGCTAGGAATCAAGAGTAACCAAATCATCTTCCTCCCACATAGGGGAAGCTTGCCATTGAAGTAGCACTAGCCAATTCAGCAGTTGGATATGTTGAGACAGAATTTGATTCCTCTTTTCAACTTCAACCTAAGTTAAAATTAGAAGATGATGTTAATCTCTTCATAGAGGGAGAAGAAGAATTAGTTGGTGACTCCAACATTGGTTTCTTGAATTACCAAGATGAACCTAGATGTAAAGGTGAAGTAGTTGATGGATCATATGTTGTATTCACCTGATCCCAAAACCAATTAGCCCAACAAGTTGATAATAAAAAAATAGAGGAGCATTCTAAACTAGCAATTTCAATTGCTAAGTAGGGAACTAGTCTACCTTTTCAATCAAATGACCCAGTGATCGCTAAAAAGGTAAGTACATCAAGCATTACTTCATATTCAACTTCAAATTTGTAGATTAGTACCCCCCTCTTAAAAACCAAAAGGATGAACTACCTTCCCTTATTCTTGATTCATTTCAAACATTTGATATAAGCGACCATGTCAAGAAAACCAAAATTCAAATGTCTAAATTTGAACTCCTGCAATCCAACCCTAAACAATTGGATATATTAGTGGAATGTGTGAAGGATAAAGCCATCCCTACAGAACAAGCAATTTTAAAAGTAACCCTTAGTTCCCCCAAGAATACATCCACCAAGAAAAACCTTGTCATTACTCCTCATGTTGCTCTTGGGAAGACAAAGCAATTTTATGTCTTCTTATTGATAAATGGACATCAGTTAAACAATTGCATCATAGACTCAGGTGCATCTAACAACATCATGCCTACTAAAGTATCTAAGTCCCTTGGCCTCACACTGACCAAGACATTTGGGAGATGATTCTCCATGGAGAAAAAGCAAGTGCCACTACTGGGACAAATCAAGGATGCCCAATTCGCATTTGCAACATTTTTAGATAAGAGAATTAAGATGATAGTCCTAGTGGTCAATGTCCCAGCCTCCTACAACATTCTTCTTGGGTAAAATTTCTATAAGGATGTTGGTGGTGAGTTAAGTATGGACCTATCTGAAGCAAGGATCCTAGTTAAAGGTGTCATGCAAAGATTGCTCCCTTGAGAAGGAGGTAAAATATGTTGTCACTCAAACATCAGTGCCTAAATCTCAAATTCTATTTGAGTCTTTAGGAATGGGTAATTACTTCTTATCCATGAAGGAGGTTCATGTGGTGTGTAATGAAATCCCTAAATGTGACAGCCTGACAATCGATTCAGACAAAATAGCAAAAGGATTGGTAGAATGTAGTACAAGTGCAAAACAATCCTCCCCTCCAATTAAAAGAAAATTTGAGGAAAACAAATTTCTTGATGACATATGGATATTAGATTTTGATGGTAGTTGTTCTTTTCCCAGCTCTAAAGTTGGGATTGTTTTAATATTTCCTCAAGGAGATATTTTTCCTTCTTCATATAAGTTGCAGTTTAACAACACCAATAATACTGCTCAATATGAGTCACTACTACTTAGATTGAAGGCTACTCAAGATAGGGGTGTCAAACTCCTTCATGCCAAAGGAGTATAAGAGTTGTTACCAGAATCTAGATAATGTGAGTGCAATGGAGATGTGATCACACAAGATGAAGCAAGTGCACACCACATAGATGTTTAAAGTAATTTGAAAATAACACAAGAAGATAACTTGCACAAGACAAAATGGAGAAAACTAAAATCTAATTAGGATGGCTAAAGTGAGGAATACATATAGGAGAGTACATAAGTAACTCTTCCACAAAAGGTGGACAAGGCAACCAAAGAATAGACAATAACTCCTCCATGAAAGGTGGTGGCAAGGTGCTCAGAATAGAGAAGTAACTACCATCAAGAGAGTTACTTATGACATTCTTATGACACCTATGACACATCTATTACACGCACCTCCACATAAGCTAGCCTATCCCACAAATGTATGAAAACTCCATGTATGCACAAGAAATACAATTTTCCTAATTAATAAATATGGAAAAATAAAAACCTACACTAATACCACCCATATGTGTAGCTTAGGTGGGTAGTGTAGAAATATAAAATGGGTCTCAGCAACTAGGCCTGATGAGGTACCCATGTACAAATGCAATCTCCCATAAGATAGAGAAAAAGAGAAAAATCGTAGGAAAAAACTCTCCCAAAAAGAGAGACAAATGAAAAGAAGAGGCTAGAAGACCCCCTTAAAGATGATGTTGCTGCAGATGTGGACCACACCCCAAGAAGAGCTCATAGATGAATGAACTTACTCTTAGTGAAAGGTTTGGTGAATATGTCTACAACTTGCTCTAAAAACTGGCAAAATATCAAGTCAATGACCTAACTATGAATAAGCTCCCAAATGAAATGCATGTGAATCTCTATGTGCTTGGTCCATTGGTGTTGAACTAGATTCTTACAAATTTGAATGGTACTCTAGTTGTCACAATAAATGATGGTGGGCTACCTAATAGGAATGCCAAACTTAAAAAGAATCCCCTAAAGCCAAATAGCCTCAGTAGCTGCATTAACAGCTCCCCTGTACTCTGCCTCTATGGATGATATAGCAATAGTATTCTGCTTCTTGCTAGACCAATTGATAGGACCAGAACCTAGAGAGAAACTCTAATCAAAAGTGAACTTGTGAGTTTGTGAATCACCAGACCAATCTGAATCTATATATCCAACCAAGTCAACCTCTATGCCAAATCTTTAATGAATCTTATATCTATGTGAACCCTATATGTAGTGAAAGATCCTCTTAGTTGATTTCCAATGCAGCTCATGAGGTTCCTACATGAATCTGGAGATAAGTCCCACTGTATATGATATTTTAGGCTTGATGTGAGTCAAGTAAATGAGACTACCAACAAGTTGTTGATACTGAGTGGCAACAACCAATGATGAAGAACAATCAGCCTCAAGCTTGACTCCTGATATAAAGGGAGTTAGAGATGGCTTGCAATTAGCCATGTGAAACTGAGCTAATAAGTAAAGAGCATACTTAGGCTGTGTAAGAGAAATCCCTAAATCTAACTCTGAGATCTTGATTCCAAGGAAGTAGTGTAACAAACCCAAGTCTGTCATGTCAAATCTATCCTAAAGAGATGCCTTCATCACTGCAATAGCTGATGAAGAACTCCTAGTGATCAAAAGGTCATCAACATATAGAACCAAAATCAAGAGTGAATCATCGTACCACAAGAAGTAGACATTGGGATCAAAATGGCACCTAGTGAAACCCGCTATGAGAAGGAAGAAATCCATCATGGCATACCAAGCCTAAGGGGCTTGTTTGAGGCCACAGATAGATTTCCTAAGTTTTCATACTAAGGAATAATCCTAAATAAATCTTGGTGGCTGCTTCATGTAGATCTTCTCCTCTAGATCTCCATGAAGAAATGCACTCTTCACATCCATCTAATGTGCATCCCAACCATGTGTTGTGTCAATAGCCAAGGTGAGTGAGATAGAAGTCATCTTTGCAATGGGTACAAAGGTCTCTGAGTAGTCAATGCCTACCACTTATGAGAAACCCTTGGTCACCAATCATGCCTTGTATTTATCAACTAACCCATTTGATGCAAACTTGGTCTGATATATCCACCTACATCAAACCATCTTTCTTCCCTTAGGAAGTGAAGTCAAATCCCAAGTGTGATTTTTGATTAAGGAAGAATAATATTCCTCCATAGAATTATCCCACTCAGGTACCCCCAATGCCTCTTGAAAAGTCTATGGATCCAAAATCGAAGCAAAGAAGGCATGTGGATCTCTCTAAAAATCCCCCCTAGTATGTGTGTCATCTGTAAGATCTCCTACCCAAGTGCCATCACTCTCAAGTGTCTGTCTAGCCCAAAGTGGCCCAAATGTGGGCGAGTCAGGTTCTAACTCCTCATCCTCTGATTGACTAGAGGTGGATGACCTGCATCACTATCCTTTCTATCTGAACTCAAAGAAGAAGAAGATGTCTATAGCTTAAGAACCTACTATGGTTGATCTAATTCTAATGAGGAATCATCATGAATAAGTATATCTGATGAGGGAGAATAAGTGTCAAGTGTTGAGTCTCTAGGACTCTCCTAAAATTAGACACTTCTCTTGATGAACAACTCATGAGTGATTGGATCTAGAAGGCGATAACCCTTAATACCATTCGGATATCCTATAAAGATGCAAGGCTTGGACTGATGTTCCATAGCTTTGCATTTCTTCTTCAGAATATGGGCCATGGTTAGGGATCTGGAAACTCTAAGGTGCTCAACATCAGGTTTCCTTTTATGCCAAGCTTCAAAGGGTGTTATCCCTTTCAAAGCTTTGTGAGGAAACCTATTTTGAATGTAGCAAGCACAATTGATGGCTTCAACCTAGTATTGTGGTGCTAAGGATTTGGAGTGAATCATATAGCTACCCATCTCTTTCAAGAACCTATTCTTTCATTCTACAACCCCATTCTATGAAGGATTGTAAGTGACTGTGTGCTGGAAATCAATCCCCTCTATGGTGAAAAAATGCTCAATCTTGATGCTGACATACTCCCCTCCATTATTAGTTTGAATAACCTTGATGGATTTCTCACTCTATTTCTCAACAAGAGCCTTGAAGTCTAGAAAAATTTCAAACACTTTAGACTTCTTTTTGAGAAAATATATCCAAGTGTACTTAGAGAAATCATCAATGAAAGTGAGGATGTACTTTGCCCTTATGAAAGATGATTTGGGAAAGGGTCCCGATACATCATTGTGGACTAACTCCAAAGTTTATGAAGCCCTCCAAGCTTTGCCTTTGTCAAATTTTTCTTCGAGATGCTTTCCAAGGGAGCACCCCTCACAAATTCCTTTTGAGAATTGGACATGAGGCAAGCCAATGACCATGTCATTTTTGCAAAGTTGCTCAAGATAGCAGTAGTTAAGGTGGCCAAACCACTCATGCCATAATTTGATAACTCTTTCTGAATGAGTTAATAATGTTGTTGGAGAAGAATTTGATGCAAAATGTGAGGTGTATAGCCTGGCTTGGTGATCTACCCTACCCATTGCCACTATAGTATCACTATGTAACTCCCTGATAGCCACTAAATCTGGTGAAAACTCAACTCTCATACCCCAACCAATGTGAGTGATTTGGTACATTGATAGGAGATTGATTGAAAGAAAATGAACACTTAGAACATTGTTGAATGATCCTCCTTCCATTGCAACTGACCCTCTCCTTGCAACAAAAACTGATATGTCATCACCCAAACTAATTAAAGTCATGTTACAAGGCTCTAATGATGAAAACTCAACCAGTAAAGAGCCCATGTGGTGAGAAGCATCCGAGTCGATGACCCATGAAGATGTAGAAGCTATTATAGATACAATGGCCTTTCCCTTTTCTTTCTCCTTACCCTTGCCTTTTTCCTTGGTAGAATCTTGGGTAGATGAATTCTACTTGATGGACTCAGGAGCACCTATGTTATTCTTCTCTAGAATATGTGTTCAGTGATCTATTTATTTCTTCATGTATTTGTGTTCATCATGCCTTATATTTTTACAATAGGCACACTTAACCTTCTCCTTCTTAGGTTTAGCATTGGAAGAGGAAGTCTCAGTGTTGTTTTTGGCATGATTGGTGTTTTCTTTCTTCTCTTGGTCCTTGTTCTTTTTCTTTTTCTCCTTTATTGAAGTCTTGTCCTTACCATTTATACTATCAAAGCTTGGGGTTGAGTAGACTTCACTATGCCCATTTGAATTAGATTATCTTGCTCCCTAGTCAAGTTGGCAATGAATGAATCCAAAGAAGGCATTTTCCATGTAGTGCCAAGGGCACTTTTTGTGTCATGGAAAGTGGAGACAAAGACTGAATAGCTTGGACCTAACTGTGTGAGAATAGAAAGTATGAGTTGATCATCTTTCTTCTCTATCCTACATTATTTCAATTGCAATCTAAGGGCCTTAAACTTAGTGAAGAAGTCTTATAGTGTGTCAAAGTTGCAAGGACTTAGACTTATGAGTTTGTTTTCAAGCTCATGACATC
The DNA here is from genome assembly GCA_037957365.1 of Torreya grandis. Classification (NCBI taxonomy): domain Eukaryota; kingdom Viridiplantae; phylum Streptophyta; class Pinopsida; order Cupressales; family Taxaceae; genus Torreya; species Torreya grandis. The sequence goes on from JARHVA010002500.1 coordinate 1,193,696, forward strand.
TCATCTCATCAAGCTTCCCAAATAATTTTTCTAAGGTGTCCCATATGTCATTGGGAGTATAAGAGGATTATAGATGGAAGAGAAGTTCTAGAGACACAGACAAGCTCAGTAATCCAAAGGCTTCATCACTATGGTTGTACCATTTAACTTTTTCAGCATCAGTGTTGGGTTCTATTTTAGTACCCATGGTGATCCTATACAACCCTTTGCTTCTAAGAATGATTGAAATTTTAACCTTACATTCATGATAGTTAAAGGGTGTTAGGGGTTTAAGTTGAGAATAATCCATTTTTAGCTAAATTTAGGTGAAGTTGTGTTGATTGCAAGTTGTGAATTTATGCAAAAAGGAGAATGAAAGCAAAGATTTGCAAGTTGTGAAAAGCAATCACACCCCTTGAAATATTGAGCCCCCTAAAAATATGCAAGTGCACACTTAAAATATGTTAGACTCAGCTGAGAATGTGTCTTAGAGAAATCAGTGCAAGACTAAAGCAAACATGACGTCTGACTCAACCGAAAATGCATCCCGAGAGACCCAAATTTTTGGCACTTTATAAACTAGTGAATTTTTGACAAATAACAAGCCTACACTATGGATAATTGAATTATAAACACTTTTTCAAAAAATGGCACCCAAATTTGAGCTATCATTTGCAAGATATTAAAGGTTCAATTTTCCTATAAACTAGTGTTTTTGCAAAAAAAACACTAAAATATTGAAAAAATGCGTATTATGAGAGAGAAAGTGGCCTTCTAACCACTCATTGGATTTGGAATAGAATGAGGAATCTAAATTAGGTTTGTGTGAGGGGGAATTGGCCTCTTGCCAACTCGGGCCTCACCCTTCATCTTCGTAGGTCAAAGATACAAGTTAAAATTAAAACCCCCAAAAATACAAAACTATCTATAAAACTGAATATTTAATCAAATTGACTAATTTTTTTTTTAACAAGTCAATTTTTAATTGAAGAAAGTAAAGCAAAGATAGAATTGATGAAGCCACATGTCCAAGGACCCACATGGGATGCCAAGCAGGGAGGGGAACCAAAAAACACAGTCCAAAATTTATAGTAGAAAAGACAAAACAATTGCAAACCTATTGGTCATATGGCCTATCTAAGGCATGGTAGAAGATACACATGGATGTGTTGAAGGTAGGCATGGCAAAGATAGAAAACTAAAATCTAGGCAAAAAAACTAGGTGTAGAGTTCCAGGCAGATAGTTGACACGCTGTAAGGACAGGGCAGCAACTGAAGATGTGAGTGGGCAGTGCCTGAAGTGGTAGGCACGTAGTTTGGGCAGTGCTTGGGATAGAAATCTTCACCTTTTTCTACCAAAAGCCCCACATTTGAAGGTGGCATCCAAGAATAATAGATTGATTGCAGAGATCTTTTTTCCTTTTCTTGTAGAATGAAAAAAATAGAATTCCTCTACCTTGCTGAAGAAAACCATAGATCTAGACAAGATGTCTTGGAAAATACTAACTCAAAAGTAAATTTTTTAAACAAGTTCTGTATTTATTTGTATGAGTTCTCAAAAAACTCTACCAAAGCTATCAAATGCAATGGATTTTTTTTAAACTACTAAGAAAGCAAAGTAAGAATTTTAGAATAGCACAACCAAACACACGATTACCGGGGTGGCTCTAATACCATATCAGAGTTGTTGCTAGAATCTGGGTAATGTGAGTGTAATGGAGACATGATCACACAAGATGAAACAAGTGCACACCACATAGATGCTAATGCAATTTGAAAATAACACAAGAAGATAACTTGCACAAGACAAAATGGAGAAAACCAAAATCTGATTAGCATGAGATGGCCAAAGTGAGGAATACATATAGGAGAGTACGTAAGTAACTCCTCCACAAAAGGTGGACAAGGCACCTCAAGAATAGATAGTAAATCCTCCATGAAAGGTGGTGGCAAGGTGATGAAAATAGAGAAATAACTCCCATCAAGGGAGTTACTTATGACATTCTTATGACATCTATGACACATCTATTACACACACCTCCACATAAGCTATCCTATCCCACAAATGTAGGAAAACTCCATGTATGCACAAGAAATACAATTTCCCTAATTAATAAATGTGGAAAAATAAAAACCTACACTAATAAGGAGATGCTAAGCTAGTGGTTTTTCAGGTGAGGAACCTGTATCAAACCAAGAATGCAAGATTGCATCATTACCAAAATCTAGTTTGGGATCAAATTGAAAGCACTTTGATGCTTTTAGTATCTCTTTAGTACCAAGGGAATTCAATGATTGAGCTAATGCATTAGTTGTTTTAGTTACTCTCTTGGTTCCTCACCAATATTATAAGGGAGATAGGTACACTATCAAACTAGTCATTCAACCAAGTGTGCCTGATAATGCCAATCATTGGCAAGTGTTCAATGGTGATAACCAAATTATCACCTTTCTAGAATTAAAAGACAACTTTGAATAGATTCACTTCGAAGGCAGTGAGCCTCAGAAACTTGAATCAACCCTTGAAACAAGTTTAGACATAGGTGAAGAATTCTTACAGCTAAAAGGGAATAAAATTCTTAAATGATTGGTTTCCCTTGAGAATCTATTTAACAGGCACAACAGGTTCATCAAATAGAAAAAATGGTTTCAAGCTCCTCCCAGGAGTTTGAATAGATAAATTTGAGTACCAAGGAAAATCTCAAGATGGTGAACATTGGGAAGTGCTAAACTCCTAAGGAGAAGTTAAAATTTTTTGCCTTGCTTTGCCATTACATGGATATTCTAGCATACTCCTGTGATGATCTAAATTCACTCACACCTAAAGAAATTCACCATGAAATTCCTCTCAAGAGTGATTCAGTGTCTTACAAGTAAAAATCCTAGTAGTATAATCCAAATATATTAGGTACTATTCTATTTGAAATATATAAAATGTTGAACATTATAATAATTTTCTCAATCCATCATTCCACATGGATTGCAAACATAGTTCCTGTGAGAAAAAAGAATGGCAAAATTTGCCTCTGCGTGGATTTTAGGAATTTGAATCAATCTTCACTAAAGGATAATTACCCTCTACCCATCATGGATTAAGTCCTTCAGATGGTGACTGGTTCATAGATGTTATTAATGCTGAATGGCTTCTTGGGGTATAATCAAGTGGAAGTTGGTGAAGCAGACCAACATAAGACTGCCTTCACCATACCTTAGGGCACCTTTGCATATCAAAGGATGCCATTTGGCCTAATAAATTCTGGCACCATTTTTTAGAGAGCAATGGATCTTGTCTCAAAGATGAAATGGGTAAGTTCATTGTGGTGTACCTTGATGATTTAATAGTCTTTTCCAATCATCATCCTGATCATGTGCGCAATTTGCAATAAGTGCTGGAATGATGTCACCAGAATGGCATTTATCTAAATCCCAAGAAGTCTATTTTTGGGGTAATAGAAGGGAAATTTTTTGAACACATTGTATCCTGAGAAGGCATAAATATTTACTTAGAAAGAGTCAAATCCATCCTTGAGCTTACTCTACCCACAAGTAAGACTACAGTTCACTCTTTCTTTGGAAAGGTGAATTTTTTATGAATGTTCATTCTTGAGTTTTTAGAGAAGACTCACCACATTGTGGACATGATGAAGGGAAAGACCACTTTCAACTAGACTAAAGAAGGCAAATTATCATTTTGAGACATTAAGATAACCATCACCTATGCCCCAATTCTAGTTTGTCTAGATTATACCAAAGATTTCATAATGTACAATTATGCTTCCGAGCACACACTTTCAACAATTCTAGTTCAATATAACAAAGAAGGTGTGGAATCTCCCATATCCTTCATGAGCTATCCTCTCAAATCCCATGAACTAAAATATTCAAATTTGGAGAAGCATGCTTATGTAGTGGTAAAGGCAATAAAGCACTTCCATTTCCACATCCTGAATTCACACACTATTGCCCTAGTACCTAATACCACAATCAAATCCATATTAACTCAGTAGGAGTTTGGAACCAAAAGGGGAAATTAGATTGCTAAAATCTAGGAGTTTGATCTTGTTATCAAACCAACAAATCTTGTGTGGAGAAGGAGTCTCTACTAATTGATTGCTGATAATAGACTAGAAGCAACAGGGCATGAAGAAGCAAAAATTAAAGACACACCAACAATCTGCTATGTCACTACCATGAATGAGTGGTATTCAAACATTGCTCATTTCCTTACCTATGGTGAGTGTCTTTCTCACCTGTCTCATAAAGGAAAGAGGACTATTAGGTTGAAATCTACCAACTTTGTCATGTGGGACAACAGGCTATATAAGAGGAACCTTGATGGCATATTCCTTCGCTGCATAGATAAACTGTAACAGAACCAACTTCTGGAGTCCTTCCATAATCTAGCCTATGGAGGACATTTTTTTGTGCCTCTAACTACCCATAAAATTTTATGAGCTAGGTATTACTATCCTACTTTGTTTCAAGATGCATACAAATGGGTACAAAGATGTGAACCGTGTCAATAGTTCGTTTAAAGACCCAAGTTAGCTACTTTGCCTCTTAAGCTAGTGGTAATAGAAGAGCCATTTTAGCAATGAGGAATTTATTTTATTGGTGTTGTAAACCCATCTTCAAGTGATGGACATGATTATGTCCTCATAGCCACATATTACTTCACCAAATGGGTGGAAGCTATTCTAGCCAAGCATGCTACTTCAAAAGTAGTATGTAATTTCCTCAAGGAAAACATCATTTCTAGGTTTAGGGTCCCAACCAAGATTATGACATATAATGTAGCCTATTTATCTTCCCATGAGATTACTCAATTATATTTTTATTATGGGATTACCCTCTCCCACTCTAATTATTTTCCACAAGGGAATGGCCAAGCATAATCGACCAACAAGAACCTGATGACCATATTCAGAAAGCTAGTAGATGACAACCAATGAACCTGGCATAAAGCATTATTTGATGCTTTATGGGTAGATATAATTATGCCTAAGAGGGAAATAGGCATGTCACCTTTCTAAACTCTATATGGTCTCAATGCAGAGATACCAATCACCCTAGAACTACCAGCATTGAAATTGGTAAAGGCAGTCAAAGATTAGACATATGAAAGCTCCATTGACAAGATGATCATGTGCTTGATTAAATTTAATGAGAAACAAACTATGGTGGTAGACTGAATTTCTATGCATCAAAGTCTAGTGAGGAATATATTTGACCAAAAAGCAAAAGCCCATAATTTTATAGATCGGTGATCAAGTTTTGTTATGGGAGAAGAGAAGAGAACCAAAGGGAATGCATGGGAAATATGATTCCCTATGGAGAGGCCCATTTACTATCCATCAGCTCAATGGTGAAAATAGTTTCTTATTGAAGTATCAAGATGGCACACCCTTTTCACTACCTCATAGTGGGTAGCATCTGAAGCACTTCAATCCTTGAAGTATTAGGTGACATCAATTATACATATGTATATTTGTATAGTCTCTAGCTATATTTTGTGTTGTTCATTTTCATTTCTTTTTATCACCTTTCTTTTTGGGTAGCATGATTCTATAGCCCAATGGCATACTTAAAGGCACTAGAGATTTTGGATTCTACTCCCTTTGATTATTTTTATAATTGATGGAAGTTCCCTAACTGGAGCTAGCTATTGTTCCCAAAATTTGTCACTCATTTTTTGGGACAATATATCAACTATTTTGGTCCTATAGGCCAAAGTTATCTTTTCCCTTTTCAAAAAAAAAGTTTTGAGTGCTCCAATTCTTCAATTATTCAAGCTTTTTTAGCTAAGGGACTCATAAGTTCAACAAGTTCAACAACTTCAAATAGCCAAGCTCTCATAAAGAAACAAGTTTCAATACTTAGGCATTTTCAAGTTTGATTTAGTGCCAAGGTTCAATCAAAAGACTTAGTGGTGGGCTTAAAAAAACTGAAATGAACCCTTGAAATATTGAACCATTGAACCCCACTTCAAAGGTTTAAAGGTTTAACTAGTTCAAAGGTTAAAAAAGAGTTAAGCGCTCAATGAGTTCAGAGAAGTTCAATCGCTTCAAAGAGTTCAATGAGTTCCAAGACTTTGGCAAGTTCAAAAGTTCAATAAGTTCAAAAGACTTAAAGAAAATAAATCTTTAGAGAGTGAAGGTTGAACTGTTGAACCATTTAACATTGAACCAAAATGGTTGAATGAGTTCAAAGATTCAACGAGTTCAATAAGAAAAGAAAAGACTTAAACAAAAGAAGACTTTGAAGAAGAAAGATTGAACCGTTGAACCATTGAACCTTGAACCAAAAGAGTTCAAAGTTCAAAGGTTCAATGAGTTCAATAAAGTTTTAGAGGCTTAGAATAACAAAGGATTCAAAAAACAAATAATGAACCATTGAACCATTGACCCTTGAACCAAAAGAGTTCAAAGTTCAAAGGTTCAATGAGTTCAATAGAAAAGAAAAGGATACAAAAGGTTTGAAGGAACAAAAGATTCAAAGAAAGAGAATGAACCATTACACTTTGAACCAGAATGGTTCAAGGTTCAAAGGTTTAATAAGGTTCAAAAGACATAGAGAATAAAATCATTCAAAGAAAGAGAATGAACTGTTGAACCATTGAACTTTGAACCGAAATGATTCATAGGTTCAAATGGTTCAAAGAGTTCTACCAGTTCAAGAAGTTCAAATTTGACAAGGAAGTTTTGAGTGAAGGAAGGAAGCAGAAGATTCTAGAGACAAGTTCAAAGAAATGGTTCAACTAATTGAACCAAGGAAGTGATTGAACCAAGGAGCGGATATGACCACCCAAACCATTGAACCATTAAATTGATGCACCTCAAAGGTTCAAAGGTTTAAGGTTAAAAGTAGTTCAGATGACCAAGTGACTAATGATGTCCCCATGGATGTCAAATTCATGGTAATGAAATGCCTATTTATTTTCAAATATGGCATAGACCCTGAAGATAAAACTCAGTGAACAGTTGAAGAAAGAGCTGAAAGAGCCTGTTGAAGGTAAGAAGATAGCCCAAGAGCTCAAATTGCAATAAGAAAGAGGAAAAGCTATAGGTAATACTAAAATATCTACAAGGGACTTATTATAGTAGGTGGAATAGTCCACCAAGTAGACATCTAAGCACATAAACATTCAATGGTGTAGCCAATTTTTCTCCCTTTGAATAAAGGTGAAGTGGACAACTGCATGAATATCAGGGAGAGGACCAGGCGGCCTATACTTTGGAGGAGAAATTTGAGATGAATGAACAAAACTGAAAATGCATTCAAGGCATTGAATGTATCATGGGACATTCCATGAAATAAAGCACCAAGTCTTTCTTGGCTACTATATATTGTAATATCTTATTTTATGCAAAAGTTATATTTTTGTTATCAAAGGAAAAACTCTACCCAAATTGAAAGGCATTACTAAAACTTTGAGCTCAAATTGTTAATCATATTTCATTATCTAAATGAGAAAGCAAGTGACCTTTCAGACTTTGTGTAGGAATAGCTTGTGTTGTTGAGGAAATTGTTCTTATGTTTATTTCCTGAATGCATTCTTGTCCATTTAATTAAATAAGTAGATAGTGGAAGTAACCAGGAAGGTGTCTTGAAGCTGACTATGGAGAGACTTTGTGCTGCTACAATTATCTTTAGTGTGTTTATTTTTGTTTCTATTTAAAGGATCTTAGTATGAATTTATGCCCTCATTGTCCTTTGTATTTCACTTTTTGGAAGTTGAGGTGGAGACTTTGTGCTACACCTCATTCTACTGGTTATTGCACCCTATTGCATTTACTTATCAGTTACTTTCTAGAAAGAATTCCTACTATTTACTGTAGACCACTTCTGAAAAGAAGAGAAGTGCCTTCAGTGTTTTCACCAGGTTTCTCCTTTGATCTGTCAACATCTCTAAAAAAAGAGAGATAGATGGTGTTATCCTACCTTGAGTGTTATTTTTTGCTTATATATAGTATATAACACCTCATATTTATAGGGAACCTTCCCTTGATGAGAGGAGATATTTGTCCCTTTTTGATGTGGTAAACCTGCATTTTTGGTTGATCAATCTCCTTATGTTGTGGTTGAAACAACCTATTTTGTCCATCAATTAGCTGGTGAAAAAGTATTCGCCCAATAGAATGCATTGGTGGTAATTAAATTTTATGGATTTTATGGGATTTCACTTGTTCCAAGAATTATAGATTCCACCACACCATTAATCACTTACACTCAAGATGGTAGATGAAATTAAGGGTATAAACAAATGACAAGCTAGCTAGTTTAGGTTACAAAACTTGAGATAATTTACACCCAAAACATAGACCAGTGAATCAAATATGAAGAAAACAACTACTACCAAAATGAATCCTTGACCTCCCATAGATTCCAAAAGTGGGAAATTGAATAGAAAGATGAATTGAATTCACTTTAAAATCAATATAGAGAAGTGTGGGGAACAAATTGTGTAAAAACTAATTAGAATAAAACTAGAGTGATGTCAAGGGTACCATTAATGACAAGTGAATCATGAGAGTTAAAGACATAGTCACAAACCTCATGATTTTGAAAAGCACAAAAAAAACTGAAGGCTTTTTCAAGGTAAATAGAACTCACTTCAACATCATCTAATTCAAGATGGGGAAGAAATGCATGAGTTATATCCTATAATAGTCATAAAAATATGGTAAGAGGGCATGAGTTGTAGAAGAAGTGGCCCTAATGAAGAAGAAAGTGAAACTGATGGAAGGATTTAGTGTCATTGAGGTTAATCTAAGGGCACCTAAAAAAATCTCATACCAAGAGATGTAGTTAAAGAAGTCATGGTAGGAGAGAGTTTTGCATATTTTATGCACATCTACCAGCTCAAGGAATATAACCACTATAATTTGAGAAATGTGTAAGATCTAGACCAAGATTGAATGGTGTATATGGGGGATAAAAATTCATGGTGTTATTTGATGTCTCCATCTGAGATAAACTTGCAGCCATCGACACAACCCAACTCTATGATTTGTTGTGTTTTAAAATGCTAGAGGAACCCATACAATTCCTCCTCTCATGCATCTATTATAGATATCACATATATTTTGTAGGGAGGTGCATGTGTACATTAGCACACCTAATAGGCAAAATTATTGGCCTCTTAATCTTTAGTGTGGACATCTACTAGATGATGGTAAATGATGTTGAAGTCTAAAGGGTCAAAAAGTTCCTAGGGTACTAAAAGGGAGGTATTAGATTCCCAATCAAAGACATCAAAGACACTAGAACTAGGGTAGATACATACTTCATGAGTTAAAAACTTTACCTCGATAGTTGATAGGTAGACCTCACTAAGACCTACCTATGCATCACCTATCACATGGCACAGGGGGTTAAATTTAACATCACCAAGTTTATAGTGGAGGAAATGGTGAAGAATATACTAAATTGTCATACAATCAGAGACCTTCTAGTGGAGATAAATTTTGATCCTAATTATCATGTAGGACATTAGAGGGTTAGATAGTGATGAGGACAACCTTTAGGTCTTTTTAGTGCACAAGAACTCCTTATCACTAAAATATCAAAAATTCACCTACCCCTAGCCTTCTCCTAGAAATATAAGACTTGCATGATGGGGTGGTGCACCTAGTACATCAAGGCATTTACAGAGGAATGGTACATTCAAATGGATATCCCTTAGAATATGTTTGGGATGATAACATTTTTTGTAATGAAACAATTTTATGTAGTGTAATTGGAACTCATATATGTCAAAAAATCTAGTTGGCTAAAGATCCCCTACACCTTCTAAGCTAAATACTTTAGGGACATGATTCAAATAATGTCTTATGTATAATAGTTAGACATCATAATCAAGATGATGGATTTGAAATGGAATAGGTTAAAACACTAATACATGTGACCAAGAGGGAAAGCAACCAAGGGTAAGGAGGAGAACTCAAATTTCACTAAAATCTATCCACTCTAGAAATAAGTAATTCTTGGGTGCATCCATATGATTTATTATGAGATGAAGCTAAGGAAGAAGGGTGTGAGAACTAATAAGGATGATGACATCCCTCTTTGAACTAGTAATGAAAAGTTGGTACTGGTAGCATTGAATAAGTATCTGCAAATGAAGAATGGGGAGATACTTGAGGAGATGTAGGAGTGTATCAGATTAAATATCACCTCCAACAATGAAGATATTCCCTCGACACTAAATAATAATTGTGTGGATTTTATGCCAAGGATCACATTACCCTAGCCAAGAGAGAAGAAAAAGAAGTTTAAGGGGCCAATAGTAATGCTCAAGATAACCTTGGAAGATATGGAGATGTAAAATGTACATAAGGAAGTAGAAGCAAAGAAGGCACATAAAGATATGGAAGAGGAAAAAGAGGAAGAAGATAGAGGAATGAAATTATACATCATCTAAGAAGAATAAATAAGAGGTGAACCTAGTGCCTCATTAAATTAACCCTATACATAACTTCTATGAATTGAAAAGAAAAGGAGAAACTGGTGGAAGGAAATGTGCCTTAATAAGGAACACATAGAGGCAACATTGGAGATAGATAAAAAAAGAGGCCATGAGGGTAGCCAAAATTACCCAGGCAAAGATTGATAAGGGTGAGGATGAGGAAATAAAGGCTGAGAAGGAAAAGACAATTGAAAAAATAAATTAGAGGAAGGTAGAGTGAAATAAGGCCCAAGAAGAAAGAGAAAAGAGAGAAAATGAAGGAAAGAGGGTTACCATAAGCTTGAAATCCATAAGAAAAAAATTAGAAGAGGCACCTAGCACCCCCATTAGTGAGTATAAGAATCCATACCACAAGTGTGCCAAAGTAGTGAGGGGGTGCTTGGAGACAAAGAAGGTGATACTAGCACTTAAAAGAACAAAGAGCATAGAAGAAACCTAATAGACACAAGAGGGTGAAATTGGCACTGATAAAGAAGAAGAACAAGATGAAGGTACAAGTCCAAAGAATCCTTATAGGATCAAGGAGGAGATACCTTAAAAGAGGGAATTGAATAAAGTTCTAGCACTAAATAATAAGAAAAAATAGAGCTTACCATCATTAAAAAAGAGGGTGTTAAGCAAAGCCTAATGGAAAAGGCACATAAGGGGTAGACTGATGAGGACTACTACATATTAGAGTGCATGCCCCCTAAAGTGACCATTATAAGGATGTGCTATAATTTTTTTTTCTTTTGATAATTATATAGATGAAACTCATTTTGAGGTGTTGATAAAGGTCATAATGGGAGAAAATCAACAAGAACAAGGTTATGATTACCTTATAATAAAACCTCACATAATGAATCTAGTCAAGTTGACCAATACACTCATCTAGATAGACTTCAAAGTAGCATGAAAGAACATCATCAATAATGTTAGGGCTTCAAATTGGAAGAAGACCATTATAGAATCAGAGGAAGAGGTAAAGGCTATGAAGCTCAAATTTCAACAACTAGTGGAGCACATCAAGGAAGTTGAACCATCCCTCTTAGATGGAATTGACACTACAATTTTTTTATGTTGGCAAGGTGTGTGCACTAGTGGATCAAATGCTCCCAAGGTTAAAGGTAGAGCTATCACTAGAAGAGTAGTATTAATACATAAAAATAAATTAAAAGCTAGATGTGAAGATTGAATAAGGGGAAGACCTCTTCACAAAACTAGAAGAAGGCATAGAAGAAGCTGAAACTATCTTCATGAACTTATCCAACCAAGTGTTGGTCATTGATGAATTTCTTAGGAAGATAAAAGGGGAGAGGGAAGATATGATGGAAAAGTCATATACTATTATTAGAGCTAAGCAATCATAGATCATGGCAAAGGTCAACACCTTGAGTGCCTAAATCAAGGACCATGAGCAAAACCTGGAAGAACTCTTTTCCACCTTGTAATAAAGGTTGGAAAACAAGGAGCAATATTATATGGAGGAGTGGTAGGGGAGAAGGAAAGGATATATGCATTCAATAATTAATTAGATAAAAATCATATGATTGATTTTATTACTACATGAACATAGATTGATAACACCATTAAAGAAATCAATCTCACCATCAAGGGATTTGAGGACTTTAGCACTGAATTGAAGGAGAATACACTAAAGTTCTACATGCGTAGGGTGTTAAAAGACTAGTACAAGGATGGACTATAAATTTTATATGGGGTAAATGTTGGTCCCCTTTTTGGATAACTTTGGATCCATACCAACTCAATAGACGTATTGATATGAGGCAATCATTACAGATGATTTCTATTTTGATATCTTTGTGCTAGCTCAAGGAATTGATGCATTCATTTCACCGACTAGTAAGTGGTTAACAAATTTTATAGTGTTTTGGGAATATTCATGGAATGGAAGCATGTGGTGATCATAACATGAAAGGTGAAAAGTAATGTAAATAATAGAATGATTGAGAAAATCTCTATCTCAATAATTAGTGTGTAGCTCCACCCTAAAAGAATGTGATTCTATAGGTTATAAAAGTAAACTCAAAATAGAATGTGGTGACATAACTTGGAGATAGCGAATCCCTATAGAATTGGTTCTAGACATTGTGAAGTGATTGAGATCAAAATTAGGATTAGTATGGATGCCTTTGAGGATTTGAGTTGTAATGCCCAAGCTTTCCTGTGAGCCTTTAGGCCTTTAGTATCTTAGATGAGCATTTAATCTATCTTAATTGTTTTGTACTTTTTATATTTGAACTCTATTAATGAATAATGACATGCCTTGTTTGATTTATAAACTATCTTAGATGGTTATAGTTATGTTCTTTAAAAATGATTTAATTTCACAATGATCATCATAGTTACAATGCTTAACTCTAAAATATGAATACTAAGTTCCAGTAGGCTTATGATCCATAGCTTTATTGACATATCTACAACTTATGATGACATCAACATATTGGGTAGAATATTTTAAGTGTAAGAAAACCCTCATGCCAAGCCATGATACCTATGATTATAGTGTTAACTCATATTAACCTTTGATCCAAGATATTCCATTAAACCCTCTAAGTGCTTGAAGGATTCTAAGAATGAAAAAACATAGTATTAAACCCATGAGATCATAAATTAGCCCAATATAGACTTGTAACCACATGACCAAAACTAGCTACCTAAATAGGCTTTAAGCATATAGACCTTCAGACTAGCCTAGAAATGGCTTGCATCGATGAACTTGGAAATTACCAAATCCATTAAAGATTGAGTGGTGCCATGGAATGACTAACCTAATGCAGGACCTAGTTATTTATCTACTACACTTTTAGTGAATGCATAAGGCTCATACATTATGTAAATTGATATTGGTATAGTCAAGTGACAAATGTTGAGCACCACAGGTTTATTCTATGATTACACCTAGTTGTAACTAGTCTAGAACCAACCTGGACAACTAGGTAAGCACCTAATGGAGTGAATAAATGAATTTTATACAATAATAGGAGAAGTGTTTGACCTTTTTAGCATATAAATGCTTTTAAATAGGTCAAATGGTTTTGACCCAACCTCCACCATTCCACCTCAATTCCTAAAGGGCCAATTTAAGAACACAAATGCATGGGTAGATAGATGAAGGAATGTTGTAACTACTTTTAATTCATTATACAGTGGGATTTAGTCATTTATGACTTATTATATACATCTCCATGAAAATTTCCCTCTTTATCAAACTATTACTCTATAAATTTAGACCTTAAGGCCATTGTATCGATCCCTCAATTAGGTATGAGGAAACTTTGCCTAGATTTGCTCTTTGTTATCCTCTTAGACTATTAATGGATTGTGGAAGCTTCTCCATTATTACTATTTAGTCTTTATATTCTTGTTTTGATATTCATAAGTGACGAAATTTCCCCTTTTTAGGTTTATGTGTCACCTAGATGTTAACATGTGTTTTATACATGTTATATAGTGTGTTATAGTGTTAATAACTAAGTTTAAAGTGGAGCTTTGATCATAAGTGCATTAAACCAAGCCTTCCCTTCATTTCTCCCGTTGGTCTAGTCATCTAAATCAACCTTTATATGAAACATTATTTCCTAAAAACCATTGGAGATAGTGACTCAACTTCATGTATTTCCCATTATTGTTGTTTAAGGTCAAAGAGAGTGGATACCTATATTGGTGCATCACCATCCTTAGATTAGGTTTCCTTGTATACACATCATCTATACCTTTTCATCCCAATCAATAGGTATTAGTGAATTGATATAAATAGATACACCAAAGGATCTATCCCTAAAATCTAGAGGTCTATCCCAATCAAAGGTCACCCATATCCTTGGGTTATTCCCATGTTACCATAACCTTGGAGTTAGGCATGAAAAAATATTGACTAATTTGACCACCATTCAAATTAGGTTAACCCATAATAGTTGAAAACTTGATATAGGGGTATAATAGGTCATGTATGTGTCCCATGATCTTAATAGGGTCAACATTGTGTTTTATCTTTGTAATGTTTGTCCTAAATGGTCCTATGGCATTCTAAGGTCACTTTTGGGGTCATTTATGAGACTTGTATGGTTTTCATAGAAGGAAAAGTATTCCAAAAGAATATTAAATGTCCCCCATGTCAAAATATGTTAGATTAATATTTTTATAACTAAAAAAATGTAGGTGTAACATCAAAATAAGACTAGTGAAAAAATTATAGTTTCATGTAGTTTTGGGCAGCTGTATAACTTGTGCATAAGATTTGGCACATGTGAAAGGATTCATAATGAACCTTAAATTACACTCAACTAACTTCCATTATTGATCAGCTTTTACTATCTCAAAAATGGCATAAAATAATTTTCTCTCCATTCCTCTCTTTACATATAAAAATGGTCAATTGATTTTAATTTGGTATGGATAGTAGGAGGTCAGTTGTATAAAATGCATTTGGTTGATAATAAAATTAATTATCTAATTATTATTCATGCAATTATTAATAATATTGGTTTATTATGCTCTATGAACCATTTTTAAAAATGTCTACTACAATTTCCTACCTGCACATCCCCATGGGCTATAGTTTTCTCTGATATTTAGTTTGGTCCATACAAATTAGGTGTTACATGTGTTATATAAAGACATGATCACATTTATAATTAGATTATATTTATATCTTGCATGTGTGGCTTGAATGAGAATAGAAAACCATATCACCTTTCTTGTTGAAGACACCTTGAGGTTTGTAGATAGTTATTTTCAATAGTTTTAGAGGTCTCTTCTTATGTTAGTTTTGAAATAAAAGGTGATGTTATTTCTCACCTATCAAAATAAGATGTGGTTAGTATTATTATGAATGTGTGGTTTAAGTACTATTCTATATGGTTTCAAGAATATAGTCACATACATACATAGTCATATTTTTTGCGATAACCACCTATAGTCAAGTCAGCTTGAGCATTTACCAATCATGATGATGAACATTGAGGTTTCAACACGGTAAGAAGACCCCCAAGGTGTGAGTAGTGAGATGGAGCCATTAAAATGTATAAATTTTATTTTTAACCCCAATTTAATTCACATTATCTATATCATACATGTGCACATATAAACAACTCCATAGAGGTCTAAGAGACTTGGAATGAAAGTGTTGAAACTGATTTGAGACTTTCATTTAGGTCTAAGGACATTGAGAGATCCATTATGAAAATGGTGATGTAATTTCATGTAAATAGACTTGAGTTCAAGGTTTGTATATGGATAAATTTTTAAAAGGGACACAATAACTTAACTTCTCCAAAAGGAGGTTATGTCCACACACAGTACCTTATGATGCTGAAGATATATGAGGTCTAGGTTAATTTAATGGCTCTTTTATGGTAGTCTGTAACTGAGGTCACATGATAACATAATAATAAGTAATTTTTTTGAGTATATACTTTTGATGGATTATGATTATATCTAATCAAGTTTTGACTAGAAACACTTAATAGACACAATGTTTCTTAATCCAAAACCAACCTTGAGGCAATTTATAAATGACACCTAGTTAAGGAGGAAGGAGAGAAGTGGGACAAGTGTCTCAAGATATAATAGGTTTATCCCATATCATAATGAACTTAGAGTAAATAAATAATTTAAATACAATACTCAATCCCTATGAACACCTATAGGAAGATTCCATAATCCCTAAAATGGAGCACTTATAGTCTAATTGACAGTGTGTTGATAATAAAACATAAGGACAAAACCATACAGGCATAATTGTTTATGAATTTTAGAATGACACTACTTCTGAGATATTTTTGAAGGAATTTATATGAATTTTTTTGAGTTATAGTAACACCTATAAGGTCCCCTTTTATTTTCAAAATGACACCTATAGTTGACTTTAAACTCATAATATGTTGGAGTAGGCAGTTTAAACATTGGCAAGTCCTAAGGCATGATAGATTTGAGTCTAAAAAATTGTCTTCTAAAATTTATTAATTTAATAAGGGCCTAAAAATTTAACATGTGGATAAATAATTTACATCACCTACATGAATAATCCAAAAACTACCACCTATATTTTACACATAGTCCATGGGCTAGTGCTAGTTGGTGAAAGGTATGATCTTTGAGAAGTTGGTAGAGTTTTGGGATGATGAATATAATAGAGAATACCTAATAAGTTTTGAAAAAAAACTTTAAATTATTATAAAATATAAAAATTAAAATAATTCACACCAACCTATTGTCATGGGCCTGAGGTTCCTAAACCCTATAGATAGTCCTCATTCCTAAAAGTTTATCTTGAAGTTTTGGAGTGTTAAGGGGTCTATGAATATGATATAACTATTAAATTTGGTTCATATGGTCCTCATGACCCAATATATCCTATCATAGATTCAAATTGATATAAAAATAGGGGAAGTGACCTCTATTTTTTCTAAGATAGAGGGCACTCCCAGAGAATCAAGATTACAGGTAAGGTATGTAAATGGAAAGGAGATGATGTGTAGAGTTTTGGGATGATATGGAAAGGTGTGAAATGTTTTTTAATCATGTAAAAGCATCAAAGAGACCCTATAGTCTTGGTAAATCACTCAAAGGTGGTTATGGGCAATTAGAGCACAACCAGACCTATTAGGCATAAACTACACCTATACCCTAATGAGGTCCACCTTCACTTATAAGGAAAGATTAATTCTCTAGTCCATTTTATGGCCTTAAATGAAAGGTATAGAGTCTCCAATACCATTTTTTATATAAAGAGTTTACACAAGTTGGTCAAATTTGGCCTATTTCACCTTAGACTTATTTAGAATACACTCTCAAGCTCAACAAGCCAACTTATCTTTCTCACATCTGTATAGATTTGTTACATGGTGACCCAAGGATTTGGGGAAATTTTTGGAGGGTCTCGAGCTTAAAATTTTTGGAATTTTTTTGGAGGTTGGATGTCATGATTTTATGAACAATCCTTAAGATTACAAACCATCTAAAACCCTCCTAAACCCTTAGTTTTGACCAGAAAAAGGAAATACACATGAATATGCACTTATATGGAGTATTTTTTTTCTATAAAATATTTGGAATGTGTATATAAATATCTCATTCTCTTTCCCATCCAATTGGTTTATACCCTACTTTTACATATAGGGTGAAAATAAGGTTTCTTATAGGGTTTTATATATTTTATAGGAATAAAGAGATTTTAAGAGTTGGAATAAATTGGGGAGGTCAATTGGTACTTTTCCTAATTACCTATGTCCATTTATCATCACTTATATTCATGGAAACACTTCTACTAATTCATTCATCTCAAGCGGTCTTGGACAAAGATTGAAGATAAGGAGTAAATGCCAAGTGAAAAAGTGAGAGGTTGGTTTTTTGACCCTTTTATGGTCTAACTAATGGATTAAAAGGAAATTATACTCTATATAGGTTTACTATCACATATTCCATTGATTTTGTTGAGAAACTGAAGATCACTTGGGTTATAAATGTCACAAATGAGGCTAAAAGGGCTATTGAATGACTGTAGATGATGAGAATGAGAGTCCATAAGATGGATATTAGTTAGGGACACATATGATGAATGTTATATTGTATTTATAACCACCTTATTAAATTTCACATGTGTTAACTCTCCCTATTCTAGTTTCAAGTGCTTAATATATGCCTAATCGTGAAGGTAGTTTCAAGAAGGTGAGTGAAGGGCCCCTATGCCATTTTTGAGGAGTTTCATGATTCATATAGACACTTAACCTATAATAACTTTAAAAAATATATTATTAACCTCATTTTCATGAAATTTAACTTTTTTTAATTCCCTAAAATGTTTCATTATGACCCTTAATATCCACTTTCTTCTCTCTCTTCTCACATTCTATAAGTGCAAGTCATTTTAGCTCTTATAGGTTATCCCACGCCTACTATGGAAAAGCCCTGCTAGTTTGATATTATAATTTACCTTTTAAATAATATATAAAATCTATTTTTGAGTTCAAAAACTATATTTTTTAAGCATGTGAAGTGATTTATAGTGAAAAGTTAAGCAATTGATATGCATCCTTAATTTTTCTTAATCCTTCCATGTTTGATGCAAGTTATTTCCACTTTAGCAGGTCACATGAAGTGTTTTCAAGTGTATTTTTATATTTTAAAGTATAAAATTAGATTTAATATATGAAAATTACCTTTTGTTGACTTACCTTGAGTATTTACATGCATATCACCTCCATGTTTGAAATACTAATGTTAGATCAATTCAAGATTTGAGACTAGTGTTGTGAGTCATGTCTCTTAGTACACTTGTACGGTAACATTATGAGATATTTATAGTGTATGAACCCTTAGATTGTCTCACTTTCTTTTCTAATTCTCTCCATTTTCATCTAAGTAATCATTTAGTATGGGTTATAAATACTTAAGGATCAATCTAGGGAGATAGCCATTAAACCTAGAGGTCTACCTCTACCATAGGTAACCCACATTCCTTGATTTATTTAATTGTTTCCAAAATCTTAGAGTAAGAATGAAAAATAAAATCTAGGGTGAAATATTTTGTGATAATATTTATGGCATGACTAGTGGGACCACTTTCCTAAAGACATCCTGTCAAGGTGAATGTTGGTTTTGATAACATCACAACTGCATATGGAATTCTACCTAACATTTGGCAAGTCCATTTGAGGTAATATCTGATTGTATACCATTTATTTATTATTTATTATATTCATACTTCATATTACTTACTAGTTCATCTTATATTAAACTTTTCAATCCCATAAAACCACTCCTTTAACCTAAACTTCCTTTTGAAGTTTAACATATGCAACTTATCTTGACCTTTGAAGAATAAGAGGACTTTACAGGCCAATAAGATCAATAAAGTGAATAGCAACTTAAGGATAAAATGTATAGGTGGCATACCTTCCCAAAATTTAACACTAAAAATCCTATCCATCTCAATGCATATGAAGATGTACCCCCTAATGTTACCAAAATTATTCCCATATTTAATGGTGAAGTTCATGTCACTCCTTGTGAGCATATTAGGGATATCACAAACTTATTTAATTTTCACAATGTAATTGAATAAAATATTTCCATTATAATCCTTACCATGTCCATTATAGGGAAAGCACTTTACTGGTATAGGACATTTCTTAGAGGTTACATTAGAACTTGGGATAATTTTGGAGAGTTGTTGACATCAAGGTTTGAAGACAAAAGTGATCACACATCACTCATTCATCAACTCAATGTAATTAGAAGGGTTCATAAGGAGATAATTTATGACTTAAATGAGAGATTCAAAAGAACTTGGCATATGCTACTTCCTCCCATGAGACCACATACAAGCTTTATCTTTCCAACATATTTGAGGGCTATTGGTACTGACATAGACATAAAATTTCAACTTGCCATTAGAGATGATAATATCCTAATATAAGATGGAAGGTTTCCTCCAAAAGTTTTTATGCCTCTAATACCAAATATTTATGATGATACTCCAAGTGTTACTCAAATACCTATGAAAAATAACATTTCTAGAACTATCCCTAAGGAGGTGGAAGATGCTATTGATTAGAAGGCAAGATATAAAGCATTAGAGGCTCAAACTAGGTAATACAATTTTTAGTATGGTATTCAACAAAACCCCTACCCCTATATTCAACAAGTTAATATGTTCCCAGCTTAGAAATATGGTTAAGGTAGAGGTCAAGAATAGAATAACTTTAATAAGCCTACCAATGCATATAATCCAACTTCCACATCCAACAGAAGAGCCATGGTACTAGTTCATAACAACATGGTGCAAGGAGAAGAGTAGAAACAAGCTCAGTCATGGATTATAATTAATCTAGAGATAAATCCTTGATTTATAAATGAGGAGTCACTCCTCAACTATCAACACAAGATGAATTTATGATTCAAACAAATGAAGAATCAAGGAGTGAACTTTGAAAATTTTCTAGTAGAAGACACCTATGTTCTCAATTAGAATTCTTTAGTTGAAGACAATACCAAATAAAAGAGGATGAAATTAATATATGGCCATGGTGTTCATACAAGTTTAAATGGCCCTCCAACAAGGCATCAAGGTGTGACTACAATCATGGTAATCCATACAACTTTTGCTCCTATTCTAAATTATAATGTTGGAAGGGCTATTCAAAGTGTTCCAATATCTCAATTTATAAATGCCTATTTGCCTTCAAGGACTTAAGAAAAGGAGAGTACTCTTTATTTGAACATTTTTGATTCATCAAAAAGTGCTAAGGCATCTATGTCCCTTTGGGATGTGCTTCACTTTCCTAGTCAAAATGAGATCCTTTAAGAGTAGTTGTACATAATTCATGTTATCCCTCAACCATTATTTCATTGTGATGTTGCTCTCACCAATTACCATAATCACATTTTCTTTCCCTATACCAAGTTTTATAATCCTCCACCCTTCTACCTCACTCTTATTAACGAGGATAAACTTGTTCAAAATTGCATAGTGGATAGTTGGGCTTGTACTTCAGTGATTCCCAAGGTTGTAGATGATAAATTGGGTCTAAAGTATGAACCATATATTAAAGGGGTGATTTAACTTGATGGAACACCTTCTAAGTTAGTAGGACTAGTCAAGGTATTGAGAGTCTTATCCTAGCTTCCTTATCCTTAAAGAGATTCTAGTTTTTGACTTGCTTGCTTACATTACTATCTTCCTTTGAATGGATTTAATATCAAATATAGGAGGTTACATCTTAGCTTAGTGGTACTTCTTAGCCTTCATGATAATGTCTGAATCAAATGTAACCATTAGAACTCAACTATTGGCTAAATTTCACATTTAAACCTATGTAGAAGTAAGATACAATTTGAAAAATGTCATTAATGACCAAAGGAGTCTATTATGGATGATGGAACATATTATAAACTTGAAGGGATATCTGATATATTTTTATATGAGTATGGTACAAATACTTATGGATATGATCTATACACTTACATTGATAAAACTAACCTTGACACATAAATCATCCATGAGGGAGTATATGAACAATTTGAGGTAATCATTGAACATTATTTTTCTCAATATATTGAGGGAAATTACCTCATTTATATGTATGATGATGATATTTTTAAAATCATGATAGATTAATACAGTGAGAATAATAGTGTCTTTCTACCTACAATTGATGGATTCCTTGAACATGAGAACTATGAAGAGGAAGATGACATATGGTAAAGGTTTCATGCCATAAATCAAGAATTTGATCAGTTGAGTAAATCTAATTCTTCTCATAAGAAGTGTGAACCTGATTATAAGTTTTTTGATGAACCTAACAAGAAAATTGTTGAGTTTCTTGTTAAGCATAAGGATGAGTGTCTTACTATTTTCAAAGAAGTTGATGTCCTAAAATAAACTAATAAAGCTAAAGTAAAAGTGTGTGTGTTCTAGAGGTAGTCCAAAATTCAACTTGAGGTTATACCACTTATTGATATGTTGGAATAGAAGGAATACAAACATGATATTCTCATACATCAAGAATATCATGTCCAAAAAGAAAGTAAAGTTGAAGAAACTATGATGACTGATAACTTATAGTTTGAAAAGTGTCAATTGAGAATTATGTAAGTCAATAAGGTTGTATTTTTAGACAATATCCTTGAAGGAAAAAAAGGAACATCCTTGAGAACTCAAAATAGAAGACTTAAAGGTAGAATAAGACCTTAGGATGGTACATCATTTGACCATTAACATAAGAAATTATTTGTTGACAATGATGTTCCAAATGATAGGTTGATTTTGTAGATTAGAAAGGATGAAATAGGTACCATATATGACCCTGGTTAAATCATGGTGAGTTATTTTTCACCTCAAGAATTGAGGTCTTGTACATACTAGGAAAGTTGTGTTTTTGCTTGTGTTGTGTGTGTTTTCCGTAAATATTTTTGATAACACATGTGTGATATTTTGGTTTGTTATTTTATGTGTTTATTTCTATTTTTTGGTGTGTTTCATAGGTAGTTTAGTGTCATATCTATGTGAAGGTGACTCCATAACCCAATGGATAGGAGTCAACTACTATTATTTGGTGTAGTTGGCTTGCCTCCCCTAAGAAATTACCAAGAATGTTGATTAATTTGAGAGAAAGTCAAACTAGGTCAAATAAATATAGTTAAAAACTTTATATATGGGTACACTAGGGTATTATATGTTTCTCATGGACTTAATAGGGTCAACATTGTGTTTTCACTTTGCATATTTGTCTTAGATAGTCTTATGTCATGCTAAGTCCACTTTTGGGGTCATTTATGAGACATGTAATATTTCATAGAAGGAAAAGTGTTCTAAAATAATAATAAACAGCCCCATGTTAGAATATTTCAAAGAAACTTTTTTAGAACTGATAAAATGTAGGTGAAATGTTAGAATAGAAGATCAGTGAAAAAGGTAGTTTCGTGTAGTTTTTGGTAGTTGTAAATCTTGTGGATAAGACTTGGCACATGTTGAAGGATTAAAAATGACCCTTCAAGTCCACTAAACTCATTTCCATGCTTTATAAACTTTGACTAGCTCAAAATTGGCATAAAACCATTATATCTCTCCATCACTCTCCTTTGCATGTAAAAATTGTAAACCAATTTTAGTTTGGTATGGATAGTAGGAGGTGAGTTCAATAAAATGACTTTGGTTGATGATAAAACTACTTTTATAATTTAAATCCATGGAAAGAGTCAAGATATTGGTTCCTTTTTCTATATGAACCATTACTAAGAAGGTTTGCTACTATTTTTTCCTACATATCCCCATTGCCTATAGATTTCCCCTCTATTTGGTTTGGTACATATTAAACAAGTGTTATACATGTTATATAAGTAAATTACCATAATTATCATGATATTATTTATGTATTTTGCATGTGTAGTGTGAAGGAGAAAATTAGAACATCTAACATTGCTAGTTGAAGACACCTTGAGGTCTACAGACAAATGTTTCAATCAGTTGTAGAGGTATCTTCTTCTTATGTTGGTTTTGAAACCAAAGGTGATGTTATTTATCACCTCCCAAAAAAACATGTGTGAAATATTATTCTAAAGTTATGGTCTAAGGAGTGTTCTACATGGTTTTAATAACATAGTCACATACATACACAGTTATATTGTTTACAACAACCACCTATAGTCAAGTTAGCTTGAGCATTTGTTGGTCATGGTGATGTAACAAGGAGGTTTAAACATGGTATGAATACCCCCAAGTGTGATAAATTATATTAATCCATTAAAAGGCAAGAAATTCTATTTTGAACCCTAATTCAATGCATTTTTTTATATCTTTCATATTCACCTACATGGAACTCCATAGAGGTCTAAGAGACTTGGAATGAAAGTATTGAAACTAAATTTATACCTCCATTAAGGTCTAAGGGAATTGAGAGAGCCATTTTGAAGATGGTGATGTCATTTCATGTAAATAAACTTGATTTCAAGGTTTTAAAATGGAGAAAGTTGTAAAAGGGACACATTACCTTAACCTCTCTGAAAGGAGGTCCTGTCCACACACAATACCTTATGATGTTGGAGATATATGAGATCTAGGTAGATCCAATTTCTCCTCTTTGGTAGTCTATAATTGTGGTCACATGACAAAAAAATAATAGGTCATTTTGTTGAGTATATATTATGGATGGATGATGATTCAAACCAATAAAATGTTGACTGGAGACACTCATTATACAAAGTATTTGTTAATCCAAAACCAACCTTGAGGTAATTTGCAAATGACACCTAGTGTATGGATGATGGTGAGAAATGGGAAAAGTGTCTAAATTAATAATAGGTGTATCCCAAATCCTAAATACATCATATTAAATAATAATTTAAATATAATACTCAAGCCCTATTAACACCTACAAGAATATTCCATAATCCCTCAAATGGAACACCTATAGTCTGATTGATAATGTGTTGATAATGAAACACAAGGAGTAAACCCTATAGGAATAGTTGTTTATGAAATTTTGAATGAGACTAGTTCTAAGAATAAAATTAAGGGAACTAAGATCCAAGGTTTTATTTTAGAGTAACACCTACAAGGCCCCCTTTTCTTCACAAAATGACACTTATAATTGACTGTAGACTCATAATATGATGGAGTAGATAGTTTGAATGTTGTAAAGTCATAACACATGATATATTTTAGTAAAAAAAATATGGTATGACCTTTATGACTTCAAAAATTGCATAATAATGAAACACAAGGATAAAACATGAACATCACCTATAGGAAGTATCCAAAAATTTCCACATATAGTTTACACATAGTCCATGGGCTAGTGCAAGTTGGTGAAGGGTATGATCTTTGAGAAGTTAGAATAGGTGTGGGATGATTAATATGATTGATATTAACTCAATTTTTAAATAAAATTTATGTGATTATTTTATGGATAAAATAACGTAAGTCACACCAACCTATAGTCATAGGCCTAATGTTTTTGAACCCTGTAGACAGTCATCATTATTGAAAGTCTATCTTGAAGTTTTATAGTGTTAAGGGGTATATGAGTATTATATAACCATGAAACATGGTTAATAGTGTCCTTATGACCATATATCCTCTCATAGTTTCAAAATGGTTAGATAAATAGGGGAAGTTCCCTTTGTTTTCTCTCAAACATAGGGCACTCCCAGAGAAGCAGGATTGTAGGTAAGGTATGTAAACAGTAAGGGGATGATATGTAGAGTTTTGGGATGATGTGTAAATATTTGAAATATTTTTTTATAATGAACAAACATTGATGAGACACTATATTATTGAGTAACTACTTAGAGGTGGTTATGGGCATCTAGAGCATAATCAAGCCTATTAGACCTAGACTAGAAATATACCCTAATGAGGTCTACCTTAACTTATAAGGAAATATGAATTCTTTATTAAATTATATGATCTTAAATGGAAGGTAGAGAGTATATATTAGCTTTTGGTCTGTAAAGATATTACACAAGTTGGTCAAATTTGGCCTATTTCACCTCAGACCTATTTTGAATACATTCTCAAGATTGATTGGCCAACTTATCATGCTCACATATATAAAAATTGGTTTCATGGTGACCCAAGTATTTGGGTAAAGTTTATGTGGGTCTTAAGATTAAAATTTGTGGAATTTTTTGGAGGTTGGACATCAGATTTTGTGAACAATCCTTAAGAGTCCAAATCCTCTAAAACCCTCCTAAACCCTTAGTTTTGACCTGATGAATCAATGAATACGAAATTATATGGAGTATTTTGGTCTTGAAAATTTTAGAACTTGTAGATGAATCTCTCATTCTCCTTCCCATCTAGTTGGTTTGTACCCTACTTATATGGACAGGGTGAAAAGAGGGGTTTTTAAAGGTTTTTTTGTGTTTTGTAGGTGTAGGGGATATTTGAAGAGTGATAATAATTTATATAGGTAAATTTTGAATTTTCATGATTCCCTATGTCAATTTATCATAACATATTGACATGGGCACACTTCTTCTAACTCATTCATCTTAGGCAGTCTTAGATAACAATTGAAGATAAAGATTGCTACCAAGTGAGAAAGTGAGAGTTTATTTTTTGGACATTTTAAAGGTCTAAATAATTAATTTTAATAAAATAGGACTATATAAATGTTTCCTAACACCTCTTACATGTATTTTTTGAGTGAATGAATGCCACTTGGGTGATAAATGTGAATAATAAGGCCAATAGGGCCAATAAATGATTATAGATGATGAGAAGAAGTGTTCATAAGAGGGATTAATATTAGGTACACATATTATAAATTTTATGGAATTTTTATAACCCCACTAACATATTTAACATGTTTAAAATCTCCATAGTCTAATTTCAAGTGATCAAAATATGTCTAATTATGAATGTAGTTTCAAGAATGCAGCTAAAGGGACCCTATGCCAATATTAAGGAGTTTCATGCTTCATATGGAAATTTTTCATATAATACCTTTAATAAATTTATTATTAACCTCATTATCCTATAATTTACTTATTAATTACTTTAAATTTAGCATTATGACCCTAGAGCTCCACTTTATTCTCTCTCTTCTAACATTCTATAAATGCAATCCATTTTGGATCTTGTAAGAAATTCCACACCTAGTATGGTGAACTCCCACTGGTTTGATATTTTAATTTTAATTCAAAATAATATATTCATTTTGGTTTTGAGTTTAAAATATATCTTTTGTAAGTATGTGAGGTGATGTATAGTGAAAAGTCAAGTGATTGATATCCATCCTTGCTTTCTCTCAATCCTTCCATGTTTGATGCAAGTTATTTCCACTCTAACATGTCAAATGAAATGTTTTAAAGTGTATTGGTATATTTTAAGGTGTAAAATTATCCTTATTGTATTCAAATTATCTCTAGTTTGATTACCTTGAGTATTTCCATGCATATCACCTCCATGTTTGAAAAACTAATGTTAGAATAATTTAGGGTTTGAGACTAGTGTTATGAGGCATGTCTCTTACTATAATTATATGGTAATATATTGTAGATATTTATAGTGAAACACCCCATTGTATTATCTAAATTTCATGTCTACCTATATCACTTTTCATCCCAAGTAATTAGTTAGTGTAGGTGATAATCACTTAAAGATTAATCTAGGGATCTAACCCTTGAATCTATAGGTGTACCTCTACCATATGTAACCCATAGGTCTAGAGGTATTCCTATGTTTCCCAAATATTAGATTAGGATTTATAAAATAAATTTATCATTAATATTTTTTGAAAATAACAACCACCTCCTAAGGTGTAGGTTGGAGTGATAATAGTTCTAGCACATCTGGTGGGACCAAATTCAATCATTAGATACTCTCTTATAGCATTTGGTCATATTAGAGAGCTTCAAGCACCTCAGTAATAGATCTATAATTGTGTTTTATGTAAGAATGAATCACAAGGTCATTCTCTCTCAAGGTAATAATAATTATCATTTATAGTTCACATTGTTATTCATGTGTGTTCTGATGAGTTATGGATACATATAGAGTAGATATTTCATACACCTCATTATTAACATCTTTATGACCCCTATAAACACTATATTGACCCATATTATCCATATACTTATCCATAATTCTCTCCTTCTATCCCAACTATGCCTCTTTACCAACCTATTCTTCTTTATAGTCAGCCTAAATAAAGGGATCATGATTTAAGATTAGAAATTGATAAGCTAAAGGAGGAAAAAGATAGTTTGAAATACTATTTTAGGTAGTAAAAGGATGTTGAACATTGAGCCTTTGTCCATCATCAAAACATCCTTTCAAACCAATATCATCCATCCAAGGTAATAACTCCATATCCTTTCCTTACCTATGTGATCATTAGAGATTACTTGGTTTATAATTACTTATTTCAAGATAGAACAAGCACTTCATTTATTCCTAAGCTAATAGCTAATTACTTAAACTTGATATATGAACCTAATTATAATTTTGAATTTTAATGGAATGGATCAACTAAAAATTATTTTGGCCTCATAAAATATAATAACTTAGCCATTCATGCTTACCCCAAGATCTTAATTACACAAGACATTATTGTTACAAACTTACCACCTTGTTTTTCTCTATCTATGTAATGACTTTATGAACAATATTGGGTGGTACTTAACCTTTGATTTATCTTATATGGTCTATAATATGGGGTATAGTGTAGGAATAAAAATAAAATATAGACCACTCTCCAAGTCATTCTCTTTGTGTTCTATATCCCCCTAAAGATCCACCCATGCCTTCTCAAGATCCTATAATAACTTCACCTTGGAGGCCTTTATGTACTAGAACCCTAGATTATGATATTTTTGTTCTTGAAAGATAAGTTTCTCCTATAATAAGATAAATGTATGGAGTCTAGTTTGAGATATGTACCAATTTTTCCATGTTCCCCATCTATGCTTCATACTGCAGTCATTCATGAGGATCAAGGTACATCTAAGTGTGACAAGGTAATTGAATAATGAAATAAGAAGAATGTAGTGTCTAAATTTGATACTCCTAAGGATATAATATGAAATAATACCCTATAATATTTCAAAAAATACAATTAATTACTTTTCCCACCAACCCTTTCTTTTTGTGAAGAGTAAACAAATTCATTAAAGGCATATTTTGAGCATCCAGGTGTGGGGAACAATTTGCCAAGACTAATGAATGGGGTGGAAATACTTTGAGATATTAATCATGTTGTAGCATCATGTGAGTTTAAATAATAGTTTAAAAATGATAATTTAAGTAACTTTGATGAGGATATCACTATTGTTACCCATTTCCATCTTAGTACATGAAAGTTTGAGAATAAAGGAAAACTTGATGATGTAGGGCAGTCATAATGGAAAGATGTTGATTTTGATGAAGATAAAGTGCAATCAACTTATCCTATAGGATATGGTCATTAAAAAATCAAAATGAACCCATTGTTTAAGCTAAGATAATTTCAAGTGAGTTATATGATCCTTTCAAAAGTTGTACCATTAATTATTAGGTGAGATTGAAGAAGTCAGCATGATAGCTTAGAATGGTGGAATAGGATAACAGGTTAAGGTTTCAAGTGAAGGTAGAAATAATTATTTATATATTGAATAAGTAAATTCAAGTTTAAAAATATGAATTCAATATGATATGGATATTTAATGGATTGATGACCTCCTATTATCCATAGAATATGAGGATGACCAAGTTACAATAGAACATGAGACTTATTATGACTCTATGGAAGAGTTGGAGATACTTGATAAACATAATAATTCATAAGTGAATGGTAAGGATTATAGTTAACTTCATGTATTTTAAATTTATAATGAAGATATGTAATTTTTGGAAGAATTGTGGAACTTTTCTTCATATTTTTATAATCCACCTCTACCCCATGAGGAGCTTGAGAGTAAACCAACATGATAAGGGAAAAAATGAGAATAATTAAGCATCAATGCACCCACCAAGTGCACACACACAGTCAAGAAGCTTAGGGCCATCACCTATAGGCTTGATTGTAGAAACAAGGAAGAATTGAGAAAAGAGACCATATTCAAATGTATTAAAATATATGAGAGGTTATAATATTTAATAAACCCACATAATGAATGAATAGTCTTGATGAATGAATATAATATTATCGTAAGGATAAAGATACACTATTTCACATAGGCCAAGGCCTGACAACCACCTACAGACAAGGTAAAATAAAATGTGATTATGTTGGAAAGCATGTGGGAGTGAAGGGTTAGAATGGAAACATAGTATTTAAGAATTATTATATTAAATACCTTAGTATTCATCAAGAGATTTCATCTTTGAGACATTAAAATATCTTGCAGATAAAACAAACCTGGTTGATCACTTATAGCCAAATAGGTAGGGTTATGAGCAAGAAAGGTTATATTTATGAAAACATGCAAAGGAGTGAAATATATGACTAATAATAGAGTATATATGTTAATTTATTAATAATATTAGTGTTCTCATCCAAGTATTTTATCCCTTGAGATTAATAAAAGAACCTATTGGCCCATTAGGCCTAGATGAATATAAGGAAGCCTGTGCTTAAAGGTTGAAGGAAACTACATGTTTTGATGTTTTTTTAGCTTGAATATACTTTAAATGGAATTGATTAAGGTGAAAGAATTAATTAGTATGATAACCTCAACTTGAGATGAAAATAACTCAATTAAACATTAGGTCTACACATGCCTATTAAGTTTAATAAGCCTAAACTAGCTTGCACACACAAATTGAAGGCATTTGCTTAATTAAGGATTCATGGAAGATTAAAAAACCTAAGGGAAAATAAGGAGAAACATCACAAGGTTTATATAATATGTGAGAGTCTCAATTGAGGAAAAATATCCCAAATCTAAGCATTAAGGCTATACAAGCTCAACCACTCATAAACCCTAGGTCCTTTCAAGAAAGTGTGTTGAAAGTAGGGTTGGTGAAGATCCAATATAAAAGGTGTTGTTAATTACTAGGATAATGATATAAAATTTTATAACATGGTGTAAATTAAGGGAACCCATTCAAACACATACACTACTATCTAACACTTAGGCTGACAGTGAGACCCAAAAGGCAAATCTATGAGAGTAGAAGGTAGTCATGATGGTTTAGATAATAAGAGGAAAGTACATATGTTTGGAAAAGGTTTGATAAAGTTGTTTTGATTATATTACCTTTGGACTCAATCTATGCCTATTATACATAGGGCTATTCTTGACTACTTAAGACCTTATTTCAATCTTGGTGACTAACCTAGACCCCAAAAGAAAATTGTGGCAATGAGGAGGTGTGTGAAGAAATTATAGGTCCTAATAAAGTGATTTTAAGTAAAATAAGTTAGGAAAATGGTTTATTTGCTCTTAAGACCCACCTTAAGCTCCAAATCCCTCAAAAACACCTCAATTCACTAATTTAAGTTCTTAGATATTTCATAACATAAGGATTCATAGCCAATGATCCTAGGGGGATTTGAGGACCCCAATTAAATTGAAATACATGGAAGAAAGAGTATATTTTAGGGGTCCACCTCTATGAATAATCATTAAGACTATAGGCATCTATAATTCTTTTAAGGATCTTGAAGTCTACCATATTGTAATCATATCTCCACACAAAAAATTCATGGGACTTGTTGACCCAATTTTGCCCCTCTGGAAAAATTTTGGTCACCCTCTTTGAAAGCCATGAAAGGCCAGTCAATTTTAGGTTGTAGTCCATCTTTAGGTTCATGCTCAATTCAACGAAAAGGTTCAAGTGCTTTGGCTCAAAGGAAAAAGTTCAAGTCAACGGTTCAATGCATCTAAGTCCCACAAAAAAATCAAAGTTTTATGCAATGGGTGGCAAAATTGCCACGCATAGCAGTGGCAGGAAAAAATAGACCACCAACACAAGCAGTAGGCAACAAAATTACCATGCACAACAATGGCGGGGAAAAAGAAACCAACAGCTAACTTGGTTGACATCGACAAAACTACCGTGCACGGTAGTAAATCGGCTGACATCGGCAAAATTACCACGTGCAGTCCATGATGTTGGGCAGTAAAATTACCACTCACAACATTAGGCAACAAAAAAGGCCTATAAAACATAGAAAAAGGCCCACCCAGTGGGTAGAGGAGCAGGCTGCACGTAAAATGAGGTAGCAAGCATGGTCCCAACAGACTTATGATGTCATCTACAGTGTTTTCCCTCTTCCCAATGAAGACTCAAGTAGCCACTTGCAAGAAAAGGCCAATGAAAATCCTCTTGGCTCTTCCCATATAAATACGCAGACTTGGTCATTTTAAAGGATCTTCTCCAATTTTGTAAAGAGCATAGCTCTCCAAATTCTCCACCTGAATCAATAAAATATAGTTTTTACCTCTTTCTTGGATGGATACCCTGTGTATGTCCTATGTGTTTAATTTGTGTTCAATCATTTTCTTTTAAATGCTCTCACAGGTTTAAATACCAATGCACCAATTATCCACAAAGGGTCAGTTTGCAGCTTACAGGTGAAGAGTTCCACTTGGGGTGCATAAACAAAGGAGGTCACTTATAGTATGCATTCCATAGCATCTTGGTGAGTCCATGTTTCTTGTATTTTTCATTAGAACCTCCTTGTCATTCCAGCAACCTAGTCTTTTCTGCAAAGTCTCAGTGTATGTATGTAGTTTTATCTGATCTCGAGTGTGGAGGTGGGAAGGTCTTTTCATTTTTTGGTGTATCACCTCTTTAGACTAGGCTGTTTGTTTTCCTATATTTTTTTCTCCCTTTTCATCCCCCCTAGTTTATAGCTATATATATATACTTGCCTATCCATTATTTTTGCACTACCTGAAACAAACAAGATACATCAGAGGGAACTAGCCCATATCTAGAGACTCTCCTCTCCTGCTTCGCCATCCCACAGGCGAGAGAGGAGTTTCCATGTTGCGGGGAGAAGGTAGGAACCTATTTTCTTGCCATCGAGTGCAATCTCCAGTCATCAATAGTTTTGGCGTGCCCGATGGGACCACAAGTTTTTAATCAGTAAAGTTGCAGGGTTACTCACTGATCCTGTTACAGCAAAGGAACCACCAATACAGCACCATGTTCATCAACATTTTTGGCATGCCTAGTGGTATGGTGTTTTTATTAGTTTCCAATGCAATAGTATTTCAAGATTGATGCTGGTCCTACTATAATCATTTCAAAGATTTCTAGCATCTAGTGACTCCACTGGTAAGAGCTCAGTTCTTTATTTTAAGACCAGTCACTTAAACTTCTATGCCAAAGGTTACCACAAGGTCAGCTTCAAGAGGGGTCCCTTTTGTTTTCATTGAGCTGCCCCTAAACTCTGCTAAAAGGCTTAGGTTTAAAAGAACTCACCCTTATCCATTAGTAAATCCTCCTAGACTTGTTGCTAGGAACACCAACCCAGCTCAGCCACAGTTACAGCTCATTCCAGCCATGGCATTGCCTTTTACAGCTTTTCGCTGTGAGAGTCCTTTAAACCTCCCACGCTATGATCCGATTCTAGGAACAGCCCTAAAAAATGTACCTTCTTTTGATGGAATGGGACCTATTACAGTTGTTGAGCATATCAAGAATATTGTCAACCTTTGCAATATTCACAATATAACAAAAGAAAACATTGCCATCAGACTGCTAGCTTTGTCTCTGAAAGGCAAGGCTCTTGATTGGTATGGAACCTTGCCTGTGAATTCCATACATTCCTAGAATGAATTGGGCACCCATTTAACTAGTCATTTTGGGGAAAAAAGTGACGGCCTCTCTCTTGCAGAGCAACTGATGACTATAAAGAGATCTCCGCACGAGTATATGCAGGACTTCAACGCACGATTTCAAAAGACTTGGGATAGAATTCCCATCCCGATAAGGCTGAGTCCTAGTTACGCTTTCTTATACTATTTAAAAGCATTAAACAGTGATATTGTTGTGATGATCCAATCTATTGGAGGGCACATATTGCCTACTGCTTACAACATTGCCATAGCAGTTGAGAATTGCTTGGTACAAGCTGGAAAGATCACTCTTAGGCCCAACATGCCACTTTTCTTAGAGATGTTGCCCCCTATACAGACTGTTGTTCCCACCATTTCTCCCCTACCCACCATTGAGAAGTCAGCTGTTGTTCCATCAAAGTAACTACATGAGGTAAAAATCATGTTGCAAAACATGTCAAATGAACTTGTAGCTCTTATAAGGCAACAAGCTCAAAATAATAAGTCGAATCTGGGATATCAACATTATGGTCAAGCACCTAGAACCCCTTTTCAAGGCTATAATCAAGGACAAGGTCAGCTCACTCAGACCAAGCATTATCAAAATTATAACTCAGGCTCCTCTTTGTCATCTAAAGCTATGGTGCCTACTCAGAATAACCTTGTACAGGAATAGCCTAGCTATTTGACCATATGACATGGTCAAGAGCAAGCTATCCATACGAATGATATTATGAATTTTTTCTAAAATTCAAAAAATTAGGTTGCTAATCATTCCCAATTTTTTGAGTTTTTAGTTCAGCCCAGCACGAGTAATAATCAAACTCAGCCAAACTCTACCCTGATAAATCATGAAGAGGGTGAGCTCTATGCAATTAATCATGGGGGCACTGTAGGCAATCAAGTTGATTGTGTTTCAGCCAACACGAGATTTAAAAGAAGAGTAGTTGAAGAAGCGTAGGCTTCCCCTCAGGCAGCAACAAATCCTCCATCACTCCCATTTCAAAGGGCCCCAATTTCCATACAACCATCTGTGCCTACAATGCCTCAGTCTACAGCTCCAGCCAGGATCAGCCCAAAGAAAATCATGAAGTGAATTAGCCCCCAAGTGAATATAGTTGATCAAATGAAGAAATTGCATGTGATCATTTCTCTATGGGATTCATCGTCTCTTCCAAGACAGAAGGATGTATTGAAGAAATAATTACATGAGCTAGATCGACAGGCCATCCCAGTAGACACTAATAACATCTTAATGATGAATGGGCAGCTTTCTACTTTAGATCAAGTAAAGAAAGAAGAAAAGACTCCCCCCTTTTATGTATCTTTGATCATAGGGGATTTCTTAGTACATAATTGCATAATAGACAGCGGGGCCAACACTTCATTAATGCCCAAGTGCATTGCTGATAAGATGGGATTAAAGTATGAAGCAATGAACAAAGGAGTCTTAAAACTAGATGGGATGTTTGCAAAGACAGTCAAGATCCTGAAGGGTTTAAGTTTAACATTGCATGCTTGCCCAACATTCTCAATCCCCCATGATATAGTGGTAGCAAACGTTCCTCCATATTTTGCAATCTGTTTGTCTAGGGACTTTACATCCAAGATAGGTGGCTATCTAGCAGTGAATTGGTCATATCTGGTTTTTAGAACCAAGTACAGGACCAAAGTGAAAATTGAATTTGAGCCACTCTACAAGGACCATCTAGAGCCCTATTCACCCAAGGCAGTGAATGTCAGTTACACTATCATCGATCCAGAAGAGTCTCAGATGGACCGATCTTCATCTTCTGCTCTTGAAGGAGTCGCAAATCTACTCTTGGATGAGTGGGGGAGCGATAACTTCAAGCACAATCCTTATAAGTTTATTGAAGAGGCAGACCTTGGAATCTATTGCTTACATGAAGAAGGTGCCATCATGCTCAATATAATGAAGGAGAACAAAGAAGACCTCAGCCTATGGCAGCTGTTCTTCGACGGTTCTAGAATTAAACTAGGTGCTGGTGGTGGGGCAATGTTAGTTTCCCCTTCTAAAGAAAGGTACTTTTCAGCTTTTTGTTTCTAGTTCTCTTGCACATGTAATGTTGCAGAATATGAGTCTTTGATTCATGGACTTGAGTGGCCAAGAAAGAGAGGGATCAGGAAGTTGCAAATCCTAGGGGACAGTGAACTAATTGTGAACCAAATAAGAGGCCTGAACTTGACCAAGAACTCCTTGCTGAAGTCTTACAAGCACAGAGTCTAGGACTTGATGGAGGATTTCCTTGCTCTTAACATTACCTCGATTCCCAGGGAATAGAATAAATAGGCTGATAGGCTAGCAGCTATTGGCACCCATTTTGATGTTTCAAAAGAGATAAGCAGGGATTATGGTTCATGCCATTTAAAAGTGGTAGTTTGGCCTTCAATTCTAGACAATGTTACAAATTGGTAAGTCTTTGAAAGTGACCAATAGATAGCTCTCTTCCTACAGGAAGAAGCTGAGTTCATAGTCCACAATCAGGCAAAATTGCAGTAATAATACGGAAATCAAATCATCCAATTAAAGAATAATAAACTCCCTAAGGGTCTGGTCACACTTGAAAGTATTTTCAATAGAGATGACCAACTAAGAAATGACAAGGCATGCATCACTACCAGAGAGGAGAATCATGAAAAATTTGAAATCTTCAAGGATAAGCTGCTAGTGCTTGGTAAGGTCTACATGCTTCAAGAAAGGCAAGCTTTCATTCTACTGTGTCAGGAGTTTGCTGACGTCTTTGCCTGGAATTATAGTGACTTGAAAGGCTTCGATACAAGACTTGCTTAGCACACCATGGAATTAGAGGAAGGTGAAAAACTAGTCACACAAAAATAGAGGCCTGTTAATTTGATGATCAAACTCCTTATGTAGAAAGAATTGGTCAAGTTGATTGAGTCTGGGATTATATT
Source organism: Torreya grandis (assembly GCA_037957365.1). NCBI lineage: Eukaryota > Viridiplantae > Streptophyta > Pinopsida > Cupressales > Taxaceae > Torreya > Torreya grandis. Next base: position 1,229,796 of record JARHVA010002500.1, read on the forward strand.
TTTGATCAAACATTCCTCATGGTTGGCCAATTTGGTTCCAGTTAGAAAGAAAAATGAGGAGATCAGATTTTGCATCGACTTTAAAGACCTTAATAAAGTCTCCTTAAAAGATCATTATCCCCTTTCAAACATGGAGCAGATCCTCCAAAAGGTAACCAGTTCTGAACGTTTCTCCCTCTTGGATGGTTATTCAGGATATAATCAGATTTTGGTGTGAGGCTGCGACCAATACAAAATAGCCTTCACCACTAAATGGGGAACGTTCACCTACCAGAAGATGCCTTTCAAGCTATCCAATGCTGGTGTTACCTTCCAGTGAGCCATGGACATGGCTTTCAGTGGTTTGATAAATAAGAACATGCTGGTGTACCTTGATGATATAACAGTTTTCTCTAAGGAGGCAGGCCGACACATGGAACACCTCAGGTAGATTTTTGAGAGGTGCAAGGAATTTGGCATCTCTCTAAATCCAAAGAAATGTGCATTTGTTATTCATGAGGGGAAACTTTTCAACCACACTGTGTCCAAGGAAGGTTTGTCTATTGACCCCGAGGGAGTCCGCTCTATTCTGGAGATGTCCCTACCAAAGCACAAGAAAGGCCTATAGAGTTTCTTTGGCCAGATAAATTTCATTTAGAGGTTCATTCTAAATTTTGCTGAGATAGTTAAACCACTAGCCTCTATGCTAAGGAAGGGTGAAGAATTCAAATGGACAATGCCAAGAAAAGACAACTTTGAAGCCATCAAATAGGCTTTGACCCAAGCTCCCACTATAATCAGCCCCAACTTCAATAAAGACCTCAATCTCTATACCTTCAGCAATGGAGAAGTAATATCTTCTATGCTTACTCAAGCGAACAGTGATGACCTCGAGTAACCACTCGCCTTTTTCAGCCAAGGGTTAGAGGACTTCGAAATTAGGTACACCTACGTAGAGAAGCAAGTCCTGGTAGTAGTGCATAGCTTGAAGAAATTTAGGTATATGTTGTCAAATAGTAGGATCCATCTCATGGTTCCACACCCTGGCATCAAGGATTTCTTGACCAATCGAGACTTAAATGAGAAAAGAGTGGGATGGATCACCAAAGTGATGGAGTATGACATAGACATCAAAATCACCAAGTTGGTGAGAGGAAGGGGCCTATGTGAATAGCTAGCAGTAGATTTGAGGCAAAAAGGTGAAGACAACTTGTTGATCCATGATGCAACCACTGTAGAAGAACTAGCTATCATAAGAGATTAGACGCTGGACATGAGGCACTTCCTTCTTACGGGCGAATGTCCATAGGGTCTTGGTAGGGCCAAAAGAAGGTATTTTAAACTTTAGTCCCTTCCTTATGTTTTGATTGATGGAGTATTATTTAGGAAGGATCTCTCTGAGGTTCTCCTGAGATGTATTGACCCCAGTCAGGCTAACAAGGTATTAGCTAAGTTTCACGATGGGCCAGTAGGTGGCCATTTCACCCCTAAGATCACAGCAACTAAAATAATGAGAGCTAGCTATTTCTGGCCCACTCTTTTCAAAGATACCTATGTCTGGGTAAGGAAGTGCCAAAAGTGTGCACTTTTTGATAGAAATCAATGATTAGCTGCCATGCCCCTATAACCAATCTGGGTGGAACAACCATTCATGCAGTGGGGTCTAGATTTTATAGGTATGATCAATCCTCCCTCCAGTGCCAAACACAAATGGGTCCTGACTGCTATGGATTATTTCACCAGGTGGGTGGAAGCCATTGCTTTAAAGGAAGCAAATGAAAGCACGGTCCTGGATTTTTATGAGGACTTAGTGACACATTTTTGGGGTCCTGGCCACTATAATTTTAGACAATGCCTTAGCTTTTCTGGGAACCAAAACTAGTGAATGGGTGCTGAGGTATGGTTTATACCTCAGCACTTCATCAAATTACTACCCATAGGGGAATGGGCTGGCTGAGTCCACTAACAAAAATCTGATCAGGATTATAAAGAGGACCATGGAAGAAAATTAGAAAACTTGGCATGCCAAGTTGAAAATAGCTCTATGGGCCGATTGGATCACTCCAAAGAGATCAATCAAAAATTCTCCATATATGCTTGTGTATGGAAGGGAAGCAAGGCTTCCCATCTCACTTGAATTGCCAGCACTTGACCTTTGCTCATCAGCTATAGTTAGAAGAAGGAAGTAGCATGGAGGTTAGATTGTGTGAACTAATGGAGCTCCAAGAGATAAGGGACCGTGCCATGGCTTCCATGTCTAGTCACCAGCAGCAAATAAAAAGACACTTAGACAAGAAATCTTCATCAAGGGATTTCTCTAAAGGAGACATTGTTTTGAAATGGGACGAAGACAGAGCTAAGCATAGAAAACATGCAAAGTTTGATGCCCTCTAGAGCTGTCCTTACATGATTACTCAGTGCAAGTAGTATAACGCATTCCAACTCTCCAAGTTAAATGGTGAAGAATTGCATATCCCAGTCAACAGAATACATCTAAAGCATTGCCACTGATTTTTGGTTCAGCTGTACATAGTTTCCCTTGTTTTTTCCTATTTTCCCTAAGTGCAGTTTGCACAGTTAGTTGTTTTTAGTCTTGTGTGTCTCCTTTTGCATGTGGGGGTAAATTCTATATTTTTGATCCTGGGATCTTTTAGATTGTTATTAATTCTTTCAAGCTACATCTGACTCTACGCCCAATGTATATTCAAAGGCAACTGGGTCCTAAGCATAGCAGGCATGCTTCCCCTATGAGTCACCAATTTGTTGACCCAATTTTGCCCCTCTAGCAAAATTTTGGTCACCCTCTTCGAAATCCATGAAAGGCCAGTCAATTTTGGGTTGCATTTCATCTTCAGGTTCATGCTCAATTCAACAGAAAGGTTCAAGCACCTTGGTTCAAAGGAAAAAGTTCAAGTCAATAGTTTAATGCATCTAAGTCCCACAAAAAATTCAAAGTTTTATGTAATGGGCAGCAAAATTGCCACGCACAGTAGCGGTGGGGAAAAAGAGACCGCCAACACAAGTAGTAGGTGGCAAAATTTCCATGCACAATAGCGGTGGGGAAAAAGAAATCGATAGCTAACTCAGTCAACATTGGCAAAACTTCCATGCACAATAGTAAATCAGCTGACATCAGCAAAATTGCCACGTGTAGTCCATGATGTTGGGCGGTAAAATTACCGCTCACAACATCAGGCAGAAAAAAAGGCCTGTAAAACATAGAAAAAGGCCTGCCTAGTGGGCAGAGGAACAGGCTACATGCAAAACAAGGTAGAAAGCATGGTCCCAGCAGACTTATGATGTCATCTATAGTATTTTCCCTCTTCCCAATGAAGACTCAAGCAGCCAATTGCAAGAAAAGGCCAATGAGACTCCTCTTGGCTCTTCCCATATAAATACGTAGACTTGGTCATTTGAAAGGATCTTCTCCAATTTTGTAAAGAGCATAACTCTCCAAATTCTCCATCTGTATCAATAAAATATAATTTTTACCTCTTTCTTGGATGGATACCCTGTGTATGTCCTGTGTGTTTAATTTATGTTCAGTCATTTTCTTTTAAATGCTCTCACAGGTTTAAATACCAACGCACCAGCTATCTACAAAGTGTCAGTTTGCAGCTTACAGGTGAAGAGTTCCACTTGGGGTACAGAAACAAAGGAGGTCACTTATAGTATGCATTCCATAGCATCTTGGTGAGTCCCTATTTCTTGTATTTTTCATTAGAACCTCCCTGTCATTCTAGCAACCTGGTCTTTTCTACCAAGTCTCAATGTATGTATGTTGTTTTATCTGATCATGAGTGTGGAGGTGGGAAGGTCTTTCATTTTTTGGTGTATCACCTCTTTAGAGTAGGTTGTTTGTTTTCCTATATTTTCTTCTCCCTTTTCATCCCCCCAATTTATAGCTATATATATACCTGCCTGTCCATTATTTTTGCATTGCCTGAAATAAACAAGATACATCAGAGGGAACTATCCCATATCTAGAGACTCTCCTCTCCTGCTTCACCATCCCACAGGTGAGAGAGGAGTTTCCATGTTGTGGGGAGAAGGTAGGAACCTATTTTCCTGCCACCGGGTGTAATCTCCAATTGTCAATAGGACCCAAATATTGTAGATATATTTAGTTGGTCTACGGACTAAAAATCCATGACCATAAGTTTGGGATTAGAGGTGTGATCTTTATGAACCATCATGAAGATGGTCAAACTACAAAACCTTATTTAAACCCTAATACAAACCCAACTTATTAAAAGTGGACATATTTACACTCAAAACCCTAGGTTTGACCTAATAAACACTTCTATCACCTATTACACTTATATGAGACCTCATCTGTGGTACTGGTCTATATAGACACTGTATAAACTTATTAGAAACTATGTCTTTTGTAATAATTTGAACATTAAATAGGGTATAGAATTACTTGGAAGGTTTATAATCATTGTATATGGTGGTTTGGGACTTATTTCATCTTCCCAAGTCATGAAATTCTCACATTTAGGACTAAAAATTCCTCTATATGTATTCACCAAATAACTAGTCTGTAGAAGTCAGTGAAGGTTGCCTAGTCACCTAAATGGTGTAGAATTACAAAAGTATATTATTGAGATAGAAAATATCATGGTATGACATGTTTATTTTACCTAAATATTTCTCATTCACCTATTATAAAAACTTATGCTTATGTTATATGGTCACCCAAACACATGACACTAAGCCAATAGGCCTAATTAGCCTAGTAGAATTGCTTCATTTAACAAGAATAAGTGAAAGTTGGAATAGAGGGGTTGATAGGAGATTAATTTAGGGTAAAATTACAACCTTATAACTGACATCATGAATTAAAACATCCACACCCCATATTCATCAAGGAGAAGAAGATAGTTTCAAGTCTTGTCAACATGCACAAAAGATGGTGGGACGCTCAATGCCTCATGGAGGCCTAATTACACTTCATTTACACTTTGTAAATACCATAAGAAAATATATTCAAAATTTTTGGTGTATCCATTATTTTAAAGAGGTAAAATATGTCTGACACAACCTCCATCACTCTACCTCAATGCCTAAAGGGCCTATTTAAAAACACTAGTGCATAAAGAGACAAATGAAGGACTATTGTAACTACTTGTAACTAATGATGGAGTGGTATATGTTAATTTATGACCTATTATATACACATATATTCAAATTTATATATTTTTATCATACCATTATTTTATAAATTAAGGACTTAAGGCCATTATATCCATCCCTCACCAAGGTATGAGGAAACTCTGCCTAGATTTGCACTTTGTAATCCTCTTAGACTATTAATGGATTATTGTAGCTTCTCCATGATTATTATCTAGTGTGTATAAGATTATTTTGATATGAATAAGTTATTTAATTTACCATTTAAAGGTCCGTGACTCATTTAGATGCTAATAAGTGTTATGTGAAAGTTATATAATGTGTTAAGGTGTTAATGGTTGAGTTTAGAGTGAAAGTTTGACTATAAGTACTTTAAACTAGGCCTTAATTTCACTACCCTCATTGATATAGTCATATAAATCAACCTTTATATGAAAATATGTTGCCTGTAATCTATTATATATAATTATTTAGCTTCATGTATCATCCATTAGTGTTGTTTAAGGTCAAAGAGAGTGGATATCTATATTAGTACATCACCATACTTAGATTAAGTTTCCTTTTATTCACATCCTCTATCCCTTATCATCCCAATCAAGAGGTATTAGTTAATTTAGAAAAATATATGCACTAGGGGAGATATCACCATAATATAGAGGTCTATCCTAGCCTTAGGTTATGCAAAACCTTGGTTTATTCCCATGTTACCCCAACCTTGAGTTATGCCTAAATAACCACCTCCTATAGTTTAAGTTGGAGTGATAATAGGAAGGATCCACCAGTGGAAAAAATACCAAAAGTGAAGGATGATCCATGGGTAGAGAATAAACCATAGGTGGAGAAGATTCAATTTTTAGAGGAACCATAAGTAAATAAAGGACCATAATAGGATAAACCATGAGGGATGAAGGTACCATAGTTGGAGGGACTATGATAGAAGGAAAATCATTATTTTATGGGTGGCTTATGGGAGGATGAATAACAGATGAAGGAATGGTCATAATTTGATAATTAATATTATTCTATAGGATTTGGAAATAATTTATGTGATGAGAACCAAAATAGTGACACAAAAAATATACCTCTTCATATTTGGGAACCCTAAACTGGGAGGAGGTATAGTCTTATCTGTAGGGTGAGGAAGGGTAGGATGTAACATGTTGATATATTTTTAAAGATTTAAAAAATAGGTTTAATAATGATTATCTTTTCCATGGAATAAATAGATACTCTTGTTAGTATACTTTATGGGTTTACTAACAAAGGGAGTAGAAACAAAAGCTAATTAGGGCTATTATAACTACTAGTATCTAGTCTAATGACTAGTAACTCTATGAGTGCCATAATATAGATGATTGGCCCATTATATGGGAATGGGATCAAGACATGATAAATGGAGGAAATAATAAATGGTAACTAGGTATGGTGGAGAGATTAGATTAGGATCATCTGAAGGAGCAATATAATTAGAAGCATGAAAAGACTCATCTAAAGGTAGAGTAGGAATAGTATCTAGATAAGGCTTAGCTGATGGAGGAGTAGGATGCATAGAGGGATTAAGGATGGTAGAAATCATATCATGGGTAAGAAATGTATAGGGATATTTGTATATATTTAAATTATAGGGAGAAATTATATAATAATCCATAAATATGTTTTTAAGAGGTTCATAAAAAATTAGAGGTGTGTCATGTGAACGTTCCATCTCTACCCTATGAACAAGAGGAATAATGCTAAAATTAGGAACTATTTAAGATATAATATGATAATATAAATATAAATACTAAAAATAATAATAATTATAATGAATTATCTCATAATATTTAGCCTAAACAAGACATATTATAAATGGATCATCTAAAGTATAACAATTGTCATAATTAGGTGTATGGAGGTCAATGATGTAGGTAGGTATGATTTTATCATTAGAAGTGGTGTGATGAATAAAATTCATATTTTTAGTTAAGATTATGGACATATATTTGATAGGTGGTTGGGGGGAACATGGAATCAAAGTTGATTGAAGTTGGGAAATGAGATGAGAAGAGAGATCCAAAGTTTTGATTTTGATGTTGATCTCATCGAGATCATTATTAGGAGAGATGGTATTCTCTTGATGATTTAGAGGTGACCATGATAACCTCATGTATAGTTTACATGGAAATTTAAATGTTTAGATTCTTGAAATGGAACACTCAAGAAGGGTTCAAGGGTTGGAATTTTGAATACACCAAAATCTTAGAATTCTTAAAAATTCCAAGGGTTGGTGTCACCTTGAATCCTATAAGTAGAACCATTATGGGTAAAATTAATACATTATAAATAATAAGAGGTGACAACCCTCATGAAATGAGTCTAAGACCTACTAAGTAAGATATTTTAGGAAAGGGGAAAGTTAAATATCATAACCTTCACTCAAATAGTGATAGGCAAAATGGTAATAGGGATCCATACATAACATAAAGGAGGAATTTTAATTTAATCATAACATTGACATGTGTTTTAGGTGGAATTAATATTACACTCAAATTATACAAGAGTTTTAATAAATTTGAGGAAAGAAATACATATACCTGAACCCTCATTAATTAAATCATGATTGCCTTGGATATCATTGATTTGGACACTTATAAAGAGTGGAAGATCATCCATGTGAAGTAGAATCTCATTTGGGATCATAAAATCAATAGGATATTTGAGAGAAAGAGAGGTGTCCATTATTTCATCAATGTGTATAGACATCTCCTCATATTATTAGAATATATACCTTCTAAACTAGATAATGTATTTTCAAATCCTATTAAGGGAGGATGAGGAATGTTCATTTCACATAAAATTTTAATAAGGTGTTTTATATGATGTGGAGTAGTTTGTATGGGTTCAAGAAAGGGAGTTTGAGATTGGAGATTGGTTAGCTCCCTAATGGGGTCCCATTAAACATACCTCATGGGTAGAATATTAGAGAGTGGTGCATAATGGTGAAGGATATCCTAGGAAGGAGGATTAGAAGTGCATTCAAACTTGTATTGATAAGATGTGGTTAGTTTAGTTTGGAGACAAATTGGTTGATTGTCTCTAGATTATGGGGTAATTGATTTAAGTTTTTCTTGTGATTGATTTGAAGAAGTGGTATTATAAGTTTGAATAATATTTTTGATGGTTAGATATGTAGGTTAAATTTTAAAAATGGTATGATAGGTTTTATCTAATGGAGGTGTTAGATTTTTTTCTTTGGAAGAGGTAAGGTCTTCTTATCCCAACTCTATTAGATGAGTTGGGGAGGAATCTTGGATAACATAGAAAGCTTGATATGATTGGTGCATATGTGTAGGATTATAATCAATCAAAACAACTATCCTTGACATATTAGTCATATTTACCACATTTTATTTAAGATTTTGGTATATAAGACTTTCAACATTATTGGTGTGAGGAGTAGGCTTGTCATTATTGTCTTGATGGTTAGGAACATGGTCTTTATAGATGGGTAAATGAGCATTAGCTTAGATCAAAGCTTGATTTATATTTTTTGTTTCATTATATTTGAAGGTGATATCATGGTCTTATTGGCATTTATGATTTTGTGAATCATGATCAGAATTTAGACCTAGGAGGAAATCCATAGCCAAGGTATGCAATTACCTATAAGTATCATAAGAGTGACCCCAAATAGCATGAAAACATCAAAATTTATTTGGATCATACACTGATTTCATATGGTGAGTGGGGTCAAGTTATCATGGAAGAGTCCTTGATAGATGCTTTAGGAGTTTTGATAAGGATAATGGCTTATGAACATTGATGTTGTTTACTTGATAAATTTGAATATTAGTGGTGTGGCTTGAAATCGAAGATTGTTATATAATAGTGTGAGGAGAAAAAACTTGAATATTATGAATGGTATTGTAGGAATAGGTGACATTATATTTTTTAGCATGATGATTTTTATTTTTTATGAGCATTCAAGTTCCCACGGGAGGTTGGATTGGATCAAAATGATGCATGGGAAAATATCAGTTCTTAGCTTGATCAAGGGCCTCTTCCAAAGTTTGAGGAGAATAGATTTTTAACCTGATATTAAAACTTAGGATAGAGATCATTAGTGAAGAGATGAAATAGATTATCAACCACCATGTTATACTCACATTTATTAGATAATGTCCACCATTTTATGAAATCTTGTGTGCTTTTATTTTCAACTTGTTTTCAGTTTATAAAATGAGCTAAGGTATTTTCAAGGAGGTCACTAGTTTGAAAATCTTGTACTAGAACATTAACTAGATATTATAGACTAGTGATATAATGAGACTTGATTTGATCATAATAATCTAAAGCATCTTCAGAGAGGTTTTTCACTAAGAGCTTTGTATCAAAAAAAGTGTTTAGTTTGACCTAATATCTGTATAGATTGTCAAACATTTTTAAATGTAAGGTAGAATTAGTTGAATTGTTCTAACTAATGGTAGGTGTGGTACCTCCTATATCTATATTCAAAACTTTAGGTGTAAGAGGTTCATTTTAAAGATCTTTAATCATTTTGTTAACAAGATGTGGTTGGGGAATAAGGTTTTAATAGGAATTCCTAAGGGGGGGTGGTCATTTTGATTTTTCACTCCCCATGGAACCTATTAAGGTTTATTTTAGAGGTCAATTAGGTAATTTTGCATTTGAATCATTTGGTTGGCATTATTAGCTTGAAAAGCATTTATTTAGTTAAGAGTTTTCAAAAATATTTGGTTGGTTTTAGTGGTGTTTTGATTATTTTATGTGTCATGAAAAGCATTAGCATTAATATTAGTTGTTTGGGTGTAATTGTGAGAAATGGCACGCATAGCATTGGTAATAAAAGATGCACTATTAGAAGGATTAGAAGAGAAAGGACTAGTGGTGATTAAATAATTTTGGGAATAATTGGGGTTTTATTGCTAATTTAGTTAATAGGTCTAAGTATTAAAATTAGTTAATAATTATTCCATAATTAACCTACTAATTTTTTAATTATGATTGTTTTTTAGACTTTCTAAAAATAGAAAATGAATAGAGGGAAATCAAACTTAACTTAAAACTATGTTGATTCGACTGAGATAAAGGATGATATTGATTATGTTTGACTACAAGACTATCACAAACTAAGATATAAATTTTTTTTTCTAATCACATAAGAGTGCCAAAATTAGATAAGAGTGGTACTGGTGTTATAATCCACCTCTGCCACTATTGTCTTGAGGATCTAAGCTTTCTAGGTTTTATTCAATAGATCTATGTGACCCCATCTCTGATGTTTTGGTATTCAAAAGTATATAGAGCTCCTTATAGATCATATTGTATATTCAAACCCTATCTTATATTATACTTTGACCAACTTAAAACAATAGAGGGGGGACTAGTGTGTGTAAGATGAATTAGACATGAATCACACCCCATGTGTGGGCACACTACTTACATACCAATAATTCAAAAAGGAATCAAACCATATGTAGTTCTCCCTTTGAAAGTGCTTGGTGTAATTTTGTTGTGATAATGGAAGGAAATTCTGAACTATGTGTGCTTGAAATGACTAGGGATTGGTATAAGGATTTGAATATACTAGAACTAGTATTAGATAGATGTATAAAGAGAATAGGGAAATGTGTTTAAGTAGTCTTTCTTATATTCTTATCTTTTTGTTATATTTGAAAACCTTTTACAAATGATCTTTGAATGGGATTTTATAGGGATCTATTTTTCATGGATTGAATTCTCTCGCATTAGGCCAATAAGGATAATGATGGAAAACTAAGAGGAATTAACTATTGGGGCTAGAAATGAGCTTCAAAAATAGTGACAAAAGTGGATAGGAGTGGTATTGGTGATGTAGTCCAAGTGTGCTACTATTGTCCTAGGTAGATGGGACCTAAGGGGATGGATTGGTCATGAAAAGAGGGTCTTAGCCTAGCTAGGATCAAGTCTGGAAGGCTATAGATGATTGGAAATTAGTGAAAACAAGCCTAAGAGGGTCATGAGAGAAAGAAAGAGGGACCTATGGGTTGGATTTCATTATCCACACTCAAGTTACCATTTTTGTATTTTTATATGACTACATTTCCCCCCCTCTCTTTATTCTAGTGATGCAACGAAGTGAAATACTAAGATAAAGGAAAAATAAAAAGCATATTTGAACTTACCTGTAGGGTGAAGTTCATGATGCTATAATGATGTTGTGTTGTGTATAGATATAACATGCTATGAAGTGTAAATATTCAATAACAAATAAAGAGTATATCATTACTTACTAGATACACTATATCTAAAATAAGAATGTACACAAGTTGGGTGTGTGTGTGTGTGTGAGAGAGAGAGAGAGAGAGAGAGAGAGAGAGAAAAAAGAATGAATACACCTCACTAGGTACATGAATTAATACAAAACCTATTATGATGTTAAGTAATGTTGAGTAATGTTAGATGATGTTGTACCAAGATTAATATCATGAATGGAGCTGAGTGCTCAATTCCCTAATGAATGTATCAAGAATGTAAAGGCTAGCTCTTTGGCTCCATTATTGGCCACTAAGTGAATCTAGGTGGTTGTGCATGTATTGATTGATGTTTGGACTATAATTACAATCCCTATAAATAGGTGGCTCAAGAATACAAAGGATAGATAGAACTTTGGCTCCATCATTACCCCATGAAGTGAAGCTATGAACTAATATCAGTATGAAATATATGTCATATGAGATGGATCTTAAAACCCATGAATGTAATATAATTTAAAAATGTTAATATGGATAGCCAAATGCATTCTAGAAACTAGGTCACTCTTAGCCATTCTGAAAGATGGACATTAGCCTTATATAAAAGCCACTCTCAAACTAGGAATCTAGCTTATATAGAAGCCACTTGGGAACTCAAAAACACAAAATTGTGGAGGGTGGGATTGTATGAAAGCCACTCTGAAATGATGAAAACCACCTATAGATGCAATAAAACATACAATTTCTAAGAATGCCTAGATAATGTTGAATTAGGAAGGGAAAGAAACAAATGTGCCCTGCACATTCCCCCAATCACTGATGTCTAGAACATGGATTATGATCTAGAAGTTATAAAAATTATTGTATCTAAAATTGTAAGTGAGAGCCATCATGCTATGCATTATGCCCCCTATATTTGGATTCTCTGAGAAAAATGTGTACAAAAACTACTGATTCTAAACTAGTCTAGATGTGCAAATCTATATCTAAACCTAATTTTGTATTTTCTTTTGGAAATTTTATTTTTTCTACTATTTGGATAGGAATGCTAAAAATGGACATTAAAACCATTGAAACTATAGTCTAGTCTCAATGCTATTTTCCTAGGCCAAATTTGATGACTATTCTAGATTTTTGACTATCTTCCTAGTTTTTTCTAATTAGTTTGATGTCTAGTTGCTATTTTGAATGTTCTAAAACAAGATTTTTTGGTTGATAAGAGATCTGATCTTTTTGATAAAACTTGTATTTGTTTCCCTTATTTTGAGGGTAGGAATGGAGACCTTGTAATAACTACCTGTAGAAGAAAGAGACCTACAAGTGTGTTATGCTACAAAATATATGATATAACAATGATAATTGATAAGATATCTCTAGATATAACATGGTTTATATTGAGAGATTATTAGATTAATAGGGGTATGCCTAGAGAGATATAACAATGTAAAATCATGTGTAATGTATAGAACTAGAACTAAAAGTGTTAGTTGTTAATTTTTAGTTGTCATGAAAGGATAGAGCATGATGTCCATCATGGCATCCATGAAGTAAGATAATGCATGATTTTGATCATGGCATTGAAAACAATAAAAAGCAATCAAGAAAAATCACATAAGGCAAGAAGAAATAAATATACAAGAGTGGCCAAGGGTCAATAAAACAAGGGACATGAGTACATGTCACTTAAGCTAGAAATAAAGAATACAAAGCATGTTCAAATACCACATACACATACAACTAAAACAAGCAAGTTGGTTTGAAAGCCATTATCATATAAAAGAGTATAGTCAAGGGACATTGGAACATGTCCAAAAGCACACACATGAATAGGAGTAAATGACATTGATAAATGTCCTAAGGCACACACAAGACATAAAAGAAAATGACATTAGAAAATATCCTAAGGCACATACATGAGATAAACAAGAACTGAGAATGCAAACACATCAAGATATGCTAAGAAAGAAGATAAAGCATGTAAAGACTAGAAAATACAAGCACATCTAACTAACCAAAGAAAGAGTATGAAATTATGCAAGACATGTGATTACAAGACTAGGTATATGTAAAGAAATACACAAGTGCTAAATATTAGTGAATGTCGATAGAGTAATCTGTGTAAGCTAGTAAATAATGTATGTCAACATGATAACTAGAGTGTGTGGTGTAGGAATGACATAACGCAGATAGTGTAGTCATATAGAAGATGCCCCCAGTGAGTATGTATATCGATGTATGTCTCAATGTATAAGTAGGATGTCCCCTCAATGGGTAGAGTGAAGAAATCAAAGTGATAGATGTTAGTGCACACACTCAAAAGAGATCAAGTGAAGTATGTAATGTAGATAAAATTGACAAAATATAGCATATAATAGAAAATGTAAGTCTAGCATGATAGTATAAATGTAAAGCATGGATAATTCCTAAAATCAAAATGTTTTTGGTGTTTTTGAGTTATCTAAATGCTTTTTTTTTGGATTTTGATAATTTGTATTGTTTTTGGTATTTTGGTATTTTGTATTATTTTTAATATTTTTGATATAAGCTATGTAGAATAAATCATAAGAAACTATGTAAAAGTAAGTTAGGAAAGGGTGATACTAACTGATGAGTCTCATGGGATACTCCCTATTATGATTTCCTATATCAAGGAGAGGAATCATGCATGATCAAGAAGCACAATGGAGATGTTGAGATTGTGGCTCTAAAAGCTATATATGTTGTAAATGCTTTGAAGTATCTAAGGTGGGAATTGAATATAGGGTCCCCTTATAACTTTGACAAGTGGATGGAAATATAGGGCTCTTAGGGACCCATTTAGTAGTTGGAGAATCTCTTTGAACATGTGTTATACATGTAGATTCAAGAGATCTCAATGAGATTGCCTTAGGTGTGAACACTATATCTAGAAGCTATTTAGAATTATGAAGCTATGGAGGTGTATGAACCTTTTCTTTGGTGTTGGATGCCTAAAATATGTCTAAATATATACTGAAGAAAGAACTAGAATTATTGGAGAAATTGTAACTGATAGAGAAATTAGAACTAGAAGTTGAATTGGAACTAGTGACTATACTATAGAAGATTGTTCTGAAGTAGGGAGTGGTAACTCATATCAAACTCCACCAACTATAATAACCTAATTAGCATGAATGAGTTTCATGCATCTATGAACTATAGAAGTTATTGTATAATTTTTTTGAATCCATAGTCAACCAAGTAACATATCAAAAACTACTACATTAGGAACTATAGTGAATGGTGTGGCCACATGTGTTGGACCAACCTATAGAGGACGTAAAATCTCACCCAATGAAATCTATATATTCCCACTAAATCTACTAATAACTATGTACATAAGGGTAGTATATTTCTCTAAATATCCTAAATGCTAGAGTATTGTCATAATACGCATGTTTGCATTATATCTTTTGTTGATATGAAAACTATGAATATGATGATTATGAATCTAAGCTTTGATAAAGAGTGCATGATAATCTGAATCATCCTCGATGATATCCTAATCTAAGAAGAAGATGGAAGGTCTAACTAGAACTCTAGAATTATATACACAAATCATGTTGCTCAAAGGATGCAACTTAACTAAAGGTGCCCTATATGTATCTAGTGGGGGATGTGCATAATATGCATGGTGAATCCTTGATGTATCCCTAGTATCTTATTTAGAATGCTACAAAAAAGTATCTAAAAATATTTTCAAAGATTGATCTTACGTTTGCTTTGTCTAAGGAGGCTCAAATAATGCACCAAGATCAATATGATTTCCATCCATTAAATCATGTATCTTATGTCTCAAACTAATGAATCTATTTGTTATAGGACCTGGTGCCCTATGAAGCTCACATAATGCATGCTGATCATATCCTCATGGAAGAGGCTTTGTTGGGTCAACTTCATGAATAAGAGGGAGAGATATGATGTTACATTCTAGTAATTATTGTAAAAATCTAGCTAGAGAAACTAATAGATTGGTAAATGTATGTCAAGGAGGTGTTAATAAAACCACACATTGAGGGGTCTCTAAAGCCACATTAACTATTGGTTGATTCTAAGTCTTGTTATCATTGACCCTGACCTTGTATGGGAATTTACTATTACTCTTTTTGGTTGTTTCTAAGATACTTGTGTATTTGAGTTTGCCCTTTGGAATTTAACTTGAATTCTCTTTCCTTTAGTGTGTGACATAATTTAGTAAAGGAAGATATTCTTTTTAACATAAATGATTCATGCAAAACTGGTAGAAGACTCTATTTGAAGAGATATTGTAACTCTTGATCAACCATAGGGGTAGTCATCTTATCTAAGATAGTTTTATATCAAAGAACATAATATATGAGATACTCATTTGACCTTTGTTTCTATTGTGAAACATAGCCATATGAAACCTTGTCACTAATGTTAATGCTGAAATGGGCTAGGAACATGTTGGTTAAAGGATTGAATGCACTGATTGATTGATTTGATAAAATATAGAACCATTATAAAGCATAATCCTTTAGGATCCATGGAAATATATTGATAAGTATCGAATCATTTGGTAAATATTCAAAACATACTACATGAAAGGATCTTAAATGTGTCTTTGGATCACCCTTGTCATCATAAAGAGTAAGCTTGGGTTGAACAAAACCTTGTGTTAGGGATGTAGAAGAAATGTGATGTTCCAATGGTGTATGTAATAGATAAAAATAATCCAAGGATTTTGTAGTTCTAGAGGAACCTGTTTTAAGATGTATCACTTTGGATTGATGCTATTTTATCTCTTACATAAGGTTTACCACATCAGGAAATAAGGATGTAATAGTTATAGCTAGTGGCATAGAAGAAGGTTGGCCTACTATAAAGGGTTGTTGAGATATATTTTTCCTTGTAGTATCATTTACAATTGGCTGATCTATGTTTTAAGAATATTTACCATTATTTACTCTCTTTTTTATCTTCTTGGAGTATTTTGAGCATGCCATCTTGCATGTTAGGGTGTTTGGATAGGAGGTCTTGAATTTCCCTTTTATCAGTTTCATCAAAACTAGTGCATTGGTTCATTGTTAAGGTATGAAAACAATTTGTAATATGTTTAATTTTTTTGCAAAAAATTATAATAGGCAAAGTATTAGAAAAGGCAAGTAGTAAATATAGAAAATTTAGAGTCCTAAAAATAAAGAATTAGAAATTGTGCAAAAAGGATATGAAGCTCACAAACATGTAAGGTGATACCTCAAGAATTAAATGGGAGCTATTGAATGAAAATAGGGTTTTGATAATGATATTTTTTCAAAATACTATGAAATTTTGAAAATAAAATTGGATTTTTGATTTGAATATGTAACTAAAAATTCAAAAAATTATTGGAAATGCTTGATTAAATGGGACCTAGTATGTGTAACTAAGGTTTTGAGATTTTTTTTTTTTTTTTTTTAAATTACTATTGAATTTTGAATTTTGAATGGATTTTTTGATTTTAATATGCTAGTAAAAATTCAAAAAATTGTTGGAAAATTACTAGAAAAATATTGGGACCTAGTATAAGCAACTAGGGTTTTAAAGAAAATTATTTCAAAATTTTACTACTAAATTTTAAAATTTGAAATGAATTTTTTATTAAAATATTCAAGAAAAAATTCATAGATTTATAGGAAAAAGCAATAGTAATTTTACATAGGGTTTCTAGGGTTATTATGCACAAATGAAGTAGGGTTCACCAAATGATTTAAAAATTTTGGGAATAATTGGGGTTTTATTCATAATTTAGTTAAAGTTTCTGAGTAATAAAATTAGTTCAAAAATAATGCCATAATTAACCTATTGATTTGTTCATTCTGATTGTTGTTTATACTTTCTAAAAATAGTAAGTGTATAGAGAAAAATCAAACTTAGTTTAACATTATGTTGATATAACTGAGCTAAAGGCTGATATTGACTATGAAATACTAGGAGATTATCAAAAACTAATATTTAAAATTCATTTAGTGATTATACAAGAGTGTTTTAACTAGACAAGAGTAACACTAGTGTTATAGTACATGTCTACCACTATTATCCTAAGGATCTAAGCCTTTTGGGTTTTGTTTGATAGGTCTGTGTGACCTTGTTTCTACAATTTTGGTACCTAGAAATCAATAGAGATCCTTGTAGATAATATTTTATATTAAAACCCTATATTCCATTATAATTTGACCAAATTTGAACAATATGAGGGGTTAGTGTGAGTAAGATGCACTAGATGTGCTTCACACCCTATGTGTCAACACATTACCTACATACCAATACTCTGAAGAGGGATCAAGACATATGTAGTTCTCCCTTTGAAAGTTATTGGTGTAATTGTGATATGAGAATTTAAGGAAATGATGAATTGGGTGTGATCGAGATGACTAGGGATTGGTTATATGTAGAAAATAAGGAAATGTGCTTGAGTAGTCTTGCTTGTATTCTTGCTTGCTTTATGATATTTATCAACCTTTTCTAAATTATCTTTGAATTGGATTTTATAGGGATCTATTGCTCATGGATGGAATTTTTTCACATTAGGATGAAAAGGATAAGGATGGAAAATAAGGAATAATTGACCATTGGGGCCATAAATGAGCTTGGACAATAATGGAAAAAGTAGACATGAGTGGCATTGACACTATAGTCCTAGTGTGCTACTATTGTCCTCGGTAGATTAGACATGGGGGATGGATTGGTCATGAAAAGAGGGTCCTGACCTAGCTAAGATCAAGTTTGAAAGGCTATAGATGACAAAGAACTGGTGAAAAGAAGCCTAAGAGGGTCATGATTTTAAGCAAGAGAGACCTATGGGTTGGTTGTCATTAGCCACACTCAAGTTACCAATTTTGCATTTTTATATGACTACAAGTGGCATGACTACCATTGGTAGAAAATGATGCACTAGTGGATGGATTGAGAAGAGTGGGTCTTAGAAAATTCCCACTAGATGTTGAACCTACCATGTTAGCAGAAATAATTGACATGGAGGTGAAACAAATCAAGGAAGAAGTCATAGTATGAGAATGATTAAAAATAGAAGGGACAGGTTGATAATCAAACAAGGTATCACCCCCAAATCTATTAGATAATGTGGGATAATGTGAATGGGGTTATTCTATTTAACCACTTATCATGAGAGTGTAAATAGTTAAGGGTCTTCTCCTCTATGTTGAGGAAACTCATTAATGAATAAAATCATTTACATAGTATACTATAATTTAGGCTAATATTATAAGGATACAAGAGGGTTACAAACTAAAGAGGAATGAAGAGGGGTCTTATAATTTTTAGTATGAGTGAATACATTCACATTTATTTCATCTAAAGTAGAAGACACAAGTTGTTTATGGGGAAACCTATTGGGATTGGTAAATCTCATCATATTTGATGAGGTAAACTCTATGTTGTCCTAAAATAGGAATTTTATGATGAAATTAACAACCTAAAGGAATGATGATGCAAATAAAAAATTAAAAAATGGGATACAAATTAAAATTAGTTGACTATGTTATATAACCCAGGGAGCTAGAATAGAAGGACAAGAATACACAGTCATTGAAGTCAATTATGTATGGATTATAAGAAGGATAAATAGGATGATAAGGATACATAGTCATTCAAGTTGATTATGTGCTACTGAATAGAGAATTAAATAGGGGGTTAAGAAGACACAATCATGCAGGTTGACTCTGTAATGCTGGAAAGAAGGTGAGCAGTCAGTAAGAGAATTTATCAAGCAAGATGATAATTCTTTGAAATAAGGGAAAAATCTTAAGGATAATTTAAATAAATAATGTGGAAAAACATAAAAATAATTAGATCAATGTGACTGATCTAATTTGAACAAACATCACAAACCTTGCACCAACACTGGCCAATGCAAGTTTGTAATAGAACACATAATGATCAAAGAGCAACTAGAAACTAAAAATTAAATGCTAACTAATTGGTCACCCTAAGTTTTAAGTTATTTATAATAAATTATAATTTTAGTGTGATATCAAAGATTCCTAAAAATAAGAAACTAGAAAGCAATCAAAGGTTGGTTTCAGGATGTTTGGGCTAAAAGGGATTTGTATTGGTAATGGTATTGGCTTAATATTGGGGCCTACCCCCTCACTTCACAATCTTACATTGATAATGGTGTTGGGTGATTTTCCAATATATACCATTAACCACATATTTATACTTGGCTAGAAAACCAAGTTAGCTTCCCCCTTAGTGATGAAATCCAAATAGGTAGGCATTAGGAAGACAAATGTTTAATTCTATTTGAATGTAAAGTGGTTTGGTAGTGTGTGTAAAAGATTAAAATAGTTGAACTAAAATTTCAATTTTAAAAACCACCTATTTATACTATATGAGTTACTCTAAGCATGATAATAACTAAAAATAAAATGTGAATTAATTACTAGCAAATAGTGTTAATTCCTTGATTGATAATAATATAGAGTTAGTTCACATGACACTATATGAAAATAGTACAAAATAAATTTGATCGGGTCACTACCATTTTTAAAAATTAGGGTTTTTAATAACAAAGATGAATAGGTCAAGTGTGTCTCTTAGATAGAAGGTAGACTACATAACTAAGTCAACTAGGTTAAACTAGTAAACTATAGGGTTACAATTTTGTAGACTACAAACTTGTGAAAAATAGTAGAGAAGAAAAAATTGAAATGATAAAGAGAGAAAAGAAAGGAACCTTGGTGGAATTGAAAATTATTTATATTATAAATTTTTATGCTGAGATAATCAAATTCTACTTTCAAATTTGGCCAACTAGGTTGACTAGTTTGATCAAGTTTTCTAAACCTTGTGTGCTAAAGAAGAAACAATGAGTAGAGTTGACATATTCAACTATGTTTGTTTACCCATATGTTGATATAAGAAAATAGTAGATAGAGTCAACCTATTCCTATATATATGTTATTTTAGGACTAAAAATTAATACTGTGTCAAAATAACTAATCTAATAACCTGTAGTTGATGAAGACCTGCACAGATAAAACAAAGTCATTTTGAAGAGACTATGTGTTAAACCTGCACATAGAAAGTTAGAACTATATCGACTGGTTCGATGTAGTAATAAAAATATATAAAAATTTAATATAATGATAAAAATAATGGCATGAAAAAAACCTACATGGGTTATATTCACATTAGGTTCATCAAAATGTATGCAAATGGAAATGTAGCTGAACTATAAATCAATCCTACCTCAAAGAAGATAAATTCTACTTACACTTCCATTTGTTGATACATTAGTTATCTAGGTTCATCAGACTTATTGAAGGGATCTCTAACCACAATAATATCACTAGGGAGGTTTCCAAAGCCTCTAGTCAAGTATAACTATGAAATAATCCTAACTAGGTCCTATGTTTTCATATTCACTAAGTAAATGATAAAAGAAAAGTAAATCTAATCTAGTGCTCACCAAATATTGTGGCACAAAGTGGGGGTAATAATCATAAAATTAAACATGCATATAATACATATAGTCATGTCAATGTATACATAATCCTAATTCATGGGAGAAAAGTACAAATGTATATCTAAGTACTCTTACAAATGAGGAACAAAGTTAAGAATACTTACCATTGAAGACAAACCTGTCGAGCCGCAATATCTCCAAGGAACTTCACAAGAGGTTGTTGTGGTATGTAAGGATGACAAGAATAGGTATTATCAAGGATACACAACATATCTATGCATCCAAAAGACTTATCCATAAGACAAGATATGTATCTCTAAAGAAAGTATTGAAACCCTGAGATATGATCCTCAATTAGAATGGTGGATAAGTATATATGAAATATATATCTATTATTATTATCTTATAATATCTAATAAATGGTGAAATGAGTGTGTATATATAACTAAATATAACCCTAATCTTTTTTGAAAGTTTAGCCGACATGGTCAACCCAATCAAATCTATATCATGATTGATAAAATAAAACTATATCTTGGTCTAGGCCTTTCAGCGGCTGACCTAGACTCTAAATGATTTTTTTCAATTAAAGTGTAGGGTCAATGTGGCTGAAATTCTATTACAATCCATCAAGAATAAATTTAGGTTAGGGAAGGGATAATGAAGGCATAAAATGACTAGAGGATGGTGAAAAAGAAGAGGCAAAGCCTAGGGGACTGTTTTTAGGAAATGGTTGGATTAATAACAAGTGGTAGTAAAGGGAAAAAAATCCTAAAAAGCACCAATGGTCTTCCCACCCCTTTCTTGATGAACTCCTTAAGGCATGCACTTAGAGAGATTGAGACTTGATGGGTTTCTACAAGGGAGAAAGCATAAATATTAATAAAAGTTTGAAAATATAATGTGTATACACTTAGCTCTTGGTTGTAGACTATTAATCTATTTTTCATGCCAAATTTGATAACAAGGTCAAGGGATAAAGGTATTCCACTTGAGTTTTTTGAATTACCTTTGATTTTGAATAAAGAGAAAGAGTTATCTCCATGTTCTTCCTTATACAATCACATCTAGAAGAATGATTCATTTCCAAAATATCCTAAAGTATCCCAATGTTAGAAATATGGCTAGAAATCTAACTTTTGTTCCTTTAAATGGTGGGTATCATCTAAACCTTTCATAATATGATGAAATACCTAGGTCAGCCCTCAAGAGTGTTCCATACCTTAGTGGAGAGAAGACAATTACACCCATTAATCATATAAGAGATATGGCTAATTTTTACAATATCCAGAATATCACCCAAAAGAATGTAGCCATTAGGTTTTTGGAAATATCATTCAAGGGAAAAGATATTTATTATCATATGACTTTGACTCCAAATTCAATCAACACATGGGATGCATTGAGAGAGATGTTGAGTAAGAGGTTTGAAGACAAGAGTGATCATTTGTCACCAGCTAAAAAATTCACTACTATCAAGAGAGCCCCACAATAATTAATGAAAGATTTATATTATTTTTTATAAAATACATGGGATATGATCCTAATTCTTATGATACCCATTCAAAATTATTCATTCCTCTACTATGTCAAGGCATTGAATAGTGACATAGCTATTATGATACAATCTATGGGAAAAGAGACATTACCAGAAGCCTTTGACATTTCCATAAAAGATAAAAATAATATAATATAAGATTGAAAGATATCCCCAAGTCCTCCCATGCCATTTTTTCTTGATATATGACCTCCTACTCTCACTCTTGTTCCCATTCCTACATTAACATGTGATAAGTTCATTGATCATAGTCAACCAAACAAGTTAAATGTTGTTGAAAGATTAATTTAGACACTTATAAATAAGGTTATATAAATGTATCAAAGGAAACAAAAACAATTTCATAAACCTTATCAAGCTCCATACCAATTAATCAATTTTATTATCCCAATAGGCCACCTTTCCAAGGAAATTCTTAAGGGCAAGAGCAAATTACCAATGTGAGACCATGTAGTAACTACAATATCAATTCTTCCTCCACTTATATATCATTCACACCTACTCAAAAAAACTTGTTACAAGAGCATGATTGGTCTTTTCAATGGGATGGACCTCCTAATCATCCCTATAATCAAAGTGAAGTTTTTAATCAAGCTTGTATGGCACAAAATATAGCCATTCCTTCTAAGATACAAGGTAAAGTTTCAAATTAGGTTATGACCAATGGAGATCAAGAAAATTCAAATACCAAATTAGTAAATTTTAAATATGGGGAGTGTTGTGAAATCAATCAATTGGGAGGTATAAGTAAGGTTGGTGGTACTCTTATTGTAGTTAATAAAGGGTATAAAATGAGGGTAATTGATGATGCTTAAGATATGGGTAAAAGTTAAGCCACTATGCCTTCTATGTATTATTGAAAAATATATGTTAATGCATATCATAAATCCCAATAAACTTATAGAAATTATAATGTGGATGGTACTTTCATTCCCTAAATTATTCAGCCTCAAAATAGTATGACAAATCTATTAGAACACAACTATCTACTGAGAGGAGGGTTAAATCAATAGATTGACTAATTTATTAATTTTTAAAACTTTTAATGTAGACTAAAAATATATGCATATATGACATACACAAAAATATTCATAACTCTGGATATATTGTGGAGAACCCAATATGGGAAAAAACACCATGAGAATAGTTGCTCGAATCTATTGTTCTATACTAGCCTCACAATAAATAACCTCATTGATTACAATGTTTAATGGTACTAACCCTAAAGGGCACCAATCCCTTGATTTAAGAGACCATACTCTAATAGAGCACCAACTCATCTTATCTGATGAAACCCACCAATCATAACTATATTCAAACTATGGAGCTACAACTCTAGATTAAAAATTTGATTCATAAATGAATCTAATTCAATTTCTTGTTATAGGTATAGTATATAACTACTCATGCTATTCACATCTCTCTTCTTCTATTCTCTTCCTCTCTACCCCTCTATCTCTGTGTCTATATATTTCTCTATTTGACACACTTCATATATCTCTTGCTCTATACCTCTCTCTCTCTATCTCTCTCAATTTGACTTTATTCAACTATAATAGCTCAAGTAACATTTTTTGTATCCTATATCACACACACACACACACACACACACACACACACACACACACACACACACACACACAAAAGAATTTGAACTAGGGTTCACATCTTGTCTATGTTCACACTTGTCACTAACAAATCATGCTACATTCTATTGGATATTAGTTCTTATCTTTAACAACAAGTTTATTTCATCTTGAACTCATGCTCCATTTCCATGATTCTTAGTCTCATTACTATTTTTAGCATAAATTGGGAACTAGATTTGATACACATGCCATATTGCACAAAATTTATTGATCACTGTAATCAATTTCATTATCTGTATTATATTTTGTAACTTACCTACATGTTCCTCTACTTGTTCATTGTCACATTCAATATCTTCAACTTTAAAACAAATTTTTTAGATAAAGTTATAGGAAATTCATGATCTACATTGGATCCTTGCAAGATTTTAAGATTTAATATTCTAAAATTAAATTACATCTATTAGATCTCTAGATATTAACTTCTATGAACCATTAGATCTTCAAGATGCATGAACTTTACCTCTATCTAATGTTAAACATTGAACTCTTAATCTCATCTCATTGCTTCCTAAGTATTTGGAATGAATACACTCCACTGATCAAGTCAAATTATCTCAATCTTTAACTTATCTCTATGTTTATAAACATCAAGCACTTTATCCCATTGACACCACTCACTATGTTATATCTTCATTTCATGATCATTTTCTCACCATTCAATCTTCTTACAAGATCAAATTTTATCTCTAATGAGCTCCTTTTAATGTGACATTTGGCATCCTCACATGCCTTCTACACCTTTGATTTCAATTCTTGATATTGAGACACTTGGCATACTCATGTTAATCCTTGACCATTTTACTTTAAACCACTCCATAGATTGATTATGTAAGCTATGTGATTGTGTCACTTATCATTAGTGCATTTACTTGGAGGTGCCTTTGATAAATTGACTTTTATATGCTTCATTAGATCTTCAATATATAATTAAGAGCTAATTTTTGATAGAGATATAAAAAATATTAAGTTGAGGACTTATGAAATATAAAGTCTTAGAACATTTGCTTGAGCTAGTAATTACTAGGTTGAAGGGGTCAGTTGCATAGTGATGAGGAAAGCTTAAGTTATAACTTAAATAATCAGTTATGATCTCTAGCCAGTCAACATAAAAATATAACATGTCTCTAAACACCAAGTATTAAACCCTTAGGATTTAACTGAGAAACTATGATATGGCTGAGAGATAAAATAAATCATTATTGAGCTTTTTTATATTCATCTAAATGTACAAACCATATATCTAGAATTCACTTGAAAAAACCATAGTAGATATTCAATTAATTGGTCTTCAATTCTTTAGAAATGATCTTTATAAAATCATGACAAATTTTCCCTATGAAATTGTAAAACATGCTCTTCTTTCCATCAATTCTACTTGATCCTTTGACATCAATGACATCCATAATTCCCCTTTTGACATGAATGAAAATCATAGGGCCAATAACCTCCTCCTTTGGCATTGATTGAAAACTAAATGCTTTGATCCTTCTTTGGTATTTATTTTACCTGTATTGCTTATGATGAACTAAAACTAAATTTGCTTATACTAAACATGTTCCCCCTTAGGCAATGGAACTTTTGCTTAAAATCAACTTGGACACATGCTCTGCTCTTTTAAAATTTTACAAAGAGTGTTTGTACTTTTTCTCCCTCTTTGTCATTAATGGCAAAGGGACTCCAACTTTCTCAAGTTTGTCCAAATTTTTCTCCCCCTTCATCAGATAAAGAAGTTTTTTTCAAGAATATGCAACCAGCAAATCATTATAAATTTTCAAAAATATGCATACTTGAGTTTTTTTTTCTATCTTCTTCTAGGTATTTAACAAATTTTTTGTGATCCTCCCCTAGAATCATGCCCTATCACTAGGATCTAGTGATGTGATGTAGGAACCACCACTCTTAACGTATATCTCAAATACTTTTCCTTGGGAAGGGGTTTGGTGAATACTTCCAAAATTTGATGCTTTGTTAGAACATATTTCATTATGACCTTTTGATCTATAGCCATTTATTTTAGGAAGTGATACTTGATTGATATATGGTTAGTTATAGAATGCATCACTAAATTCTTTGATATATTAATAGCACTTTAATTGTCATAAATAATAGAGATAGGTGATGTGTACTCTACCTTGATGTCTTTGAGTGTTTAATTCATCCAAAAGACTTGAGTACAGCATGACACTACTGCCACACTCTACTTTTGTTGTAGAAAGAGTAACTAACTCTTATTTTTGCTCAGCCATGAAACAAGTCTATTTCTAAGGAAAAATGCACCACCACTAGTGCTTCTTATATCATCCATACTTCCTACCCTATTAGCATCTTTATATGTTATCAAAGTTAAATCTTCACTTGTAGGATACCATAAGCCATAGTCAATTTTTATCTTGATGTATCTAAAGATCCTTTTCACTAAATTGACATGTGACTCTTTAATAATCAATTGAAATCTTTCAACCATTGAAACTACTTGTATCATATCAGATCTTGATGAAGTTAGGTATAACAATCTATAAATCATTTATCTATACATAGTCTAATTTACATCAAGGGACTCATCCTCTTTTCTTAGCTTACAACCAATTATCATGGGAGTTTGTACTACTTTTTTATCTCTCATTCCAAACTTCTTGAGCATTTCCTTAGCATGTTTAGTTTTGGATATAAATATCCCTTCATCAGTTTATGCTATTTGTAGAGCAAGGAAGAAAGAAATTTCTCTGAGCATAGACATATCAAACTCACTTTTCATTTATGTAGCAAATTGTTTATACATTTTGTTGTTTATAATACCAAAGATGATGTCATCTACATATAAAAAATTTAGCATATGCTCACCTTTGTATTTAAAGTACATATTGTTTTCTACACATATTTTATTGAATTCTTGTTGTAGGTACTGGTCTAATCTTGAATACCATGATTTAGGTGCCTTTTTTAGACCATGAAAATCTTTCTTCAGTCTACACACATAATTTTCTTCCTCTGTCAATTGAAAACCTTTAGGTTGTTCTATGTAGACTTCCTCTTCTAAGTTCCCATTCAATAAATCATAATTAACTTCCATTTGATAGACTTTGAATTTTTTGTAAATAGATAATGATAAAAAAATTCTTATAACTTTCAATCTAGAAAATGGAGCAAATTTTTACTCAAAACATATGCCCTCAACTTATGCATAGCCTTTGCACACCAGTCTTTACTTAATCCTTATGACAATTCCATAATCATTGAGCTTATTTCTAAAGACTTATTTTGTACCTATTACTTTCTTATTTGTAGGTCTTGGAACTAACTCCCAAGTTTTATTATTTTCAATCTAGCTTAGTTATTCATCCATGGATTTTAGATAATTCTCATCCTTGTTGGCTTGAACATAGCTCTTAGGCTTAATTTCAAACATTAGAGAAAAACTTACTTGCTCCTTATTCATTACAACTCTTCTATTTGTTTTAACTCATTCATTTCTAATATCAATGATCTTCTCTATAGGATGATCCTTTTTAAAAAATATTACAAGTGCCTTTTCATTTACTTGCTTAGGATCTTCATTATATGCTTCTTCAAAATATGATTCTTTAATACATATTTCTTTGTTAGGTTTAACATGTTTCAAGCCTTAGTCAACCTTGACATTGATGCTCTCTACAATATTGTATAGCCTTCTATTATAACATATGTAGGATTTTATTTAGGTGAAATAACCAATAAATATTCCTTCATCACATCTTGATTCAAAACTTCCCAACTTGTCTTATTTTCTCCTGATATATCATTTACTTCCAAACACTCTTAAGTACTTAACAGAGGAAAAATTTCCATACCATAGTTCATAAAGAGTTTTATCATTGTTTACCCTTATTTAAACTATGTCCAAGATATATTCTATTATTTAACTACTTATTTCCAGTATTCATCATGTAACTTGGACTATTTTATCATTTTTTTGGCCATTTACTTGGCTATCCTATTCTTTATCTCAATAAATCCATTATGTTATGGATTCCTTATTGTAGGGTAATGCCTTCTAATTCCATGTGTCTCACAATACTCTTTTCTCAACTTGTTAATTTCATCTAGAGCATAGATGAGTTCACACTATAGATCCACTTATCCTTATTCATTTGAGTCTTTAACTTCTTCTTGATCCATAGAAGTTGATCCTAATTCATGAATAGGACTTCCTTTTCCTCATCCATAAAATCATATTCATTCTCATCATTAGAACTATCATTGTCATCTAATGAATCATTGCTTTCTTTTATGTGCATACCTTTATTGTTTTTGAATATTTTTTTCTTAGAATAGTGGGGTTTCATCTTTTTAGTATCCTCTTCTTTCTCAGAGTTATCCTTTGTTTTATAAGGGTATTTAGCAAAAAAAATTCCTACTATACCATAGTTTAAGAATTTATATGCTAACTTACCTTTATACTTTCTAGACCCTCTTCTTAATCTTATGACAAATTTTACTTCTTCATTAGTCTCCTTAGATCTATATGTAGGTGATTCTAACTTTATTGGTTTGGATGTTTTGAATACAACTTATCTCTTAAAGGTAAATATTTTTCCCATTCTCATCTCATAAGTTGTGAATGTGATATGCAACATATCAACAATGAGTTTTCTAGATCTCTTGCTTCCTCTATTACAAATATTTTTGAGTCATACCTTGATGGTAGAGATCTTAGGACCTTTTTGACAATGATTAGATCTTTCAGCTCTTATCTAATGCCTCTAATTGCATTGACAATTTCATCTAGTCTAAGGAGGTAGTATAAAATTTTCTCTTCTTCATTAATTTTAAATCTCTCAAACTTGCCTTTGAATATTTGGATCTTGGCCTGCATTAACTTGTCATTACCTTCATAGATTATCTTTAATTTTTTAGATATTTAATGTATTTTGATAATGCATCACTTTGACAAAATCTAAATTAGACAATCCACAAAGGATATAATTCTTTGACTTATAATTACTCTCATATTCCTTCTATGAATATTGATCAGCAGGAGTTGTAGCAGGGGATGTATATCCATTTAAAATAGACATCCATACATCAAACCCTAATGAAGATAAATATGCTTCCATTTTACTGCTCCAAAATGCATAGTTTGATCCATCAAAGAGAGGTGCTTTGTTTGAGGAAGAGCCTTCTTAACTAGCCATTTGTCTTCATCGTCCAACATTTACCGAAGTTGATTAAGCTTATTATATGTAAATTGGGTTCTAATACAAATTATTGGAACACAACTATCTACTAAGAGGGAGGTGAATCATTAGATTGACTAATTTAGTCATTTTAAAAAAATTTAATGTAGACTAAAAATATATGCAAAGATCACATACACATAAATATGCATAACACTAGATATACCGTGGAAAACCCAATATGAAAAAATCCACCATGAGAATAGTTGCTAGAATCTACTATTCTAATCTATCCTCACAATAAAGAACCTCACTAATTATAATGTTTAAGGGCATAAACCCTAAAGAGACACCAATCCACTAATTTAAGAGCATCTACTCTAAGTAAGCACCAAATCCCTAACTAAGCACCAACTCAGCTTATATTATGGAACCCACCAATGATATCTATATTCAAACTATAGATACACAATTCCAAATTAAAAATTTGATTCATAAATGAATCTAATCAAATTCTCTATTAAA
Organism: Torreya grandis; assembly: GCA_037957365.1. NCBI lineage: Eukaryota > Viridiplantae > Streptophyta > Pinopsida > Cupressales > Taxaceae > Torreya > Torreya grandis. The sequence goes on from JARHVA010002500.1 coordinate 1,259,480, forward strand.
TTTATATCTATAAATTCTCATGCTCTACACATCTCTCTTATTTTCTTCTCTTCCTCTTTACCCTTCTATCTGTGTGTCTCTATATTTCTCTATTTGACACATTTCATCTATATTTTGGTCTCTCTCTCTCTCTCTCTCTCTCTCTCTCTCTCTCTCTCTCTCTCTCTCTCTCTCTCTCTCTCTCTCCTCAATTCAACTTTATTCAACCACAATAGTTCTAAAAAGATTTTATGTATCCTAGATCACACACACACACACACACACACACACACACACACACACACACACACACACACACACACACACACACACACACACACACACACACACACACATGTATGCATGTATGTATTTATGTATGTATTTATGCATATATATATATATATATATATATATATATATATATATATATAATCTAATAATCATCTAATCTAGGTTTCACTTCTTCTTTGTGTTCACACTTGTTCGCTACCACATCATGCTACATTTTGTGGGAATTTAGTTCTTATCTTTAACATTAAGTTTCCCATGTCTTAAACTCATGATCCACCACCATGGTTCTTGGTCTCATTATTATATTTATCATATACTAGGCTCTATTCTTGATGTACATGCCATATTACACAAATTTGATCAATCACCATAATCAATTTTGTTATCTGTATCATATTTTATGGCTTACATACATGTTCCTCCACTTGACCATTATGACAAACAAATATTTAAATATTGATGATAGATATTAAGTTTTGTTTCATGATCTAATGATCCACATTCAATTTGATCAACTTTAAAACATGTTTGTTAGATTAAGTTCTCATAATCTCACACTCTCTATTGTATCTTTGTATATTTTTGAGCTTTAATGTTCTAACTTTAAAATGCATGTACTAGATATTTAGATCTGAGGTCCCATGTGCCATTACATCTTTGAATATGCACAAAATTTACCTTTTCATAATGTTAAACATTGAGATCTTAATCTTGTCTCATTGCTTCCTAAGTCTTTGGAACGAATATGCTCCATCAATCTAGTCAAAGTAGCCTAGTATTTAACTCTTCTCTTTGTCAATAAACATTAAGAACTTTATCCCATTGAGTCCACTCACTCTATTATATCTTCATTACATGATCAACTACTCATTGTTTGATCTTTTGACAAGCACAAATTTTATCTCTAACAAGCTCCTATGAATGTGACACTTGACATTCTCACATGCCTTTTACACCTTTTCATTCAATTCCTACTATTAAGACACTTGGAATCCTCATGTTAATCCTTGAACATTTGTATTTAAACTTATCCATATATTTACTATGCAAGATTCATGATTGTGACACATGTCACTAGAACATTTACTTAGAGGTACCTTTGATAAATTGACTTTGTTACACTTTGTTAGATCTTCAACATATGATCAAGTACTAACTATTGATTGATTTGGGATAAATATTAAGTCAAGGACTTAGGAAATATAAAGTCTTGGAAAATTTTCTCAAAACATAAATTAGTAGGTCAAGGAGGTTGATTTCAAAATGATGAGGAAGTCTTAAGTTATAACTTAAGTAACCGGTTCCCGTCTATAGCTAGTCAACATAAAAATAGAATATGCTTATGAATGCCATGGCTTAAATTCTTAGGGTTTAACTAATAAACTCTGATATGGATGAGAGCTAAAATAATTCATTATTGAGATCATTTCTCTTCATCTAAATTGGTAAACCATATATCTAGAATGCACTTGAAAACCCATAATAGATCTTCAATCAATTTCTCTTCAATCCTCCATAAATGGTCTCTAGAAAAGCATGAAAACTTTGCACTATGAAATTATAAAACATTCTCTTCTCTCTATCAATCTTGCCTGATATTTTAACATCAACATCCATAATGCCCTTTTTGACATAAATGATAATCATATGGCCAATAAACTCCTAGAGGATAGACATGAGTTAATAACTCTTGCATCAATATTTTAGAACCAAATGAATAAGGTGATTGTGACCATTACTATGTGGTATACATTATTTCTTCCTAGCCAAAGGGAGATACTTTAGGAGGAATTTTCAAAATTTATCCTTGTAAAGACATAAGCTATAATAGAGAGTGCAATTTTCACAAACAATCCTACACCTACTAGTGGGTAGCCAAGTAGAGATGGTGTTGACAATGAAAATTATAACATTAACAAATAAACCATTTCACCTATTATTAAGGTTAATCTATAATCATACCAATCTAATAGTAAGGTTCTAAAGGTTCAATTATGATCCTAAAGATGTGGGTTTTTTTTTTTATATTCTAGAAAATAACAAATAAGTTATTGAATACAACATATTCCATTATAATTTCAGAAATCCACTTTAACAAATAATGAATCAGTTCAAATATGAATGTATAATCTATCCTATTTGATAGAGAAGGCCTATGAACAAGACAATTTATTGAAGAAAAGAAATCCGATTCAATAATATAATATATTTCAAAGTAATATCTTATTTCTATTGTAAAACTTCCGAATAACACCAAGATAAAAAACCAAAAATACAAGTGAAAAAGAATTAAAATAAATCAAAGATGAAAAAATCTTATATAAATTAAATAACCAAGAAGAACTCAATACATAAGGGACATAAACAAATAGTAACCAACAAACTAAAATGAATAAAACAAATTGGACAACAATTAAATTAAGAAAGAAATAAAAAAACTACTTAAAGAAACAAAGTGTTACACTAAACAAAAACAAATTAATCTAACTTAACTAAGTCTAACAAACTAAAATAATTGAAATCTAAACTAGATCTATATATTAACTAATCTAAAATCTAACTAAGTCTAACTCTAAAAAATTAAATAAAGGAGACCAATCTAAGAAACTAGAAATAAAGAGTAAGTAAAAGTAAAGCAAAGTTAATATATTAAACTAAAGGAAACATAAAAGTAAATTAGATTAATTAAAGATTAATCTAAATCATAGTAAACTAAGTTAAAGTCAAAGTCAATAGAAAGTACACTATAAATAAAACATGCGAGTCTCAATAAAGAGAGTTATCTTAGCAAAATAGATCAATTTTATTTGAGAAACCAACATCTTTCTTTGCAAAATATCTTGAGACAACTTTTACAATCAATAGATCAGTGAAAAGTCACAAATGACAAGTTTTCATCATTATTCAGGTTGAATACTTAGATTATGCACATATGACTACAAAGAACAACATCAAAAGATGTTAAACTTGAAAAGATTCAGATAATCTACTATAAATGATAATATAAAACTAGATATACCTACATTGCCTAAGAAATTTACTCAACCATCAAAGAAAGTACCATTTAGTTTATCTGCAAAAGTCATGTTATCTCAAATAAGTTTCATAGAATATAGAGAGATAAATGATTCACTTCACAATGTATAAGTCTTTAATACATGTGTTGTTCCTCTTCAAGTTAATCCTTGACCTCATTTTATGCTTCAAATTTAGTTAGAAAAATAATTTGTAATTAACATTAGTTAGTACTAGTTTAACTTAACTAATTAATTTTTTAAAAGTTAATTAATATAGATAGTTAATAGTTAAGGTTTTTTAATAGATAAAAGTCTTTAAGGGATCAATATTTTAATATAGACCAGGTACTTCCTAATGGGTGGGGAACTTAGTCAATTAATAATAAAATAGAATAACATATTTCAATAAGTAAATAGATATATCAAAGTTAATGAAATTCTTAGTTATATAAATACCATAATGCATATTTCCAAAAAATTACTAAGGCATATTATATATATATATATATATATATATATATATATATATATATATATAAATTAAAGTCTAATGTACTTTTTAAACATCATGACCAAAATATCAAAATCAAAGTATCAAATTTGAAAGTACTTAAGTTCCATCAACTTAAAGATCAATTGATAAAATGAAAATTTATCTTGCTGACATCTAATAATCATTAGAATTAGAAAGGACCTACATTACTAACTTTCCTTGCTCATTCACACACTCATTATATTCCATCTTAAATATTATAAATTAAACTAACTTAGTTTCAGACTCAATTGTATTATTATCAACCTCCAAGTTAATCTTCTTCACGACTCTGATTTCAACTAGAGCATCTATGTCATTTTGACTATTTGACCATTTGTCTAAAGTTGTTGGATGAATTTCAAGACTATGTTTCCTTCAACTTGAAATTGGTTCCTTCAAACATAATTTTTTTCTTCCTAAAATATGATCTCTCTAAGATGGTGAGGGGTCATTATAAATAGAAAGTAGAGCAAGATTAACAAAGTTCTTGGCATGGGCTGCTTCAGTGTCTAGTTGAGTGGTTTCATTAACATGGTGTGGTTCACTAATATGCTATATTTTCTCTAGGGTAGGTGACTAAAATATTAATTGATTTAGATTATTATGTAAGTGGTGAGAGGAATTGTTGTGGAATTGAGACCTAGCACCGGATATACAAATGTGAAATCCTTTATTACCCCTAAGGTTTGTAAGATTGAAGATAAAATTGTTTAAGACATTATAGAACTTAGGGGCGATAGCATCAAAATGGATTGGCATCCTGGACCCCATACTAGCATACCTAGGGCTAAACCTCCTAGCCCTAAAACCCCCTCTTTGAAATTGTCTATGCAGGTTCTACTGATTCATGCTACTAGAAGTTTGATTTCTTCCCCAACCTTGATTATCACTATATCTACCTAATTCAGGTTGATCCTAGCCCAACATCCTATACATTTATAAATATATTAAAAATTGATTATTTATGATTGAAAAATCAACATGCATATATTCAATATGAAACTAAATTCTATATAAAACACACAGTTAGTTATAAAATTTCCATTATGAACAAAATCTTTGAACTATCTATTGACTAAAACAAAACTGAATTGCTCTAACTATATCAATCAATCATCATAATTTTCCATTCTGAAACCCAAAATAAAATTATTTACTCATAATTTTAATTTTAAATATATTCTATCATAAAATTTTGTTTTCACTATCTGAATATAATATCAAAATGATGGATAGTCCAACTAAAACCACAAAAAACTTTCAAACTGAAACAACTCAATCGTTACTAAAAGAAATATACTTATGAAGACCATTATAAGCTATATTTATCAAACTATATAATATATTACTTTCTTAAAATTGATAAGGGTCTTAAGTAATAAGAATAATTTAACATAATATTTCATCAATATATAAACTTGAACAATAACCTATCTTTCTTGAGTCATAATTTCAACTAAAAATCAACCTATTATGACCTCTAAAATATAGACATCATACTGTCCTAAAAAATATCTCAATATGAAACCCTGATAATATTTCACAAATATATTCTACCAGAATTCTCCTATCACTATTTGTTGCTTGAACATTATCTCATATCAAACCCTAACATAGTTTTGAAATAAGCTCAAAAATATAAAATGATGCATTAAGAATAAAAATGTAACTATAAAATATTTAACCAATGGAAACTCAAAACATAACACTGCATGTCCACAATATATCTTTTAAATCATATCTTGAGATTGAGAACAACTTGTTATAGCTTTTTTCAAGAAAACTATTAACTATTTCTTTTATATCCAAGACTTTGAACAAAACCCATAACTATCTTTCTATACCATCAAATCAAGACTGTCTATGAAATATTTCCACACATTTTATCTTTGAAATTAGACTTACAAATCTCATTCTATAAAAACTCAAACTTGCATAAAATTATGGGTCAAAATACTAAAATACCCAATCATTTCAATATAACAAAAATCATCAAAACTCAGAATTGAAATGTGTAAGTTTAGTAATAAATTCCATTTCTCTATAGACAAAACTCATAATACTATATTTCCACAATATAAGCATGTAGAATTTATTTAAAAAACCCATGAATACATGAAATTGTATAAATCTATGACTGAATAATATATTTATATTCTCGAACATAATATTTTTTATCACTTCTTTATGAGAAACCATATACTTATTCGAATCCTTTTGAATATTCATGAAAACAAATAAATAGAGTTTAATTTTCCATAAAACCCTAAGTGTGTATATAAATGCACACACACACACACACACACACACACACACACACACACACACACACACACACACACACACACACACACACACACACACACACACACACACACACACACACACACACACACACACACACACACACACACACACACACACACACACACATTGTTTTCAAAGTGTCATTTACTATCAAACAAAAGAATAACAAAAATAATATATGCATTTAAGTAAGCCAATCCATATTATTCTTTCAAAACAAATCCATACTTGAATCATTCTAATAGAAAACATATTATTTATCTCATCATCCATCAAGATTATATATCAAAAACTAAATCTATTTCTTATTGATATCCATGTAAAGAAATGATATATTTAATGATTAAACTACAAGTTTTTATCCTTCCATAATAAAATGCATAAATTTAAATAGATAGTTTATCAAAACTTATCAACATTCAGATTAAAAACCAACTTATTTCCATGTAACAAAAAAACCATTTGAAATAAATCATAAACCTCTTCAAAACTCATTTATTTATTTAATGGCATACTTGTATGTGCATGCCCTTTATCTTTCTGCTCATAAATCTCTAACTATAACTCCAAGTTCCAAAGCAATAGAGTAATGCTTGTGCAAAAGAGATTCAAAGAATGAACAAAAAAAAAATGTTATTTCTAACTAAGGCCTACATAGGAACCACCCATGCTTATGTGCTCATTTTACATTAGTTTATTAAAATCAAATCTGGTACATAATATTTTTCTAACCAACATAATGATTCTATCAAACTTAGCAATAACCAATATGCTTGCTAAATCTCTTACCATTTTTTGAGATTCAAGTCATGTACCCATTTCATTAAATTATTTAATCCACTAAATAATCTTATCAAGATCTCGAAGCCTCTATCATGCTTCAAATTAACTCACCCTACCAACTTAGTATGCCACACAATCCACCAAATAGACTACCAACTCAAATTTCCAACTGACAAATTTATTCAATATGCCTATGTCATAAATCCTTCATGGTCATACAAAACCTTTATACTTTAAACAAATAATATAACCTTAGTTCATAATTTTTTTGAAATGAAAAATCCTCAAGTGAACATTGGGACCTTTGAACTAGATTGCATTATAACTCAAGATATTTTAAATAAGACCTTAGCATAATGAAGTGTTGAATTTTGAAACTTAAAACCCCTTAGTATGCTTAATATCCCTAGAAAATAGTTCAATTTTTTCAAAAATAATATCAAATTCCACCTACACCAAACTCATAATGCCATATTTATTATGACACTCCATATATACTTGAAAATGAATTTGAATTAACCAAAAAACATTATTTATAGTCAATAATATATTTACATTTTGATCAAATCATGTCGCATATTGCCACTATAAATTGAAAATATCAAATTAATTATCTTAATGTAATCAAAAATCAAATGAAGAACAAAATAATCGATCACAGATATTTAGAAATGATAAATACATATGCATATTTTATTCATTCATCTATTTATGCTTTTTTAAAGCAATTAAAATATAAATAAAAATTCATAAACCAATCATCATTAACTTATGTAATTGAAAATATGCATCTAAATATACTACCAATTGACTAGGTCCCTGACACAGTTTTAGACTTTATAACTGAGTCATCTCTATGGTAGAAAAGTATTAGTTTCATAAAATTGAGGGGGTGTGAAAAATATTCATAATAGATGGTAATCCACCTCCTTTTTTGTTTTAGTGATCATTGGAGATTACTTAGTACACAATTTCATGATATATAGTGAGGCAAGTAGATCAATGCCACCCAAATAAATTATTGATAAATCAGGCCTTAAGTATGAGCGTAATGCAAATGTGTATTGTAATTGGATGGTTCAACTACTAAGACCATGGGTGTGATCAAATGTTTGATCCTTACTCTTCATTATTTTCATAATTTATCTATTTATAAATATGTGGTTTTAGTGGATTTGCCACAATACTTCGCTCTTTGATTATCAAGAGATTTCACCTCCAATTTTGGAGGTTGCTTATCATCTGATTGGTCATATATTAATCTTAGAACTAGACATGACACTAATGTTAAAAATAGATCTCAAGCCATGTCTAATTTTAATCTCAATCCATATAATCCAAACATTTAAAATGTCAATTACACCATCATTGATGAGGAGGATCATTTTAATGATCAAGAACCAATTATTCCTCTTGAAAACATATCAGATCTTTTCCTTGATGAGTGAAGAGTAAAAAATAATTAGTATTATCCATATATAGGTGTTGAAGAGGTTAGTTTTGGTGTTTATTATTTTTTTAAATAAGGTACATCCATACCCTCTATCTAAGACAAGTTAAGATAGTGATGGATTATGTAAATTTTTCTTTGATGGCTCAAGAAGCAAGTATGGAATAGGGGCAGGTATTATGCTAGTTTCTCCTTCAAATGAAAGGTATTATTTTGAAATTATATTTTTGTTTAGTTATAATTGTAATGTAGATGACTATGAAGCTATTATACATGGGATTTTATGGTCAATAAAGAAAAGAGTGAAAGAAGAACAAGCTTTTGGATATAATGAACTAATTGTTCACCAAGTAAAAGGTAAGAATGCTACCAAAAATCCATCTTTGAAGTCCTAACAACATAGATTATGGGACCTTATTAAATATTTTGAGGATTTTAACATTAAATCAGTTCTAATGGAAGATAATAAACATCAAATATTTAATGTTTACACAATAATACAATAACAAATAATATTTTGGAAGAAGTTGTGTCAAATTTTAAAAATTAATGTATTTTGGATTCACTTCTGGGATCTTTCATCAAGTAAGTAACATGAAATATATCTCTCCCATGAAGGTTAATAATCAAAGATTTGATTTTTTCATAGTATATACAATAACAAATAATATTTTGGAATAAATTATGTCAAGTTTTAAAAATTGATGAATTTTAGATCCACTTATGTGATCCTTCATCAAGAAAGTAAAATAAGTGGATCATAAAAGTGAATCCAAAACACATCAATTTTAAAAATAGGACATGATTTATTCTAAAAGATAATTTCTTATTGCATGGATTGTAGAAACATTAGAAATTTTATTATTACCCTTCATCAGAGGGATACGTATTCATGTTACTTTCCTGATGAAGGATCACACAAGTGGATCTGAAACACATCAATTTTAAAAACTTGACATAGTTTATTACAAAAGAGAATCAACCTGTTGATAGTTTAGCTTCAGTTGGATCTCAATTTGACATCCCTAATTATGTCAATAACTCAAACTCACCCACATATTATGGTGGTAGTAAGGCCATCAATACCAAATAATGATGTCAATTAGAAAGTGTTTGAGTGTGATAACTAAATAACATTTTTCCTTCAACAAGAAGCTGAGTTTTATTGTTAAAACTAGGCTAAATTATAGCATCAATATGGAGACCATATTGTAAAATTTAGGTTTAATAATCTTCCCAAAGGGATAGTTACTCTTGAGAACATATTCAATGAAAGTGACCAAATGAGAAGATATTAAGTAATAATTTCTACCAAAGAGCAAGATCATGAGAGGATAGATATATTTAGATACAAGATTATTAATCTTGGAAATATATGTACTTTAGCTAAGAGAGCTAATTTTTTTTAGTTATATAGATAATTTTATGATGTCTTTGCTTAGAAATATAATTATCTTAAGTGGTTTGATCCCACACTAACCCAACACATTGTAGAACTTGATCTAAATTCCAATCTTATAAGGAAAAGAAAGAGGAAAATTAATCCTAAAGTTGAGATGCTAATGAGAAAATAACTAACCAAGTTGATAGAATCAAGAATCATTTTCCCTATCAAGCACTTTTTATAGGTTTCCAGCCTCATTCTTGTGAGAGATAAGAGTGGATAGATGAGATTATGTGTGGATTTTAGTGACTAGAATAGGGTGTCATTAAATGATCATTATCCCTTATCTTCCATTGAGTACTTTCTTCAAGTGGTTGTAGGTTCTCAATGCTTCTCTCTCTTGGATGGTTAATCAGGTTACAACCATGTCTTGGCAAAATAAGAAAATCAATATAAGATAGATTTTACCTTTAAATTCAGCATATATACCTATAAGAGAATTCAATTTTTGATATATAATGTAGGGGATACATTTAAAAGATCCATGGATATGGATTTCAAAGGTTTGATCAATCAAAAGGTGCTAATCTATCTTGATGACATAATGTTAGCTCCAAGAATGCTAATGATAACCTAGTTAATCTTAGATTGATTTTTCAAAGGTGTAGGAAATATGGAATATCTCTAAACCCAAATAAATGTGTTTTTACATTTCAATATGGTAAGTTATTTGTCCATATTGTCTCCAAGTATGGGCTTGATATATATCCTAAAAGGGTGAGTACCATATTGTCTTTGTCTTTTCCCATGCATAAGAATGGCTTACAAAGTTTTCTTGGGAAAACCAACTTTGTGATAAGTTTTATACCTAGTTGTTCTAACCTTGTGAAGCCTATTATAACCTTGTGAAAGAACCACCTAGCTTTTGCTTGGACTAAACAAGGAAAAAATACTTTTGAGGCCATATTCAAGCCATTTCACAAGCACCAAAATTTATTAATCCTAATTTATCTAAGGATTTATTATTGTATTCTTTTGATAACCTTGACACCATCTCATCCATGTTGATTCATTAGAATAGTGAAGGTATTGATCAGCCCATTGCCTTCTTTAGTCAAGGGATAGTAGAGTGTGAAGAGAGATACACCTTCATTGAGAAGAAAGTGTTGGAAATCATAATGATCCTTAATAATTTGAAGCATATGGTGTCTAAAAAAACTATTCATGTCATTGTGACCCACCCAAGCATAAGAGTCTTATCTTTTAATAAGGGTTTGAATGAAAATAGGGTTGGATGGATAACCAAACTCATGGCGTATGATGTGAAGATTAAGTCCACTAAATGGTAACATAAAGAGGGATATGTAAAAACTTGGAGTCAAACCTTAAAAAATAAAAATATATTGATTTGGAATTGTAATATGATCCTATATCAATTACACCTTAACTCTCTCCATGTCGGCTCAAGATATGGTAAGATTCCTGTAAATAGGTAAATGTCTTATAAGTTTGGATAGAGTAAAGAAAAGATAATTTATATTACAGTACATACCTTATGTTATTGTGGATGGAGTTATTTTTCTAAGGTATCTTAGAGTTATGTTGTTAATATTTATTGAAACTAATCAAATTTATAATTTATTATAATAACTCCATGATGGACCCACTGAAGGTCACTTTGCATCTAAGATAATAGTAAAAAAATAAGGAGGGTTAGGTACTATTGGATTAGTTTATTTAATGACTCTTATAAAATGGTAAGGAGGTGTAAAAAGTGTGTATTTTTCATAGGTAAATAAAGGCTTGGATCTCTTACTCTCAATACTATTCAATTAGACCACCCATTCATGCAATGGGATCTTAATCTCATTGGCATGATAAATCCACATTCAAGTGCTTGACATAAATGGGTGCTTATAGCCACTAATTATTTCAAAAGTTGGGTGGAAGCCATAGCTCTCAATGAGGCTAGTGAGAATTCAGTTCTTGACTTCTATTAAGGCCCAGTGACTAGATTTGGAGTGCCTTCAATAATACTTTTTTATAATTATTTAGCATCTAGTGGTGTAATAAAAATTGAGTGGGATATCAAGCATGGAATTTATCAAAGATATTATTATAATTACTACACTTAAGGGAATTTGCTAGATGATTTAACTAATAATAATTTGATCATAGTTATTAAGAGGATAATAGAGGACAATCAAAGAGATTGGCACACCAAGTTGAGAATAACTCTATGGGATGATAAGATCACCCCCAAGAAGGCTATTGTAAACTCACCCTACATTGTTGTATATGGGTGAGAATCAAAGATACCTATCTCTCTTAAAATACCATCCCTTAAACTAGTTCATAAATTGGAGATGATGGAGAGTGGTCCTATGGATATAGGATTAACTAAATTAATGATCTTACAGGAGGCAAGAAATCATGTTATGCATACCATGGAGTACCACCAAGACCAAGTAAATAATACCTTTGATAAAAGGGTTATTTAAATAAAATATAAAGTGGTAAAATGGGATGAACATAAGGCCAAACTTGATAATCATACTAAGTTTGACACATTGTGGATTAGGCCCTACATTTTCATTGGTTACAAAGAACACAATGATTTTTAACTTGAAAGGCTTGATGGAGAGGAGTTGAGTATCTCAATCAATGGTATACATTTGAAGCCTTGATATTAAGATTATATTTATTATTTTTTACATAGTAAATTAGGTCTTTATTTTCTCTAAGTTCTTAGTGCACATGTTATTTACTTTCTTTGGTTGTTGTCCTTCTTCTAGGCATCTTGTGACACGTGTAGGTGTTGTGTGATTTGAGTTAGTTTTAGTTTTAGTTTTTTTCAAGGATATTGTGAAGTATTTATTTTAATTTTATTTTAGTTAAATTTTTAATTCATGACCCCATATCCCAATGGATTGTTAAGACCACTAGTCTAGATACATAGTGAGCATGCAATCCCAAAAGGTTGTAAAAAATGTTAGCCAAAATTTGGCTACAACGAATGGGAGTCATAAAAAACTTTGATGAGTTTGACCCTAACTTGGTTGATAGAAATTATGAAGGGATTGTATTGGTAATTAATGATCTATGATGATAGGTAGTGCGTTTTACTTGGTAGCTTACAAGGTCATCTAGAATGGTCTTGTCATGTAAGGGTCATTCTTTCTAATCCTTATTTATTTGTTTATCATTTTTTAAACAAAGTTTGATAAAGTTAAGGTTAAGTGTGAAATCAATTCCATGAGGAATGATGCTCAAGGAGACAAGATGGTGATCCTTCCAAGAATAACCATGACCTAAAGCTTACCAAATGGGTCAAAGAATAATGCTAGTAAGTTGGTCACACTATATTTTCAAGAAATTCAGAGAAATTAAGGTAAGTTTTAATAAGATTTAAGGTATTTCATCTATTATATTATTATTTTAAATTTAAATTTTGAGATAAAACTTACTAATAAAGAGAAAATGTGAAGGTCTTTTTCTTAGATAGATGTATTTTTAGTCATATAACATCAAATGATGGATGCTTGTATGTGTATGTATATTTTCGCAAAGTGTCTTGGAAACTTCTTTATAACATTTGAAGTCTTATTATAACTATTTTGAATCATTTATAATGTCCCAAATGAGGATTTATTGTAATATTTTATGAAAATAGAGGTGGGAAACATTTTGACACACCTGGTTCAACCTCTCCAACATTTCTAAAAGAAAAAACAAGTAAATTATTAAATAAAGAAATAATTTAGAGGTATTTTATAGAGGATTTAAATTCATGGGAAATTTAAAAACTCTTTAATGGGTCCCCATATTCTTATAATATCCAAATCCATTAAAAAAGTGGAGCTATAGAGTCAAACAAGGTAAAACCCCATTCCATTTCTCCATTAGGTTTCTTGGCAGCTCAAGATAGTCAATTTACACTTAGTAATATAAGGAGAGAAAAACTTGGATCACTATATCTTGGACATATGAGGTTATTATAATTACCTCCATGTTTATGGAATTTATTTTCTTGTTAGACTCTTTAACCTTATGAGTAATTATTAAGAAGTTAAGGTGTATAAAAAGGACTCAAAACCACACCAGGGTCAGTTTTATTCAAATGCAAAGTTCTAAAGTAAATTAAATGCATGGAAATCATATGTAATGGTATATTTAAGACTCTCTTGCTCTTTTAATTCCATATTTATGTTTCTTCATGTTCATGTTTGGTGTAGTGTCCAATAGTCTTATTTTTCTAGTTTAAACAAGATAGTCAAAATGTAGGAGCTATGAGGTGTTTTAAGTGCATTAAGTGGATGAAATAATATTTTTAATAGTTTATAAAATTTCATAAATACTACTTAGACCTCTATATGTACCATTAGAGGCATGAAATTCAAGAGAGGTAGGAAACAATGCATGGATAATCTAAATTGTTTGAACTTGCATCCATGGTGGATAAATCCTCATCAAATGGGGATATGTTTACATTGTATATAATAATTTAATTTAAATTTAAATATTTATAGAGAATTAAATAAAATTATAAATTATGATCCATATGACAATACTTAGAGGTCATGATTCAAGAGTCTTTCTTCAAGCCAAGACCAAGGATGTTTTGTGAACCTACAAATTTGTAGACCTATAGGTCAACATTAAAAATAAAATGAGTATATAATAAATACATATTAATTAATTTAAAATTTATTATGTCCTATTTAATTTTAAAAATTATTTAAAATAATTTAATCCCAATCTTTCTTAGGCCAAGAGTGAGAGAATGAGTTCAAAGCAACACTAGGTAATACAAGCAAACACAAACATATTTATATAGGAAATCAACATCCATTTTGTATTAAAGGAATTAAAATTCATCTTATAATTTCCTACATGAGTTATAAAATAATCTAAAATATTTATGAATTCTCATACTCTTATCTCATTTTTCTTTCATTTGGACTATGTAGCTTAGGTTGGACTGTGAAGCCTAGGGGAAGATTGTGAGATTTCCAAGTGGGTGTTGTAGGTGATTTGGACCAAATAAGGTGAAGAAAAGGAGTTAAAAATAATTTTACACATTTTCACATATTCTCATCATTGTTTAATTGAACTCAAATAGGACTAAATAAGATAGAAGAGAAGGTTTTTAACCAAATGGTCACCTACATGCATGTAACAAGTAGTAGAACAAAGGAATATGTTGATGATGGTTTTTTTAGGGTTCAATAATATGGATAGAGTTAAAAATAAAATTTTAGTGACATTTTTAATATGATTAAATCATATCAATAAATCTAAACTAGTGCAAGAAATACAATTTGTGACCTACAACTAAAAAGGCCTAAATGATTACATATAAACCTGCCTATATGAGTGTGCACTTTATGTGTTAGATTTGATATTAAAAGGTAATTTGAGTTGTGATAATAATAAATTTTTAAAATTTTAAATATTTTAACAGGTGAAAAATAATATATAAAAATAAAAAAGGACATCCCCAAATGTTGACAAGCAAATGGATTCAAACATCACCTACAAGCATGTAATAAGAAAATGGAGAAAGGAGCACATGGACAATGTGAATAAAAGTTTGAAATGTTTGTAAAGGGTAACTATAAACATTATACACATAATAAAATAAATAAAAAACACTAAAGTGTTAATAGGAGGAGAATATACCATCAAGATTGTAGTCAATAACTTATAAACACCTATAGGTAGGCTATAAATGAACTTATGAAAAGTGTGTTGATAAATTTCTAAATCCATGAAGTATATACAAGATTGAAATATATATTTTAACTTGTATATAAATTATAATAATTTTCTCATTGAGATTTAAATTTATTGAAGTCAGTGAAGGGCTCAAAAGGGTTAATCAGGCCTAAAAGTCCCAAATGATCACACACAAGTCTATGTGTGATGTTTGAAGAAAAGTTATATGTATTTAAATATTTAATAAATTTATGAGTCTCAAGGTATGAATGATAATATTAATTAAAACTAAATGTGGTATATATCCACTAAAAAGGAAGGAGAATATTGGAAAAGGCTTGTCAAGGTCACCTTAATGTGATTGGATACAAACCCTTCTTCATGACTTAAGATAGATTCTAGCAGATTGAAGGGTAAATTAATTTATATAATAATTTTTATACCTCATAATATGTATAATATATACAAATACAACATTTAAAATCCAAACCAAAAAAATTGGTGTATCTTCTTGCTCAATAACCCTCTTTGAATGCATAGTCATGCTTGTTTGGCTAAGAAGGTTGGTTTCTAGTATGTGTGAAATCACATGATGAGATGAATGGGATATTTATAATATCATGTAAGGAGGAGGGGGTTGTATAATAAATATTATTTAAAATTTTTCTCTTCTTAGGTGCCTCAACTTTATGAACCATCCTTAAGAAGCCAGGTGACCCTAAAACCCTTCTTGAACCTTGAATGTGACTCGATGGAAGAGATAAGACCTATAATAAATCAATATGGATTGAAATGGACCATAAAAATGTTTTATTACCTATATTAATCTCATAATAATTTAAATAATCATAAGTTTGTCACATGTTGACTTATATTCTATTAAAAAGGGCTTTAAAAGCTCCTTTTTGAGCTTGTGTATAGGGTTTTGAATTGGCCAAATTATATTAATAAATTTTAGAGAGTCTTTGAGGAAAAATATTTATTATAAAATCATATTAAGAAAATTTAATAATCTAATATGGTGATATAATATGTTTAAAGTGGACAAATGGGCCTCAATCAAAAGGATGACCAATGTGACTTCAAGAAGAGCAGGATACAAGCTTGTTTGTAGGTATGAAATCATGAACAAGATTCTCAATGAATTTGAATAATATTCATGTCACTACATATGATTATCAAGGATTATCATGGCGATTTAAAAAATATTCTAATCCTTAAGTTAAGCCTATGATGGACTATCTTACTACCCAACACAAGAGGTCTAGTTTTTGGGCTTTTGAAAGTAAGTTGGGTTTTGAATATATTCAAGAATCCACTAAAATAATTGTATAAATATATTTAATATCCCATATAATCATATATAAATCTTAAAAATAATCCCTAATGTTATTTTAGGAATCCATGGCAAAGAAGGCATTTTGGTTACTCTTATCAAACATGTGTGTAGACTATAGTTGCAAGGTGATACTCAATGCTCATTAACTTGATGAAATAAACCCATGAACTAGAAAAATATGATGGATAAATTTAATACATAAATAATTTCCTTGACTAAGAGACCAAGTCCTAATAAGAATAGGAGATTAATATTAAGAAGTTGGAAACTCATGTTCAAATCTCTAAGAAGAGGAAGCATTACAAGAGACCAAGGCTGGCATAGAGGATCTTCAAGGGTGTCAATTATAATTTGAGGATATTTTAATTGTTCCAATAATTAGATAGGTAACTCAATGAGAAGGATTTATGATAAATAAGGTAGTAAAACTTCTAATAAGACATCCTATACCACCCTTATGAAGAGTTACTCCAACACATGTCCTTGAAGGCTAAGAAGGAAGATGACAACACATTATTTGAAATCTTTGTGTCACACTTTATCTATTTTTTAACTTATATAATCATGATGGACATATCATGAATCTCTACTATTTTATTATTCTTATCTCTTCTTCTAATTAATCTATAAATGATTCCTTGAGAGGTATTGACTATATCCTTAATTTGGTTATGATAAAGCCCTACAAAATTTAAGACCTATACTTGCCTTTGAAATTAATTCAAACTAAGTTCTATCGTTTCCATCTTGCATACAGTGACCTTGAGTGAGTTTTTGATGTATGTTTTATGATATTAAGATTACTTCCATGCATCTATCCTTATTTTCCATGCCTCTATATAAGTTAGTTTTATTTTGATATGTCATACAATGTGTAATACATGGTTTTATATGAATAAGTGTTGAAACATAAATTGTGTCTACTCTTAGGCCTCTTGATTGATCACCTTAGTTGTTTCAAAAAACATAACCTTAATATATAAATTCTAGTGTGTTAAGATCTATTTTGAAGTTGTGAATTTAGATTGTAACTTGTTAGTTAATAGTGAAAACAATAGGAAGTTGAGGACTCCATATTCGGTGCATTGCCTTCATGTTTTCTTATTATTTTTAGTTTATTTATATCCCTTTTATTTTAAATGTGTGATAAGTTTGTTATAATTTATGGGTGAAACATCAAGTTATATAACCCAACCTAAAGGTTCAATCCACTTAATAGGTCACCCACAACCTAGGATTGTTCCCATGTTATCATCTAGTTAGGAAGGCTTGGAAAACTTGCCTAAATATTAGTTTATCTTAAAATGTCCATATTCTACTTAAAACACATATTGGGGAAACTCACACTACCTACCATTTTGTTATTCAAACCTTTGTGGCATATTGTGATGACCATCCTTAAAATTATTCATGACTTGGGAGCATCCTAAAATTTCCAAACCTCATTCTCTTAGATTTTTTTATCTCTCATCCTTATGATGAGGAAAGAATCAAGAAACTTTCAAATCTTACAAATAAAGAAATTTAGATTCAAGAAACCTTCCAAGACAAATATGCTTGCATTATATATATATATATATATATATATATATATATATATATATATATATATATATATATATATATATATATAAACACACACACACACACACACACACACACACACACACACACACACACACACACACACACACACACACACACATTATTATCAATTTTTTTTTATATCTCATGTTTCTTTGATTTCATACATTTTATTTCCCTTGAATAATTTTTATTAAACCATTTCTTCCTTTCTAGTTTTTTGGTATATTGCAATTGGCCTGAGTTTCACTCATGGATCTTTAGAAGCAATTTTATGTTTTTTTTTTCAAGAATTATAGTTTCCACCTCTTTTACGATGACTTATAGGAAAAATTAGTTTCCCTTAAGGATATTTGGTATCACCATTGGGTCTTAATTTTAGAAATTTTAGTTTCCCCTCTTTTAGGATGATTTATAGTTGGCATTAGTTTCCATTATGGATTTTAGGTATAAACTTTAGGTTTATATTTCACATTTTATAAAAATATCTCAATCAATCTTAGTTTCCTTATGGATATTTGGTATATTTTTATGTTCTCCATCCTTTGGTTTAGTCCCTATATCAATAGTTTTTATAGACTTCATATGTTTTTTTATGTCTTCTCAAGTGACATTACCACCACGATATTCATACTACATATTACTCACATGATTATAGTTAATTTAAATTAGTTGTAGCTAATTTTTCCTATAGGTTATACTTTGAATATTTTACATTGAAAATTAGCCTTGATTTATTTACACACATTCAAGTTTCTTCACTTTAACCCTAGTACTATAATTGGTCCTTATGTGTTTTTTAATTACCTCAACTTTTGTTTTTTTTTAAATTGTGAGCTTCATAGTAAGATATATGAAATCAAACATGCCCTCACAAAATATTCCCATCCTCTTTAATATTTATTTCTAACATCATTTACCTCTTTTTTTCATCCATTTTTTATTTTACAATTTTTTTGTTTCCTTTATCATTAGGTACACCCTTTGGGTATTTTTATATATCTTATATGTTTTCTAGATTTATATATTTTTTATGACTGATACATTATCTTACTTTTGGATCTTGGATTTTTAGTTTTTGAGTTGCATGATAAGACCTAAAAATTAAAATATCCCTCATCAAAATCGTATATCATTGTACTTTGTTACATATGTTTATTTTTCTCCAAACCTTACTTAGGTGTCTTATTATAAATATAAGGAAAAAGTCAAAAGTAGTGGTTTCCTCACTTAGATTCATTCATATTATCTTTTGGGAAAACTATATTGGTATATCTACATGTCCTCATCTAAATGTTAGCCTCTCTTATGATTATGTTTCACACCTACCTTTAAATTTACCATCTACCTTACACACTTTTTTGTGATTAACATAACTCAATAATTTTATGTTCACTTCCATGATATCCTCTTTTTCACCTTCCTTTGGGTCTCACCAAGGTAGGTTTCAATATTTCACTCTTTTATATGTTTCAAGTGTATGAATATTTAGTAATATTAGTCATTAAGTTCTATCAAATGTAGTGGATAAGTGTAATATCTCTTATGATAGTCATATTTATCACCCATGGTTGGTTTTTTTGAATACATATGGATGATGGAAATAGAAAAATCTAAATATTTAAAATCTATATCATAAGAAATGGGAATGTTAAATGGCAAAATATATCTAAAAATTTAGATCACAATAGAAGATGTGATCTTTTTTGACACATCTCCTATTCCATTCAAATATAAAACTCCACACTTGGCATAATCATAGAGAAAATATTATTTGGGATGTGGTAGGCTAGTAGACTAGGGTAAGACATCTCATTTAATCATTAAATATATTCATAATTTATAATTCCACCTACTTTCTCACATAGGTAATCAATCTTGAGAGTAGATTGATGAGTATGTAAGGGGTCCTAAAGAGTGAGTAAAATTTTATGGGAAGGTATGATAATTTTTTTTAGGAATGTATCCTTTCTGGGATAATATTTGGACCTCACCAATTAGCCTAGGATTTTTTTTACCATGTAGAGTTATCTAGGTCCATTATTATTAAAAAAACTTAGTCTTAAGAACTAGATTTGAGTGTTTTATTTTTTTATTAAAAACCATATTTTAGCCTTGGTTATTACCTATTTTCTCTCTCTCCATTTTACCCTTTATTTTTTATAAATCCTCCCTTTATTTTTTAATTCCTATTTTCGATGTCTTTAAGACATGGTAGCATTGTGGAAGTTATGGCTTTTCCATATTTAGAACATAAGTTACAAATTTGAGTTGTTGTGAGGTGTTCTCTTACTCATTAACTTATATTTATAGGATTTATATTATTTATGTTTTTGACTTTGAGTTTTGTATTCACTTTTTGAGGGTTGTTATTCCCATTTCCCCCTTTTTCTATATGCTCAAATATAGATTTATATGTTAAATTATTCTTGTATACTTTATAGCTATTTTTTAGGGATCTACCATTAAATTTGACCTACCTTGGATCCAAAAGGATCACACCCACTAGCTTAAGAGGTCTAATTAATTCTTTATCCAACCCTAATTATTTTGATTATCTAGATCACCTATAACCATATAATACCTAAAAACTTGTGTGTGTGTGTGTGTGTGTGTGTGTGTGTGTGTGTGTGTGTGTGTGTGTGTGTGTGTGTGTGTGTGTGTGTGTGTGTGTGTGTGTGTGTGTGTGTGTGTGTGTGTGTGTGTGTGTGTGTGTGTGTGTGTGTGTGTGTGTGAATTAAAAAACCTTAGTAACCTCCCTTCATCTTGGATAGTTGCACTCAGGGAAGGATAAAAGTTTTAATTATACTACACATAATCTGATGAAATTGTCCTCACCTTATAAACAATAAAAAATTTAAATCTTTGTAAGTGTATATGTCAACCTAAGAATGTCATTAACCCTTCCATGAGGATTACTTAAAAATAACTACTATAAATATAAGTCAAAACCAATTCATTTAGACATCTATCAATTACCAAGAAATGACATATTCAATCTAAATAAATCAAATTCAAAACTATGATATTATACATTATTCATCCATATTGGCATATAAATCATAGGAACAGTCATACTTTAGGTTTAAAACACTCAAAACATAGACCATGAGACATTTGTCAAGTACAATTTATATCACTACATAAATTATCATATAATATATTTCATTATTATGCATAGACATTTAAAAACATATGGGATAATTATATAAGGTTTTGAGTCCCTCTTTTTATTATCATCTATGTAGGAAGTGTTAAATTATAGAGGGATCTTTGAGGTAAACTTGACATTATGATCCCACTAACCCATTTTTGGAAATGCAACCTAATCAAAGATGTAGAGTTAGGGTTTAGGATACAAACAATAGATGATATTATATTCATGATATCCATATACTTTGAATTAAAATTGATAGAAAACTAAGAAAGACCCAGGTGGTTACATCTTTATATATTAAACCATTTGTACAAGATAGTTATGTTAGGAGTTAGAAAATAGTACCAGCACAAGTGCCCACAAGGTGACACAAGAGTTTGAGTATCTAGAAATATTATTTATAAAACATTATGACTATTTAATAGACATAAAACAACCTATATATACACCTATACTTCTCGTGTGTGTGTGTGTGTGTGTGTGCGCGCATGCGTGCACGCGTGTGCGTGTGCGTGTGCGTGCATGCGTATGTGTGCGTGTGTGTGCATGTGTGTGCGTGTGTGTGTGTGTGTGTGCGTGTGTGTGCGTGTGTGTGCGCGTGCGTTTGTGTGTGTGTGTGTGTGTGTGTGTGTGTGTGTGTGTGTGTGTGTGTGTGTGTGTGTGTGTGTGTGTGTGTGTGTGTGTGTGTGTGTGTGTGTGTGTGTGTGTGTGTGTGTGTGTGTGTGTGTGTGTGTGTGTGTGTGTGTGTGTGTGTGTGTGTGTGTGTGTGTGTGTGTGTGTGTGTGTGTGTGTGTGTGTGCATGCACCATTATAAAATCAAAATACTATTTAGTATATTAATATCTATTATAGGCATCTATTTCCTAACACCTTATGTTTTGAAATTATTGATCTTATTTGAATTGCACTCAAATGACCAATTTAGGCCAAAATTACTAAAATGCACTAAATTGTTCTAGATTGTCTTATACAAGTGTCAATTTAGGATAATGTATCCGTAAGTGAGACAATTCACTTTATGTAAGTCCTAACTCTTGTCAAATTAGTTTAAGTCAAAAAGATGATTCACATTTTGGTGCTCTGGATCACTCTTTTCTTCTAATTCATTTGTACACATCATGTACCTTTGTTATTTTATGTCAAAAACATAATAATGAGATTATGGTTCATATGCATCTAAAATTTAATTCTAATTCTTTTCAAGTCAAATTATGACCTAGTAATATGATTTTTTGATCATTTTGATTAATAGTGCATCATTTTCCAAAGAATTGCATTAAAATTGATTAATCTTACATAGGAAAATTAACTCAAATTAAGAGTTTAAGTAATAATTCCATGGAGAAAATTGAATATTTTTTATTTGAAAATGATTTTAAATATATGCATCACCTAATGACATAATCAATGTGGTGGAATCCATAAGCCATAAATGCACTAAATATTAGGTTTATGGTCATCCATGCCTCATTAATGCCTCTTCTTAAAAAATCATTATGAGGATGTTTATGGATTTAATTGACAATATTAGATTAATTCATGGCCACACATCTCATTGTTGAGATGGATGGTCATGTTTTATCCTAACCAAATCCAAAATCCTATAAATATAAGGGCATAAAAAATCATTTTTAAGCTAAAATATTCTAAAATTATAATGCATAATTATCTCCACAATGTTTCTTTGTGTTGATCATTGTGTTTCATTTGCAATCTTCATTTGATAGGAATATAATATATTTATTATCTTGAGATGATGGAGAAGCTTGGCATCCATTATTGACAAAGATAAGAACCCCAAATAAAGTGTAAAAACATGTTTGGAGCCACTTTTGGATGGTAGAATCATTTGGGAAGGTAGTATGAGAACGTGCTTTCTTTTAAATGATTCTAATTTTTATTAGCAAACTCCACAAAATAAGTTGGCTTAGATTATTATTTATTACTTATTATTTTGTTATTTTCATGACTAATATTTGAATTGATCCTCTTTGTAATCCAACACTACACTATGGAATGTCCGGTGGGACCATAAAATCCATTCAAGCAAGGAAGACACTGTGAAAATTTTAGATTTTCATTTTAGTAATTAAAAAGTCCTTAAACATCATTTTTAGCTCATTTTCCTATGTCTCTAACATTTTTTGTGCACACATAATTTACACAATTATTGATAATGGTTCTATGTGACCAAGGTTAGTTAGGGATAACCATGGTTGGCTAGGTTGTAGGAGAAATATGGATTAAAAATTTGCATTTTGAGCTTTTATTCAACTTTTTTTTTTATAATTTGAGTTTTATAAGTCTCTGGTCTAAACATATTATTGATCCAAAAGCTTATATTTTGGAGATTTTATCCTAACAAGTATTTTCAAGCATAACATTTTTGCCTTCAGGTTCACAAGTGACTATTGTTAGTTGTTTTTGATTGAGCACAGTTGGGCATCGACCAGTGATAGTCTTGAAGTTATCAGCACCGGCCAATAGTGACTAGAGTTGATATTTGTGTTTTCAAAAAAACATAGACTTGAGAGCATGTTTTCCAAAGTTACTTATCTAAAATCAAAAAGTATTTCAAATCTAAACAAGGTTATCTAGTTTTTTATGCAAGACTAGCATGAAAAGTGATCATTTTGAGCTTAACTACATTTTTTTAACTCCTTTTGGTGTTAAAAAGAATTAGGAATCTTTCCATTTGGTTTAAAAGGGAAAATTGCATGTTTATATTAAATGTTTTTTTATTGTTTTTTAAAAAAAATTGTAAATTAATTTCAATCAGCCAATGAACATCAACAAACACTTCAATTGGGTTCTTAAAACCAAACTCACTTAAAATTTTTATTTTGTATAAGTCATATATCACTTGTATTATTAAAATTGTTTGAGAAAAAAGGAATGTATGCATGTATGCTCTCCCCCATCCCCTATAGGAAACTTGAGTGATGAAAATCACCATTTTCATTACAAATTATGCCTTTATCTAAGGTTTAGAAATGAAGTTGTCTAGGCTTTCCCCAAAACCCACATAGTCTAGGTGATCTAAAAACAACCTATAAAACATTTTTACTTAGATTTTTATTTCATATAATTTAGCTTGTGAGGGGCAATTCATTACCTCCCATAGGTTTTATAGGAAATATTTGACCAAGGGTTTCATCTCTTGACATAAAATTCAACCCCTCTACATAAAGGGGTATGCAAATTGGGATCACCCCACTAGGATGCTAGGTTGAGCAGTTAAACCATCTTTGTTAGTGGAAAGCTAGCCTAGAATGTATGATAATTTAGGAAATTGAACTAAAATAAGCAATTAATTCACAACACCTTTTCACAACAAGCCATTTGACATAGATCCAATTGATGTGTTGTTTCTCATGTATTCAAATGTGAAATTTTGTACACATGGGATCAATCTAGACAGTCATAACTTGTAGAGTTTTAGACAAACCCCACTTGTCACATAAATATTACTGATGAGAGGTGTACCACAAGGTCCATGTCATCATATTTTCACTTGAGATAAAGTGGTTGTAAAATACCCTACCTTACAATTTTCTTTTATTTTAAATAAACACTTAATTTCCTCTCAAATGCACATATAAAGATGGACTTCCATAATACAAATTTAATATTTTTAGGGTTTTAGGATGATTAATTGTTTGTGTTGCTATATTTTAGTCTCTTACCTTACTTGGTCATTTATTTGATTCAAAACTTGCTTGTAAACAAATGTCAAAACCAAACACATTATCTCCAATTTCTTAAACAAGGAAGCATTACACTGTCCAAGTGAAACTCATCTTTTCCTTGTTCAAATTTGTCATCTTAAACATTGTGTCATGTCATCTAATTTGTATAATTATACTACCCATTTGAGTCTAAACCAATTCCCAAATTATCTTTAAGTAATTCATTGATAGTTCAAACTAGAAATTGCACCTTTCTAAGTTTATAAGGTTGATGTGTTAATTGAGTTTCCCCTTTACACATGACTTGAGGGAACTTGGGTTTAATTTTTAATTTATATTTAAGGTCATTTATAGAATCATTATCATTCTCATCATTTGTGAACTTGGGTCATCAATTAAATCACTAACACTCCAAGTTATAAAACATATTTTATATTGCCATTCCTATTACCATGTGGTGACATTGTGTTTCCCATTTGGTTCTAGTTTTATACTTAGGAATTCTTGAATGTTTCCAAATCATGAGTTTCTTAGTTTCTATTGTCTCCTTCCTAATCCAAAGATATTTCTTCTAATTTCCTAGTATCAACTCATTGAATTTGAACTAGTTTCTATGATATTGACATATCTCAAAAGTCTACATTTTAGTGTACTAGTGACACTCTAGGCTTTTCAAGTTATCATAACCTCTTCAAATTCATATGATTTCAACTTTACCCAAGGTTGAGTAAATTCATAAACATCATTCTTATAATTGTATGTGGATCTATGCCACCCTCCTTTTATAGTCTCTTTGGAACCTTAGTCATTTGTTTGGAAGGAAGATCAAAATTCATGACTTGTTTAAAACATTTATAAACATTATTCCAAATCTAGTAAAACATATCAAGAAACCATTTTTATACATGACTCAAAGATTCACTCATAGTGGGGTCTCTTATGAGCCTAACTATGAGGATGAACATTTTTATGATGGTCAAGATAATTACATTATATTTAAAGACATTCATACAACTATAGGATCCAAGGAAGATTACATTAAATACCAAGAGAACCAAGATGAATCCTTCCTTAGGTTAATAGAATCTAGTGTTATATTACCCTCATATTTTCCTATGGATAAAATTCACACCTTAGTTATAGAAGGAGAAAAACAAGAAGATAAATTGTTCACAAACATTACAAACACAAACATACCTTATTACTCTACCAAAGGTAAGGAAATACATGTAGAGTCAAAACCCACCAATCAAGATCTTGTCACCAAGATTAAGATAATAAGTCAATGTTATGTTGATTACTTTATCATGGATTTAACTAACTCTCTAGTTGTTACATCAATTCACAATGATGCTTCCAAGGAACAAGGAAATATGTTTGAACCTATGCAATAAACATTGGTTGAGAAGACAAAAACACTTGATCAATTACTCTCAAATGAACATATCAAGACACAAGAGGTTGTGAAAAATGTTTCAATAGATATGAAACACACATTATTTAATAATAAAGAACCTTTTATAACTTTACAAACATAGAGACCCAAATATTTGGTTCGAATTAAGGAGATCCTTAAAGATAATTTGGCTAGTTCATCAAAACCAACACATACAATGGTGAATAGACAAATAACTCCCCAAGTCAATAAAACATGGTTTATTCATGGAAATAGATTCCTAGGAATCAACTGCTTATCTACTCAACTCAAGGAGTGAACCAAAACTAAGTTGAGGATCTTAGGGTGTACATCCTTACCAAATTCATGAAATAATAGGGGCATACCACCCCAAAATAACTATGTTACACCCATGAATGTACCAAACATGTAAGAGTGGAACTCCATGAAGGATATTATATCACATTTAGAGACTAGAAATAAGATCAAAAAGTACAAATTTGATGAGATAAATCCATATCCATTTTATTTAAGCATTCTCTCAATCCCCTTTTCACCTCATTTCAAGGCACCTAAATTTTATAAATACAAAGGAAAGGGTGACCCAAGTAAACATATCCAGGCATTTTTATATTATGCTATGAGATTGCTTACAGTAGCATGTTCTTACTTTTATTGTTTCCATTAAGTTTAGTAAGACAAGATTTATATTGGATACTCAAGTTACCTAAGGGATCGGTTGTGGATTAGAATAAATTATCTAAAAATTTCATCAACCATTTATCATAAAACATTAAGCATGAATTGATTATTGTTAACTTGTGCAAAGATAAAGAATATGATGGAGAAAGCTTCATCACATATCTATAGAGATGGAAATCATTAGCAGGTCACTTTTTACATAACTTACTAGACAAATAGTTGGTGGAAATTTTTCATAAAACATACACACTAAATTTGCACATAATATATTACTCGTTTATGCTAATAATTTTGAATAAGTCATAGATAAGGGTATATAAATTAACAAGGCTCTTATTTCGAATTGCCTTGTCAAGATTTTTGCATAGGATCAAACTTCAAATTTTACCCCATCTTCTAGTCTAATAGTTATGCAAGAAAATGGTATGGGATTTAATAAGAACAAGAGCATGGTTGGAAATGGTGTGACTAAAATGAGACACGTACAAATGGTGCAGGCCTTGCCAACCCAAAATATACAATTGTATCCACCTAATCCACACTTAATTTTTTAATACAAACTCCATGGAGGACATTTCATAATCAATACAGAGTCTTCAAAAAATTGGAATAATCAGTTGAGATAATATTTTGAAAGCTCATAGAAATTAATTCAATTGTATGGCTAGTACTAAATCTATCTCCTTAAGATCAACTAAAATTGGATTGCTAAAAGGATAATGAATGGTACAATTTTCATAATCTTATTGGATATGGTGTGTATTAATGTGTCCAATTATGATACCTCATTGAATATATAATTAAGAGTGGTGAATTCAAGATCAAATTGGCCCCACAAGGCACTAATTAGGATATGGTAATCTACCAACATATATTTCCTCAACACAGTGACCATCACCAAGAAATAATCAGTAAAATCAAGCATAAAACTAGAGGTAGAATCAAAACCAAAATTAGGCTCAAAATCATAATCAACATGATCATAAAATATCATAATACCCATATTAATAACTTGGGTTACAACAATAGGCCTTATGACTATAATAACATCATGGGATGCATTTTCATGTAACACATTACCACTAATACTATCAAATCCTATGAACCATCTCATGTTCCTCATAATATAGGACCCAATATTATAGGGCTAATACCCTTTCCCTTTATTAACACCATATCAAGTTTGTATAATTATATTGTGATTCCATTTTCATAGGTTACTATTTATAGATCCTACCATTCTTCTAATTACATTGAGTCCTCGATGACTCAGAATTACAAAAATACAAATAGACACCTGTGAGTCACCCTCTAAGGCCCTTCATGTTTGTCTTTTAATTATACTAGCTCATTGCTACCTCTAGGTTGTACAGTCATAACTAGATGCTCATGAGTTACTCTCTACGTCCATTTACCCTCTTCATCCATAAAACCCAATGTGAATATTATGCCTTTAGTTTTGAAGCCTAATATTTTTATAGCCAAGGCCAAACTAACTCATCCCAATGTATAGAAACCTTATAGTCTATCAGACCAAATAAGCAAAACCCCTATGTATATTTCCATTTTAGATCTCTTGTATATATCTAAACTCCATATAACTATTCTAAATAATCTATTACAAGAATAAACTATTCCTAAAGATATCAATCTTGAATAGTTCCAAACATAAGTTTAACACTTGTATTCAATTTTATAACTCACATTTGATAAAAAAGACATGTCCATCCTAGGACTAAACCATAATAACCCACTATATATTTAGGTAATCATTGAAAATAATAAAATCAAATGCATTTTTATAGATAATGGTGCAAGGATGAACATAATATCTCTTAAAATAGTATAAATATTGGGCTACACTAAGAAGGATATCCATCTAGAGATGGCCACTATAAAGGCTTACAATAAAACCAAGGAGTCTTCTGGTACTATTTTGTTGTTGATCATTATTGGGTCTATTCCCCACCACACATTACTTCATATTAAGGACATTGAGAAAGTTTCCTTATAACATAATTCTTGGTTATCCTTGGATTCATGAAGTATAGATCATTCCATCCACCTTTCACCAGTGCTTTAACTTTCCCCATAATGGGATTAAAGTCACTATTCCCACCAATAAATAGCCTTATCAATATTGCAAACACCTTGATGTTGAGTTTTACAATTATAAATATTGTCTAGGTTTTGAATTCATTGAAAATAAAAACAAAATAATGTATTCACATCCACCTCCATCCAATTATATCAACCCAAGTGACTTGGATTCCACTTTGGTTGATCCATTTCTCACAGTGCTTGAAAAATAAGTTGTGATAGAAGATGTGGTCATTTCCACATACCATATTAAAGATGCCTTTCATGTTGTAAACTTGAAAAATCCATCTAATAGCTCAACAAAACCCACCTTAAACTAAAGGAAGAACAATGAAGAACACCTATGGTATTTGTACCTACTACTTTGCCAAAGAAGGATCGAGAGGCTTTTACAGAAGGAGACTATTTATATTTTGATAGCCTTGTTGATTGCTTTTAGAATTCAAAGTATCCAATCCTTAATCATATCATGGATCATCTTGATTATACATGAAGTGGCCTTGTCTCATGAGCCCATGAAATCTTGTAACCCTTATCATCTACAGTACCTAATTTAAATCATGGTCTTAGATTTATACCATGTAGGGGTGACCACATGAATATTGATAATGATTCTTCCAAATTAACTAATGATGAGACTCTTTTAAGTGATATATAATCCCATTATAGCCTTTTTGATGAGTTCATTAACTTAGATTTATTTGACCAAAATTATATTATTATCATAACACTTATTTTTGCTATTGGAGCTTCCCATCCTAAAGCAAGAACCCATTATCCTAATAGATATTCCCATCCTAAAGTAAGAACCCATTCCACTATTGGATCTTCCCTTACTAAAGCAAAACCTCATTATTTCCTATGATTTTTCCATCCCTAAATCATTGATTAGGAGCATCAAAATTTAGCCATACACCTCGATGAGTTTTAGAATGAAGAATCAATTATAGAATACATGGGCATAAGAGATGAATTACCCATTGACAATCATAGAAAAGGCTTTGATTTTTCATTGGATCATTTTGCCTACTTTTGAGAGTAGGGAAAGATTTTTTGGTCGCAATAAATAAAAAAACATTGAGATTTTTAGGTTAAAACCTCTTCAAGGTGCATGTTGATTAGGGAAAAAGTAAAGAAAAATACAAGCCCTTGAGTGAAAACCTATTTCATGTGATCTCAGGTGGGAAAGTTTTCTCATCCCCTTAAGACATATAAGGTCCATCAAGTCCAAAATCCATATCTAGTATAAACATCTCTTTAGAATAATAACTATTTGAGTAAATTGTTCATGAGTTTATAAAGGTTTTTACTATTTGGCCATTACCTAAGATGCTAGATTCAGATTCATCACATTATCCAATGCTCTAAGAAGAAAATTAAGAAATTAGAGCTGAAGAAGATGATGATGATCACACATTTCCCAATCTTATTGAAGATGGATCCACATTGCTTGTAGAGAACATAGTTGGCATGAACCTAAGAATATATGATGCTCCCAAAATTATTTATCTTGGAGCTTCCCTTATAAAAGAAAAATGTGAACATATTATATTTATTTTGATGGATTTTAGAGACATTTTTACATGGGAATATTTATTTATGCCAAGATTAGACCCACACTTGCTAGTGCATCACATTATTGTTCATCTAGATGCTAGACCAATCAAACAAAAATTAAGAAATGTGCATCCATACATCACCCACTTGGTAAAGGTCATATTAGATAAATTATTGGGAACAAGATTCATTAGACCATTGGACTATTCTAAATGGGTATATAACATAGTTCTGGTCGGTAAGAAGCCATAGGGCATACGTCTTGATACAAATTTTAAAGACATCAACAAATCATGCCCAAAATATAATTTTTTTCTTCCCAACATTGACATGATTATCGACTCTACTACCAGGTATAAGATGCTATCCCTCATAGATGTATTTTTTGGATAAAGTCATATCAAGATAGCTTAAAATGGTCAACACAAGGCTGCATTCACCACTACATGGGGAAAATTATATTACCAAGTCATGCCATTTGGCTTGAAGAATATTGGAGCTACATATCAATGTGTCATGACTATCACCTTCCATGACATGATGCATGATATTGTTGAGGACTATGTTGATGACATACTAATAAAATCAAGAATAAGAGTAGGACATATTGATATTTTATGAAGAATCTTTGAGAGGCTTTGTGAATATAAAGTCCACCTAAATCCTAAGAAGTGTGTCTTTGGAGTCACTTTAGGAAAATTAATAGGTTTTATTATATCATAATGAGGGATCAAACTTGATCTTGCTAAGGTTAAGGCTATTTTTGAAATGCCTTCACTTTCAAATATTAAACAAATCCAAAGCTTACAAGGAAACATCCAGTCAATCAACATCTTCATTTCTAAACTGGTAGATAAGTGCCATGCATTTACTCATCTTTTGAAGAAAGGGATCATGTTTCAATGGGATAAAGATTTTCATTTAAAATTTAAAAATATCAAAATATATTTGGCCAACCCACTAGTTTTGAGACTCCCAACACCTAGACAACCACTGCTTCCTTACATATCAACAACTAAGCATGCATTAGGGGCACTTTTAGCCCAACATGACGAGCAAGGTAAAGAACATGTAGTTTATTATTTGATATACACACTTATGTCTTATTAACATAATTATATTCATATTGATAAGATGTGTTTAGATATGGTGTTTGCTTCATAAAATATGCAACATTATATGTTGAAAAAAAAATTATTCTCTCATCAAGTGGATCCTCTCAAATTTTTATTATCAAAAGTAGCTCTCATAGGACATATGGATAAGTGGGCCATGGTCTTGAATAAATTTGATGTTGAATATTAGAATTATAAAGATACCAAGGGGTAGGTTATTATTTTTAAACTTGAAGAAGTCCCTAATATAGACACTCAACCACTCATATTTGACTTTTTAGATAATTCTATTATGAAAGTAGAGGAAGTGCAACACAAACCTAAATAGTAGAAGTTATATTTTGATGGTTCCTTTAATTTTCATGGATCTAGAGATAGAATATTATTGATTACACCACAAGGGGTTTTGATTCCAATTTTTTTTTCACGTTATTTTTCATTATACAAATAATATGGCCAAGTATGAGGCACTTATTATATGACTTTATCTTGTTATTCAGTGGTACCTTCAACACCTAATGTTTTATTGTGATTCCTAATTGATCATCAATCAAACCACTAATCGGTATCAAAATAGAGATGAAAAGATTGTTCCTTATAATAAAATCATGGATAATCTCATGTTCATTTAAAAAATCTATAGTTTGAACAAGTACCAAGGGCCAATAATAGATCTACTGATGTAATGGAAATTATTGGGTTAATGATAGAGATTGATAGTAGAGATAAAGAGTACCAATTTATAATTACAATATTATATAAATTGTACACATTATGTTAGATTCAGAAAGGGTATGCTCCATTACTAGTCCCAATCCCCCACCTAAACTACCTTGGTATCAAGCCCTTTATAACTACTTTCATGATCATGTCTTTCCACCTAACTTATATAATAATCAGTATAAAATATTCCATCACCAACTAGCCCATTACACCCTACTGGGAAACACAATTTATCATAAAGGTTATGATGGAATTCTACTTTATTATTTATATTTGGGAAAATCCAAGCTAGTGTTGAAGGAGTTCAAGAAGGAATGTGTGGAGCCCACACCAAGAGTGTAGTCTTAGCCAAAAATATCCTCAAAATAGGATATTATTGGCCAAAGATGAATAAAAATGCTTAAAATTATGTGAAGAAGTGTGTTCATTGTCAGCAACATGGAAATACATTCATCTTCCTTACTACTATAGTCAATCATAACACCATGGTCAGTCTCTGCCAAGGGCCTTGATCTCATTAGGAAAATAAACCCAACATATTCAGATCACCATAAATGTATTTTAGATTCTATTAAGTAATTTTATAAGTGGATTGAGGCCATTCATCTCACTTATGTTACTAGGAAGCAAATAGCCAAATTCATTCATTACCATATCATCTGTTGATATGGCATCCTAGTACACATCATATCTGATAATAACACATTATTTATAAATAGAGATGCTAAATATATTTGTGTAAAATTTAAAATAAAGCACAAGAAATTCACACCATATAACTTTCAAGGCATTAAAAAAAATTATAGCCATTTTAAAGAAGATTGTCAATGATGTTGGTCGTAATTAACACTTTCAAATTTTTCTTGCCATTTGGCCTTACCAAACTGGTCATCGAACCCCAACAAGAGCCACTCCATATTCCCTTTTTTATGATATAGAATATATTATCCCAATTAATATCAAGCTATAATCATTATTGGTATATTTGGATCATATTAAATATTATGAAGAATACAAAGTCTCAAGGTTTTAATAACTAGAACTCTTGATGGAAATCACTTGGTTTCCCTAAAAAACTCTCAAGCCTATTAGAACATATTGTAAATAATCTAAAAAATGTGCATTATCCCTCAAGATTTTGAGATTGGTGATTTAGTCTTGAAAGAGAACCAGAGGAACATAAACACTGAATGTGATAAAAAAGGTATGTTTCAACCTAATTAATTAGGACTATTTATTATCATGATAAACTATGGATCAGGGGCATATGAACTAGATACACTAAAAGGTAAAAACCTTATAGATTCCATGAACATTATGTACCTTAAGAGGTTATACACATGAATAGCTTCAAACCATTGTCTATAATACCCATTACTTTGGGGAAAATTATGCTAAAGTATTTTACCTTGTTATTATATCCTTGACCATCCTCTAATGGACCATATTCTTTTGACCTACCCTAGACTATTCTTTCCATAACCTTATTACCTTCATGACTTTGGATAGTGAAGGCATTTATACCATTGGAACTTTGAATATATTTTATCCCATCCTATACCATTCTCTTTGAGAACTATATTCATTCTTTACCATCCTTTGGACCCCATTCATTCTAGACCATTCTCTTTTAGAATCACATTGTTTGTTATGTCTTTGGATTGTTGTAACTTAGACACTTTTATCCTATGATCATGATTATGAATAATTAGAATTTTAAACACATTTAATGCTAGTTCTATAAAGTAGATTAGCATAAATAGTATTTTTTAGCTTCTTATACATATGAGTGAACATGAATTCATGTTTAACTTAGGATCTTTACTTACTGGATGGTTCTTTAGATTTTATCTAATAGTACATGTTATTCTATTATCTCATTGCTTCTAAGTAGGCATTATTGCCTTATCATGATCCTCACTCTCACTAATTTAAGAGCTTGTGTTGTTACATCTAGTTTTAGATGTTATTAGAGCTCATAGTTAGTTCTTTAGACCATTCTTTATATTGACAAGTGCCATTAAAACTAGATTAGCTATTTATTGGAGCTTATACTCTTGGAAGAGTATCTCCTTGACTAGATGGTTCCCCCTTCTATATATTTTATCCTAAAAATACCAAAAACATTAGACAGTGATCAAAAAAAGAGAAAAAACATTATCTTACACTTTTTTATATTTTATTCTTTCACACTCTTGCCATTTTGCAAGTATCTTATCCCACACACCATTTTTCAAGATAATTAGCATTTTTACACTCACCATTTTGCAATCCAGTCTCTTCCTTTTTATTATATAAAATTAATTCAAGTCTTATGGTCATCACATGTGTCTATAGAACTATGTAGGCAACATCCACTTGTCTTGCACATTTGGAGTCAGCTTGTCTACCCCCTTCCTTCTCTTCCCCCTTCTCTTATATGTTTTTCCTCTATAATAAAGGAGAGAATTTTTGTCCTTTTTCTTGATATGTTATAGTATATAGTAACAACTCTACTACACGTACACTAACAACTATTTTTAAACTACAATAACTTGGTTTTTGTTAATGTGCATTTATTTGAATTTTATTGGTGTTTTGTTATGTTTTATTGGTGTTTTATTCTAATTTCTTATCTCTTCATTTATTTCTTCTTTCCTTTGGTTATTTATTCTTGTTTATTATTTTTATTAATTCTTTTCTTGTCTTGGTCTTGTGTTTTCCTATTTGGTCTTGTTCTCTTATTTTATTTTTCAAGAACATCTTGATGGTCGACATAGATGTTGATTAGTTATATCTCGATCTCTTGTTATTAAGTTGTTATTGTTTTGTTTTAAACATTATTTTTACTACTTAAGTATTTATTTTTCATATATTCATTTTAAGTTAGGTTAATTTATGTTTTTATTTTCCTTTTTCTTTGCTCTCTTTGTTTAAATGTAAATAGTTGTAACTCCAATTTTGGCCATTTTTTACCATTATCTCTAGTTATAGGTATTCTCATTTAAACTAGATTCATGAAATTGAAATGTCATGTCATTATAAGTTTATCATACTTATGATGCCTAATTTATTTTGCTATAACAAGCACTTTGTGCTTTGGATTCAATTCTAAATGTCATCATAGCTTCAATGAATAGCTCTCAAGAACTCCATGCATAAGTTAGTCTAAATCAGTTTAGCACCTCACTCTATGATTAAACATGAATATTTTAGCATACATCACGAGTTTAATCAAACCTTGGTTAGTTTTATTCATCCCTCATTCCATTCTCTCCCACTTTTGGGTGAACTACATTGGCTTGAGGTACATTTTGACTATGTAGGTAACACTTGGATATAAGATGTGTCTCATGTCATCTTGGCCATCTTCATTATTATTTTCATCTCTTTCATCATTTTAGGCATTATATTATGTCTATTTTATTATGGATTTTGCACCCATTAACGATATCATCTATGTTTGCACTTACTCATCTTTAATCTATGTAATAGGTTATATTCTTGAGTTATTTCTTGCCAATTTGCCCATACTGGGGCATAAAATTTGAGCTTATCGTAAGAATCAAATCATCCTTGTAGGGGCAAACCATAATTTATAAATGATAAAAATCTACCCTACTGGGGCAAAATTATTTTATCACATAATCATATACTACTCTACTGGAGCACATTATTATTTTATTCTATCTTTGGAGATAATGTTCTCCTTTTCTTCTACTTACAATATCTACAAACTTTTCCCCTCATTATGGAACTATATTAATGTGAAACTTCTCTTGATATTGGTCATTATATAAGAACACAATTTGCACCCTAGTTTTGGGTGTGTTCAAAGTGTGTCACTTATATTTTTAATTGTATCCTTCCCATTCCCCCCATCCTTGGGGCCCATTATATTCTAATCATATTTTGATCATTGATGGAATCAACATGTGCAATCATTAACTCATTTCGATTTAAGTTGTTTCATAGGTTAATCTCACTTTATATTTATTTTCAAGAGTTCATCCTTCTCTTTCATCCTAGTATGTCCTCTCGAGGGGGCATCATGGGTTATTTCCAATTTATTCTTGAAAATTCTTTTCTTTGAAAAGATGTTATTTCACTTGAATGTCTCATTATGCATTCTCAAATAAGGGTATAATGTATACATCAAATTCCTAACCCCTTGTGTTTTTAAATAATTGATTTTATTTTAATTTCACTTAAATGACCAATTTATGCCAAAATTACTAAAATGTGCTAAAATGGTTTGATATTATACTATAAAAGTGATGATTTAGGCTAATGTATCCATAAATGGGGCAATACATTTGATGTGATTCTTAAATTTTTGCAAATCATTTTGAGTCAAAATGAACATTTTGCATTTTGGTGCTTTGGATCACTCTTTTCTTATAATTCATTAGTACACATCATGTACCTCTATTATCTTTTTGTCAAAAAAATCCTAAATGGGATCATGGTCCATACACATCTAACATCTCCTTTCAATTATTCTCATGTCAAATTATGACCTAGTAATATGACTTTGTGATCATTTTGGTTAATAGTGCACCATTTTCCAAAGAATTACACTAATTTTTTTTATTATTACTTACAAAATTTAACTCAAATTAAGATGTTAAGTAAGAATTACATGGATAAATTTGAGTATTTTTTTATTGGAAAATTATTTTGAATATCTCCATCACCTAATGACATGATCCATGGGGTGGCATCCATAAGCCATAAATGCACCAAATATCAAGTTTATGGCCACCCATGCCTCATTAATACCTCTTATTAAAAAATCATTATGAGGATTTTTATGGATTTAATTTAAAATATTAGATTAATTCATGGCCACACATCTCAATATTGAGATGAACAGTTATGGTTGATCCTAAATAAATCCAAAATCCTCTAAATAGAAGTTCATATAACATAATTTTTAAACTAAAATATTATGAACTTATGATGAAAAATTATCTCCACAATCTTTCTTTCTGTTGATCATTATGTTTCATTTGCAAGCTTCATTTGATATGCATACAATAGTTTTCTTATCTTGAGCCTAGATTATGCATGGTGATCTTGAGATGATGGAGAAGATTGGCATGCATTGTTGACAAAGACAAGAACACTAAACTAAGGGGAAAAACATGTTTTGAACTACTCTTGGATGGTTAAATAACTTGGGAAGGTAATATGAGGATGTGATTTATTTCAAATGCTTCTTATTGTCATTAATAAACCCTATAGAATAGAATGGCTTAGATTATTAGTTCTTATGCATTTTTTTTAATTTACATGACTAATGTTTGAACTGATCCTCTTTTTAGTCTAACACTACGTCTATATACAATAAAAATAAATATAATAGATTTAATTATTTAGTTATCCTATTTCTCTAAACCCTTAATTATAAAGAGGGTCAAAAAATTGTCAGCCTATCCTTTGTATTTAATTTAGACAAACCCTAGATTTTATTTACATTTTCTCCTTCTAAAAGAGTTTAGATTAAAATTACTATATTATTTTCAAGATCTTATTTATTAGACGGGCATAAAATAAGGAATGATTATTCCCAATTTTTCGTAGGCCTTATACTATTTAAATTTTTGGTTGTGTCCAAACTTAAATCCCTTGTCATGATTACTATTATTGAAATCCATATGAGACCCCATCCTATGGACAAAATATTTAATGTCCTAGATGACCAATGTATTTCCTATGATAATCTTATGGAAAAATAACATTGTCCTTAACCATCTAGTTTTGCTTACAATTATGAAAATGAAAAGATTAATAATGAAAATGTAAGTCTAAATGAATATGTCTAAATTTGTATAATGTGTTTATATGGTTATCAATATGATTATACACCTATTTAATATGAATATGGGAATTCTATTTCTCCTATTTAATTTGAATCTAATGATTAAATGGCCAAAACATTGGCAATTATAAACTTTGTTAGTGCATAACATAAAGATGATACAATAGACATGCAAGAAGGTATAATTCATGATGTTTAAAATAGTAATTTATTGTGCATAACAAAATGCATTTAATCTCTCATTAACATGTTGAAAAGGATAAACATTTTCCTTATTTAAATACTATTCATAATATTTAAAATCTTATTTATTCTTTATATCACTCAAATGAAAATAGTGAAAGTACTTATTTATCTAGATCTCAATGGTAAAAATGCATGTACTAGTTCTATCTATCCTTTTAGGTTATAATTATGAAAATGATAATACTATTAAAAGTAGTGTAGATAATTTTTATTAAATTCTTATTCCAAATTAATATAAATAAATAAAATCTTTGCCAAATGTTTCCTAATGAAATAATTTCAAAATTCAAGTAGAAATAATGCAAATTATGATTCAAATACTAGTTATGCTACTGTTCCTTTTTCATATGACAATGTTGTATCTAAAAAAAGTCATTGCATATTCTATTTATTTCTTTTTTAAATTATAAAATGAAATTAAAACTTGCATTTTTCATCGTTGTGATGATATTTCAATAAAAATAAAGAATATTCATCTTTTTTCATCTCTTACATTTTATGCTCAAAATCATGTTCTAGTTCTAAATGAAAATAATTAAAGTACATCTTGTATTCGTGTTGCATGTAAAAAATTTAAAGTAGTCAATCACTTTCCCATTAGAGTTGTATCAACATTAATGGAATCAAAAAAATTATAATTACCTCTCTTGATTAATTATTTAAAATTGATATTCATTTACCTAATGCTTCCAAATAACATGATGATGTTATCTTATAATGCAATTATTATGTTAAAGATCATACTATTCCTATTTTTTATATGGATGGTAAATTACAACATATAATAACCTATTCAACCTATTCAAAAATACATATTAGGTAAATTATATATATGATGAATACTATAGGATATATTAAATTCCAAATGAGTGTTCTTATGTTGAAATTGTTCTCTCATGAGGCTACTCTTAATGTTAATATCTTGGAGGACCAACCCCTCACACAAGATTTTTTTATCAACCCTACTATTCCAATTTTTTCATATCTAAGTTTTATTACTTATATGGAAAGTATATCATGTTATTCATTTGAAAAAAAAACATATACACACCTTCGACCATTGGGCTAAAGATGGATATTTTTTACTCATATACTTACAAAGAATTTTAGCTCTAAAATATCTAGATTGATTATATAATCTCACAAATGGTTCCTTAAAAAGATTTAATAAAATTGGGGTTATATTTCTATTGGATTTACATAAACATAAATTACCCAAGTTACCATTGGACCAATTGAAAGCCTTAAATCAAAATGAGGATGATTTTTTTCATTACTATGCTATTAGATTTAATGAATATTTTATGTTCCTTGAACTACACCCCATCAAATTTATAAATACTATTAATATTTAGTAGGGGTATTATTTCTCCATTTACAGAAAGATAATTTCACAATATCTTTAATTATTTCAATAATTTATATTTATTGTGTATAAGTATGTGTGTTCCCTAAAATATTGATACCAAATAACTTATTTCTTTACCTAAAGAAAAACATGTTACAAATTCATACAAAGAAAAACAACAAAATAATAAGTTTCAAGAGCCACCTCAAATAATTCATCTAAATCAATAGTTCATATCAAATAAAAAATAATACAAAATTTATGAATAGGAATGGAATATACATATAAAATACTTCCTACAATTAAGACATGTACCTATATTAATAGGAAAACACTTTCAATTTTGATTAGATAAGAGATCGATCACATGATATATTACATACAACTATTAGAAAAATAGTTGATTACTCTTCATGGAAATTTATACCAACCATCACACATATTTGAAAATATATATATATATATATATATATATATATATATATATATATATATATTTTAACTTAGCCTAGTATTAATGAGCATCATGACAATTATGTTTTTGATATAAATAAAAAACATACAAAACATGTAGATAGAGGAGCTATTACATTTCATAAAAAGACAACGAGGTTAACTTCTCCCATGTATTATAGAGGTCACTCTAAGAGGTTTGAGGAATCCCACATTGATCATACTAACGCATGGTTTATTATCCCTTGTAGAATACAAATATTGGAAGAAGTCATTCTCTTAGTATACATTATACAACAATTGATCTCTCATATATTGAGCCTAATAATATCAAATCTTGATTTCTCTATAGCTATAATAACCTATTTGATTAGTGTATTTTATGTTTATTATTTTAATAAGTATTTTATTAGTTATGTTAGATTCCATGTGATAATTATGGATAGTTATATGTTGCTTAATTTACATGATTGATAACTATACAGTTAGTTGTTCTTTTATATTATGTATAAAATTATCATGTTTGATAGTTTATTACAATAATATATTATGGGTTTTATATTATTTTAGGATAAAAACCTACATTGTGTGATGTGGATCTAGGATAGATCCATCCCTTAGAGTGTGATGGAGGGAGGGCATCATCAGATAGGGTGGTATAGATGGAGGCATTGGGGGATGACAAATTGGTGAGTAGAAACCCACACACACACCACAAATAGTTAAATATGATCTAATAAATTTTGATTAGATAAAATTTTGATATATCTTCGATTTACTAATATATTATTTGCATTTGCATGACTATTAATATGCTTTCTACTGTGACTTTGATTTGTACATGATGTTCATGTTGATTTAGTTATGGAATTTCATTTATGGTTATCATACTTATATTATATCATGTGTTGTGTTGCTTTAACAAGTTAATGAATCCATGTATGTCCTTCTTATGACCCATTTTTATCTATGAATGTAAATGAGTGTATTCAAAATTGTCATTTCTTAATACATTGCTAATGGATTTGATAAACTCTATTACTTGGCTTGATTTATGTGTTAATATTGACTATTAAATATCATGCTAGTACATATTGATACTTAGAACCAATGCTGATACATATAATACTTATAGGGTTATTATTTTTATAATGAGTGGCTGTATAGAATTTGATGGCATTCTTAGATAGTCTTGTTGATAACCTTATACTAAGTTAATGATAATGATAGCATTATTTAATGATTATTGGTAACATAATTGTGTTCATTAGTGTTATAATGCATAATATATAGTCTATGGTCTAGTTATTGATTTTATACTACTTAGAATTATCACTAAAATTATCATGTTTGAAAGACTTGGGTGAATTTGATATTAATTTTTTTTGAAAGGATCATTATATTATTTAAATTTAAAAAGGTTCAAGATTAGGGTTTTTAATTATGGTGTTGACTTGTGTTTAATGAGGGATTATACCAAAACTAAGAATTCATTATGGAATGATTTAAGGAAAATAAGGAATAACTATTTATTTTATGTTTATGTTTGTGAGTTGTTTACTATTCATTAATGTAGTCATGAATATCACTCAGAGTTGGTAGATAAAATAAAGGAAATAGTTTCATGAATTTAGCATATAAATAGATATAATGGGAGGAGGAAGTCTTAGGGAGTGCATAACACATGATGGCTCAACACAATGGAGAAATAACAAGAGAAAGGTTGGAGAATTTTGGTGAGTATTGATATTTACCATACCTCAAACTTCATCACTAGATCAATTTTGTAATTAAATTTGCACTAGTTTGTACTAGTTAAATCCATAAAGATTTATGGTTACACATTTTATTTTATTGTTTTGAGGAAGTGTAAAAACCAAGCTATAATCCTAGTACTATGGATGGCATGGTCATCACTAGAACTAAGCTTATGACTAAAATAAAACCTAGTTTTGAGTGGCCTTGGTATAAAAATCTCTGCTACATATATATAAAATATTGAGCTCTATCAAATTAAAATTATGTCTATAGTATTAATATGAAACTGAAACCTTAGGTTGAATATTAAATGGTATTATTATTTAAAAAGACTGAATATAGTGGTTAAATATTATAAAAACCACACATAGTACTTTTAAATATAATGTAGAATTATTATATTCGATATGCAAGTATTTTTAAGGAGTTAAGTTTTAAACCCAAGCAGGGTATGATAGGGAATTTAGATTTTTTAAACACAAAATTTTAAATAATGGGTTATAAACCATTCTTATCATTCCATATGCATTAGTATGACTATTTAATGAACTAGGTCAAGATTTTAGACCCTCATAGGGCATGACTATGCGCAAAAGAGGGAGAATGAAAAAAAATTATTATAAATATAGTTAGTTATGAATCAAGTTTAATTAAGACTTGTAATTAGTTATAACCTAGATGATTTGAATATATAGGGGTATAATCTTACATTGTATGGGTATATTTATGTGACTTGATGGTATGGATATACTAGTGTATATATACATATATGATATACTCATGCTATATTTATAATAATTACACAAATAATTGTGTTATTATCATATCAAACCATAGCAATATGGCTATGGGTTAATGGATGTAATTATATTATAACCTTGAACTTTGATTTTTCTTAAAATAATTTAATAGATAATAAAATATTTAGCATATATATAAATTTTTGTGTATTTGATTAGGTGTGTGTTTAGATATAATTTTCATATTTTTTTGATAGAGAATTATATACATTAATAAGAAACTATAATAAATATAATTGGTTATAGGACTGTTGGTTCTAAAAATATATCATCTTATATAAATTAAACTACATAATATAGATATAGCTGAGTATGATTATGCATACATGGTGTATAGAATAAAATACATTTGGTTGATTTCTAAGTAAGACTATATATGATCTAAGGTATAGGAAATTAGTGTTGACTAATTTGACCCCTAGGTTAAATTGAGTCAGACCCTTATAAAAAATTTTCTTATCATAGGTTATTATGTGTGTGCTTTGTCCACCATAGTTCTAAT
This sequence comes from Torreya grandis, assembly GCA_037957365.1. NCBI lineage: Eukaryota > Viridiplantae > Streptophyta > Pinopsida > Cupressales > Taxaceae > Torreya > Torreya grandis. The sequence continues at coordinate 1,303,219 of JARHVA010002500.1, forward strand.
CATGTCAAATCATGTCATTTAATATGTCTAAACCTTGTAACATTTGACTAAATCCTTCCTAAGTCATTTGATATCATATTTATGGGTTATTTAATGACTTATACAATTTTAATCAAAGTAAATATGTGCAAATTTATCTTTCCAATGTCATATAATTGTTTGTAACCAAAGGGATGGTAGGTTAAACATCAAAAAGGAGAACAAAGGATTTGAAAAGGTCATTTTCAATCAATTATATAGAGTAGATGGTCCATTGGCATGTGTTTATACTTTAGGAGTGTCTTTTGGCATTCTCCATATTCATTTCCATGATTATAAGGTTTTTAAAGTTCCAATAATGAAGAAAACTATTCTCATTCTCCCATCGCTCTCTTGAAAGACTATATAGGGTTAATTGGTTTTCTAATGATATGGATAATAGGAGAGAAGTTAGTCTAAATTCATCTAAGAAGTGAAATTAGACTCTTTTTAATTAAATCCATTGAATGAATTAGAATATTAGTAAATTTTTCTTTATGAATCATTATTAAGAAGGATATTGACTCAAAATTGCCTTCACATTCCTAACTCCTATAGGTTTCCTCATCTATTAGATTGATTTAGTGTTTCCAAGTAATGTGTGAGCTCTTATAGAGATAATTCACCCTCTTAATGTTGGTTCCAACTTGTTTTACATGTTTGAGGCACATTTTGATAGGCATGATCATTATCCTTATGTTTGAAGTGCATATAGTGGTCTGTAGAGTGGTGTTTCCAAGTTATAGAGGTTGTCTTCTATGAGTGGCCATATATCAAGGTTATACACCTATGTTTCTCTCTCCTAAAATGATGGAGGGTAATTTTATCCATGGAAAGTTTGAATTGGAAGGTCTCAAGGTGATGAGAGGTGATATTCTCAAATTTTTAATAAAGAATTATCAAAACCTGATTATATGTAGTCAAACATAGTCATATCTGGGCATTGTATGGACTAGTTGCATTCATTCCATGACATTAGTGATGTTTCTAAATTTATATGGGGTAATAGTACTAATACTAGTATATTATAAGTAATGTCTGAATTTTCATGAAAGAAAATTTGCAAATGGTACACATTACCCTAATTTATTTGAAGTAGTTCTCTGCCTTACATAGTTTCATGCCATGGTAGAGGTATTTGAGCACTAGGCTAGTCAAATCACTTCATCATTACAGTCTAGGCCTAGAGAGAAACATGATCAACGAAAAATAAGTCATTTTATTGAAGGAGGATGGTAATTATATGATGTTTTAACTCACTCTATGATTAATTGGAAACATTCAGTGTATATAGTGCCTATTAGTCAAAACAAACATTGAAATAATTTACAAGTGGATTTAGTGCATTATTTAAGAGTGAGATATGATATCAAAGAATGAGATGAATCCATTAATTTGTGGAATATTTCCTATTGATATCAAAAATGGATCAATTTTATGTATTTCATAGTATTCAAGCATGACGAACAGCTAGAAATGACCTTTCACAGCGAAAGCATGGTCTTAAGCCTTTTAAGCCTGAAGACTATCTCAAGGTTCTTAGACATCTAAAAACTTTTAAATGATCAAGGAGAGTTATAAAAATTGAGAAAACCCTAGGAAATATTAATTAATATTAAAATACCACATGCTTATTGGCATATGATAACCTACAAGGTCTTTAAGCAAATAATCACCTACAACTATGTGTTAATAATTCTGAGATTTGTTGTGTAGAAGGTGCCTTAAAATAAGAAAGTGATATAGCTAGGCCAAATTAGAGGATATAGTAAGTTTCATAGGAATTTATCATGCATTAAAATTGATATAGAGTGTCAATTCACTCTCACATTAAGTCCAAGGTTGGAGATTGTAGTTCATACATCCTTCAATCAAATACACCAACTTGTGTAATGAAGAAACCATGATATGAAGAGATGGATGGTGGTATGATTGACCATGGATAAAATATTAAAGGTTAAATTAAAGTCAATAAAGGTTTTAATGATGTTTTAGATACACTATGACCATCTCTCAAGTGGTTTTATACACATAATAGTAAGGAAATCTATTGATATAACATTGCATACAAGTATCTTGTGGAAGCCTCTTCATGAAGGTTGAAAATTTGAAATATTGAGTGATTATGTTTAATAAATTACTATAGTGATCATATCATACTCCATAAAAAATTTAAATCAAGATAAGTAGGGGTAAGTTTGGGCAAACAATTTCAAACTATACACATAGTCTTAGCCTAAGGGCTAATTTAGAGAAATTAAAGGGTTGAAGATGTTAGAAAGGTGATCTAACCTCAAAAATTAGTACAAAGGGTCATTATGACCTAGGATATGTTTTAATTACATTTATTTATCCTAGATAATAGGGGATATACCTTTATTTTGTATTAGATCTGAAACATTCAATGAATGACATAATTTACAAACTTAACACATGTAATGAAATTACTTAGATATTCACACATAATGATTTTATGTTGTGTAGAATAGGAAAATATGAGAGATTACATAGTGATAATTGATAGAATAATATAATACTGGATAATATAGCGAAGCCACTTTGAGGGGACAACCTCCACAATAATGCATTAATAGTAGAATACTTCACATGATGATTAAAGACTAATGACTACCTCCTACATATAGTCTAATTATCCAAGGTTATTCCATAGGCCAACCTATCTAAAAACATGGAGAAATGTAACAAGTGAATAAAATAGGTATGTAAGCCACAAGTCAACCACACATATCCCTAGACACACAAATGGTTAAGGGCATAACATGACCTTCTCCTTCAAAACAACATTGTCCTTAATGTTGTGGTAACTCTAGATGCTGCTACACAAATGATTCATCCTCCCAAGTGGCATCCTAACATGGAATATTCTTCCATTTCATCAAGCATTATGTAATTTCTCTAGAACATAGTTGCTTCATACATCATTGAAGGATCACCTCAGGATCAAGAATAACTCTACCTTCCTCATCTAATTCAAGTAATTCTTTTTGAATGGTAAATCTATGTCCAATGAACTTATTTAGGCATGATACATGAAATAATAGATGTATACGAGTGGATGAAGTAAAATATAACTTGTAGGCCACACTACCAATTTGTTAAAAGATCTGATAAGGCCCATAATACTTAGGGGATAACTTGTTACACTTTTTTTGTTACTTTAATGACATATGTTTGTATGGCTATATTAAAATAAAGACCCAATCACCAATGTCAAGATTCTTCTCACTTCTATGTTTATTTGCTTATTTCTTCATGTGATTCTGGGCCATAGCTAAATTTTAATGCAAACTTACAAGGATCTCCTATTGATGGTGAATATGTTCTTCAACTACATGAACTTTAGGATGGACCTTCAAGGTTGAAGTGATGTATGGAGGGTGGTATCCATATAGTTACATAAAAGGAAACATTTTAGAATAACTATGAATATAATTATTATATCACCATTCAACAAGTGGTAGCCAATGAACCCATTTATCTTATTTATCAGAAATAAAATAATGGAGATATCCTCTAAACATTTGTTGAATACCTCAATTTTTCCATTATATTGAGGATGATAGGATAAAATATGAGCCAATTGAGTTCCTAAAAATGTAAATAAATCAATCCAAAAATTACTAGTGAAAATGGGATCTCTATCACTGATAATGATCTTAGGGGTCCCATGCAGTTTCTAAACTATATTGAGAAAATCAAAAGCTACTATACTAGAAATAAATGGATAGGATAATGAAAAAAAATGAGCATACTTATTGAGATGATCTACAAAAACCATGATAACATTTTGACCATCAGATCTTGGTAACCCTATAATGAAATCCATAGATACCTCTTCCCAATGCTGGCTGGGGATAGATAAAGGTTGTAAAAGACCTAGAGTTTTGATGGTTTTTCCTTTTTTTGTTGAAAAATTATATATTCAACCACATATTTTAATCATCCCCCTTGAGACCTTCCCAAAAAAAATATTTCTTGATCCTATGATAGGTTTTCAAAAATCTTGAATGACCCCCAATTGGAGTTGCATGAAGTTCTTGAAGGATTGTTTTTTTAAGAAGATAATTCTTACATAGGTTTAATCTATTTTTATACCATAATGCATTACCTTTCCATGTGAGTTTTTTAAATCCATTTAAACCTTGATAAATATTTGAAATAAAATCATGAGTATTAATATCATGTTCCCATTCTGATCATGCTTCCTCTAGCTAATCTACCTGCAAAATGGTTATTTTACATAGCAATGCCTCAATTGATTCATCTTTTCTGGATAATGTATCTGCCACCACATTATCCTTACCATTTTTATACACTATTTAAAAATCATAGCGTATCATCTTAGTTACCCATTTCTATTATTCTTCAGATGACAACCTTTATTCTAAAAAATATTTAAGACTATCACGATCAATTTTTACCTAAAAGTGATGACCCATCAAATAAGGTCTCCATTGTTTGACTGTATGCAAAATGGCTATCATTTCCTTCTCATAGATGGGCTTGTGATGAGTTTTACCCTTGATTTTATGACTTTCAAATGCTAGTGCTCTACCTTCTTTCATGAGTATAACACCCATACCATGCCCAGAGGCATCACATTCAACCACAAAAGTCTTAAAAAAATTAGGAGTGGCCAATACTAGAGTAGTGCACATAGCTATTTTCAATTGTTCAAATTCCAAAGTACCTACATTATTCCACTAAAAAGAGTCTTTCTTTAACAAAGATGTAAGTGGGGTAGTAATACTACCATAATTTTTGACAAAACTATGATAGTAACCAGTAAGCCTAAAAAATCCCTAAATTTGCTTGAGTGTCTTAGCAATTGGCCAGTCCACCATTACTTAGATTATTTTAGGATCCACATTCACTACTTCATAAGAAACCAAATAACCCAAATATTCAACCTCACTATCCCCAAAAGTACATTTATAAGGTTGGACATACAATTGATTTTGCTCCAAAATGGAGAGTACCTATTTTACATGTTGTAATGGTCTACCCAATTTTTACTATAAATGAGGATATCATCAAAGAATACCAAAACAAATTTCCTCAAAAATGGCTTAAAAATAGTATTCGTCAAACTTAAAAATTAGATGGTGCATTTTTTATGCCAAAAGGCATAACTAAAAACTCATAATGGCCCTCATGAGTCCTGAAAGTAGTTTTGGGTATGTCTTCATCATGAATCTTGATTTGATGATACCTAGAATGAAGATATAACTTGGTAAAATAAATAAAACCATTCAATTCATCTAAAAAATCATCAATAATAGGAATTAGAAACTTATCTTTGATAGTGTACTTGTTGAGCTCTTTATAGTCAGGGCACATCCACCAAGTGTCATCTTTCTTTCTCACCATGACAACTGGTGAAGAGTATTCACTTTGGCTATGGTAAATGACTCCTGCATCCAACATCTCTTGTACCATCTTTTCAATTTTACTTTTTTGGATATAGGGATACCCATATGGCCTAATTTTGGGTGGTGAATACTAGGAATAAGTGTGATAGCATGATCATACATGTAGATAGGTGGAAGTCCTTTTGGTATGTCTCCAAAAAAAATAGAATGAGAATCAATTATTTATTATAGATCAAAAGGTGGATATGGGTGACTTGGTTGTACTTCTATAAAAAATAAGTGAGATACAAATCCCTTAGCACCCTTACAAAGAATATTTGTCATTTTATGGGAGCTAACAAGTTGGTGAAGATTTAGCCTTTAATAATCTTAACTCAAACATGCTTTCTTTAGAATGAAAATACATGAATAATTCTTGAAAATTCATCTCAATAGTGCCCAAAGTGGTGAGCCACTAGAATTCTAAAATAATATCATCTCCACCCATTAGAATAGGAAACATAGGAGAATCCAATAAGTACTCTCCCATGGACAACTTAATACTATGTCATTTTCTCGAACAACTGACATTACCACCATTTGTAATCACAACCTAAAATTCTAGAGCTAGATAAATGAAACAATTCAAATGAGCAACCAACTTAATATGGATGAAGTTGTGTGCATTCCAAAAATCAATCAAGATAGTGACCTTCTATTTATTAAGGAAACCCACCACCTTAAGAGTTTGGTGAGTATTAATACCTGATAGAGAATGGCATGAAATAGTAGGTTGAGAGTATTTAGATTCCTCTTCAAGAACTTCTATATCCACATCATGTACTTCTGTATCATCATCATCATCATCATTGGTGCCTTCAATGTAAAATAGTTTCTTTTCAGCACAATGATGGTCTTTGCTCTATTTTATACCACAATCATAACACAACCCTTTGGATCACTTCTCAATTTTTCATTATGTTAATCTAGTGGGATATGGAAATGATGGTGCTAGAAAGTTGTGATTATGACCAATAGTGAAAGTTTTCCTTTTGAACTTCTCTTTTTCTTCTATCATGCATGCCTTAAGGATAGCTTCTGATATATATTTTGGGATCGACATTCAAACCTCATATTGGATGCTATCTTTGAGGCCACAAAAAAATAGATTCATCAAATTTATCTTAGTAATATTTTCCACTCATAAAGAGAGATTCTAAAATTGATGAATATAATCCTTCATAGGTTCTATTTACAACAGCTTGGCTAATTGGCTAAAATATTTCTCAAAGACATTATTTTGATAATGACCTATCAAATCCTTAATAAAAATAGTCCATGTAATAAGAGCACCATTCATTTTATTTTGAGCACATAACCAGTGATACCAAATGAATTGGTCAGGTTCCATATATAGGGATTGCACCATCACCCTCTAAGAACAAGGGGGTTGATGCACCTCAAATAAATTCTCAATTTGGTTAATTCAATTAAGAAGATCCTTACCATCAAAATTATGCATGCACACTTTTTGCAACATCAATTTCATACTAGCATGAGAGTTGTTGAGAGGAGGATTTGAGTTCTAAAGTAGAGGGTTGTTAGGATAAAACTAAGATGTGAGGGCACCCAATTATGTAGTGATTTACTACAGTTCACTGTGAACTCCATTAATCTCTTTGTGCATCCCTGAAACATTAGCTTAGAATATAATAAAGTCATCATGTCTCACCAAGTTTTCTATGTCCTCTTGAAGTTGAAAAACCACCGAATATAAATTTTTAGTTTCCATGTCATCAGTAGGAGTCTTAGGAGTTTTTGGTGCCCCTTTTCTGCCATAAGTTGAAGAACCTACTATAAACAAACCCTAGGATGGTTTTAACCCCAAAAAAAAGTGTGCCAAGAAATGGTACCATTGTGATCACCTTGTCAAGATGAATCCAATGATTAACTTTGTGCACTAGTGTAAAATTTTTGATACCAAAAAAGTGTACTGATAGAATATATGATTGAGATTATCTCATTGAGATGAATCTAATGACTGCAAGTGTATAAGGGGAAAAAAATTCTAGACTTTTTAAAAAAAAAAAAAATTCAAAAAAGCATTTCAAGAAATACTATGCTGATGGAAAAAATTAATTCTTCATAGATTGCAAGTTATGTTTTTTTTCTTTCATTATTCCCAGAAGCCATGCCTCACTAGATCAAAAAAAATGACATAGGAAACATTCCCAAATCAAAGTTATGATACCACTTGTAATGAAATTACTTAGATATTTACATATAATGATTTGATATTGCATAGAACAAGAAAATATGAAATATTACATAGATATAATGGATAATAGAATATAATAATGTATAATATAGGAAAACAACTTTGAGGGGGTAACCTCCACAATAATGCACTAATATCATAATACTTCACATGATGATTAAAGACTAACCAATACCTCCTATTTATAGTCTACTTAGCTAAGGTTATTCCATAATCCAACCTATCTAATAACATAGAGAAATGTAACAAGTAAATAAAAGAGGTATGTAATCCACAAGTCAGCCACACATATCCCTAGACACACCAATGCTTAAGGGCATAACAACACATGGAGGTTGAATGAATGAAGGAAATATTTATTGACCCATGTTAGGATGTTTTATAAGGTTTGTTTTAAGATTAAAAAAAGTCCTTTAGAGACCTTTTCAACCATTATAACCTTTAGGTGAAATATATACTCATTTAAACATAGACTAGGTCAAATATGCCTAGACTAGACCAAATACCTTGATGGCCTCAAGCTAGATCCAAATGAATTTTTGAACTTTCCAAATCATTTGAGTACATTCAAGAGAGAATAAAAATCTATTAATACCCATTGGTCTATAAATAACAAGATAAATTTGATCATTCAGGCCTAATTCCTTTGTAAGCCTACTCAAAATACACTAGAAAAGCTCAAGGGCAACTTTCCTTCACTCACACTAGTAAAGAAATTATCCATGAGTCTCCAAGGAGTTAGTATTTATATAATAGGGTCCCCAAAATGCTCTTAGTGGAATTTTTCTAAGGTTTCAATGTCAGGATTTCATGAGCAATCATTAACACTCTAAGACACTAGAAACCCTCATTCTAACTTGATGGTGAAGACATGAAGACTTTGGCATCCATAGGTGGTCAAATTTTCAACGAATTGATCTAAACTTATTTATGACTCTGAGAGGCTCCTCAACACCCATTTGGTTTGTACTATCCTCTATACTAACTAACATAACATGGGATTTTCTACATGATTTGATGTTTTATACAAGTACAAGGGAGAATTATTGAGTGAGAGTCATGAAAATATGTCGATAGAGACTTGTTTCAACTCTCCATATTCATTTATAATCATATTAGTTCATGAAAAAAATCTATGCTAACACATTCATTATAGAAAGTCCAAGTGAGAGTGAGAAGGTAGTGCAATCATCTAAGGTTAGACATGATAAATGTTATAGTGAGTTTATTGGAGGTCTATATGAATAAATAAGTGGTAAAACTATCTTATACATGTGTATAACACCTATATAATATGTTTTCATGATTAAATATAGGTCACTCAAATGACAAGTATGGCGACAAGTTGAGGAAGGTTAATAAGTGACTACTAGTGAAGGGGCATAAGTGTTGTAGATAAGATCATCAGTTAGGGAGGTGTATGAGGACTATTACCATCATGATCCCACATTTTCATGATATTTATAATGTTTCTAATACCCATATGATAGTTTAAATTATTTATTGGAAGTCTTCATCATCATAGTAGTTTGAAAGAGGAAGGTAAAGAGTTTTTATGACACTTTGAGCAAGAATAACATATTTGTAATGAATATTTATCTAAGAAGACTTCCTGACCTCTTTTAAACCTCATTAACTTAATTTTTAATTTGTTATTTCATCTTAACACTTGTATTTGTGTCTATTAGATTATCTTCTTCTCTCTCTTCTCCTTTGATCTATAAATGCATGCCTTTTACCAATAGTAAGGGGCAGACACTTGTATGGTGAATCCTTATTGATTTGGTACTTTGTGTTGTCCTTTGAATAGGAAATTTGAATTTGATTTGATCTCTATCATCTCCTAACTAAGTTTTTTAAGTGGTGTATGTGTTTTTTAAATGATAAACATGCTCTCCTTGCTTCCATACTACCCTTTGCATGTTTTTGTGCAAGGATATTACTTCTAATAGGTTTTATAAAGTGTATATGTTTGTTGATTATATCTTGAAGTATGAGAGGGAATAGTAGAGTCTATTATCTATCTTTATTTTCACCCACCTCTATATATTCATAACAATTTGACTCTATAATAAATACTAATGTTAGAAGGCTATAAAGTTGACGTTAGCTTTGATAGTTTTCATTCTTAGTGAATATGCAAGTGTATTTGTTGATTAATATTTTGGTGTATCACCTCTCTAATATAGGTTTAATTTCTATTAATTTCTTCCCTTTTCACCCCCAAGTGATTATTTTAGTATAGCATGTGATTTTAAGAGAGAAATTTAGGGAACTAGCCTTTAAACTTAGAGGTTTACCTTTGCCATAGGCAACCCTCAAGACTATAGGTATTCAAATGTTACCCAAATATTATATTATGATTGAACAACATCCTCTATATTGAAATATTTGGTGATAATAGTTCTAGCACATCTAGTGGGAAAAAGGTCAAAAATAATGGAGATTCTATTGGTGTGTCTTTCCTATTATCAGATTTTAAAAGCATTCAATCAAGCACCAATGGTAACTCTAAATAAAATCTTCTAGTTATAAGCAACCCAAGTATATATTATTGAATATTTTGATTAAGCTATACGTTTTACTTGACTCATGAAGTTGGAATAGAGGGTTGTGATGGGAATACCTTTTATGTACCTCCTTATTAGTCTTATTATGACCCATGTTATACCCCTAAACAACCCGATCAAAGTTGTTAGCAATCCTATGAGCCATGGTATCCATATGATCATCCTTTTCCTTCTCCATATGAACATCATATTATTGAAGAACCATATGATGAAGCCTATGATGAGGTCTATTAATTAGCCTATCAATAAGTGCCTTCTTATCAACCCCAATGTGATTCCTACCAGCCTTATCATGATGCATATCAACCTCAGGATGACTCTTATTATTCTTATCATGAGGAATTAGATGATATGATTGATTTTAGATCAAGATATTTCAAAAAAAAATTAACTCCTAGTTCTACAAGTTGATTCTCATCACAATCTTAGTAAATAGTGAAAAAATGATGAGAACATGGGATGAAGAGTTTAATGTGATCCATAACCATATCATGGAGTGGATAAGAGGTTTTGTTTAAAGGTGGATATATGTGTCAGAGGTGCTTAAAGAGGAAACTCATTGTGATGTTAAGAGGCAACTGTACTTGGAAAAAGTTATTTCCAATGCTCAATAGATAGACTAATAATTTGAGAAAATAAAGAACTTGAAAATAAACCCATAGCTATTGAAGACCCTCAAAAATCTATGACCAAGGTGATTTTTTTTTTGAATAAGGTGTCTTTCCTAATGGGTAAACCAACTTGACATTCCCCTGATATCATTCAAGAAACATCCTTTACCAAATCCATTCATGAGCCCTCCATCATACCTCATACTCCCTCTGTAACCCATGATATTATCCATCACCCTCCTACCTCATCCCTTATTGAAGAAGAATAAATTTTGTGGTAATCAGGTGAAGAGAAGAAGCCTCAAGCCATAAATGATCAAGATGATGCTTAAAGTGACTATGAATAACAAATCACCATAGGGACCCACCTTGCTTAAAGTTAGTGAAATTAAATTCTCTTGAGTGAAATATAAGATCTTAAAAGTCATGTTACAACTATTTACAAAGAGTGTAGTCAAGGTATGAAAAAAGAAGTGCTCGATAAGGGATCTATATCTAATCAGTTAGTTGATGTTCATGAACATGATAAAGAGCTTGAACATTCAAATACCATTGAATAATAAACTTATTTACCTCTTGATGATGTGATCTCAAAAGGTGACCTTATGCCATCCCAAAATGTTGCATTTGTAATCAATTTTAAAGTTGATCAAATTCTCAAGGACCTAGAAGATAAAGTTAAATAGGTGGTGATTCTCAAAGATAAAGAGAGAAAGGATAATTGGCAACATCATTTGAGGTTTGTATAATAACTTGAATAACTTTTCCAAGTTGAGGGATAAGTAGATAATAATATATATTAAGAGGTATACATATAATAAAATGATCAAGATTGGGTGTAATATGCAAATCTCCTTGATGAGCTTGAGGAACTTGTAACTAAAAATCAACCTAATGTTATTGAGAGTACCATGGAGGTCAAGATAAAATGCCTTGTTTAAACACAATTAGAGGCTATAAATAAGGAGTATAATGAAAATATTTATATGGTTTAAGTGATTAAATAATTCAAATTCATAGGTGATATGTTTGTAGCTACTTGGATTTTATTAAGGATCATGCCAAGGATATTGGTAAACATCATGAAGGAGTTGGGGATATCAATGCCAAGGTCCAAATGGAAACATGATTCATGTAACCATTCATTTCATGAAAAAAGAAAGGTTTCATCTTCTCATTTGATCCAATAGTAATGGATTCATTAAGTTTAGTTTGTACTAAGTTAGTTTTTTGAATTTGTTGTGTGTGTTCCCTAAGTTTTCTTGAGAACATTAGTGTGTATTTGCTTTCTTGTCTTCTCTTGTGTTCTTTGGTGTCATGTATTTTTTTGTTTACTATTTTGTGTGTGTTTTATTTCCTTTCAAAGGGAATTCAGTGTACAATTAGTGCATAGGTGACTCCATATCCTAATGGATATGAATAGGCTACTTGTCTTTGGCATAAATAGCATACCACACCTACAAATCACCAAAAATGTTGACCAATTTGACGGCCAAGTCAAATTGAGTCAAACCCTTGTAAATTAAAACTTTCTCATAGGTATTTATGGGTGCATTTTTTCCACCATTGTTTTAGTCATGAAAAATCATGTCACTTAATATGTTAAACCTTATAAAATTTTCCTAAAGCCTTCCTAAGTCATTTTATATCATTTTTGGGTCATTTAATTACTTGTGTGATTTTCATGAAAGAAAAAGTGTGTCAATGTGTCTTTCCAACATGATACATTTTAGGATGATGTCATATAACTATTTGTAACTTAATATTTGGTTCGTTAAATTCTAAAAAAAGAGAATAAAATCTTTCAAAAGATCATTTTCAAGTAATTCTATAGACTATATAATCCATTGGCAAGTGTTTGTACTTTAAGAGTATCTATTGGAATTTACCATGTTCATTTAAATTATTATAAGATTTTGATAGCTCCAATAATGAAGAAAATTATTCTCCTTCTCCCATCACTCTTTTGAAAGACTCTATAGGGTCAACTAGTTTTCTAATGATATGAATAATAAGAGAGGAATTAGTCTGAATACACTTAGGAAGTGAAAGTATAATATTTTTACTTCAACTCCATGGAATTAGTTTTGATATTGGTGAAGTGTGCTTTATGAATAATTATTAAGAAAGACAATGATTCAAAATTTCTCTAATATTCCTAACTCCTATAGGTTTCCTCAACCGTTAGATTGGTTTGATGTTTCTGAGTAATGTGTGAGTTCTTATAGAGATGTTTCACCCTATTCATGTTGGTTTAATTTTTTTTTGCACATGTGAAGAATTTTTTGATAGGAAATATAATTTTATTTATTTTTGAAGTACATGAAATAGTTTATAGAGTGGCATGTACAATTTTTACATGTTATCTTTTATGAGTGGCCTTTCATCAAGGAAATACACTTATGTTTCTCTCTCTTCAATCCAAGGAAGGTAATTTCTCCATGGAAAGATTGAATTGGAAGGTATAAAAGTTGTGAGAGGTGAGCTTCTAAAATTGTGAATAAATAATGATCAAACCCCTATTGTATGTAGTCATACATAGTCATCTATGGGCATTGTATGAACTATGGATCAATCATCTAAAACCCCAAGGGATTGGTTGCATTCATTCAATGACTTGAATGACATTTCTCAAGTCATATGGAGTCATAGCACAAATAATAGACTATTTAAAGTAAGGTATCCAAGTGAAATCAAGAAATGTTGAAAATGGGACACATTACCTTAATTTCTCTGAAGTATTTCTCTACCTCACATAGTTTCATGCCATGGTAGAGGTATTTGAGAACTAGGCTAGTCAAATCACTTCATCATTATAGTATAGAACTAGATAGTAACATTCCCAAGAAATAATAAGTCATTTTATTAAATGAGGATGGTGATTATATGATTTATTAACTCACTCCATGATTAACTAGAAACATTTAGTGTATACAGTGCATATAAGTCAAAACCAAGTTTGAAATAATTTACAAATGGAGTTAGTGCATTGATGAAGAGTGAGATATGATCTCAAAGCATGATATGAATCCATTAAAGCATGGAATAGGTACTATTGATATCAAAAAGTGATCAAGGTTGTGAATTACATAGTATTCAAGCATGATGCACACCTAAAGATGACCTTTCCCAGCCAAAGCATGATCTTAAGCATTTTAGGCCTAAAGACTATCTCAAGATTCTTAGAAATACAAAAAAAATTTAATGATCAATGATATTTATTAAAACATGAGATAAATTTGAGAAATATTAATGAATATTAAAATCACACATGCCTCTTAGCATAAGGTAACCTACATGGTCTTTAATAAAATAGTCACCTACAACTGTGTGCTAACAAGTCTAAGTTTTATTGGTGTTTCAGGTGCCTTAGAATAATCAAGTGATCTATATAGAAAAAACTTGATGATATAAGAGGTTTTATAGGAATTTTTAATTAATTTTAAGTGATATATAGTGTCAAGTAATACTCAAATTGATTCTAAGGTTGGAGAATACAGTCCATATATCTTTCAATCTAATGCACCAACTTATGTAGTGAAGAAACCATGATGTGAAGAGATGGATGGTGGTATGATTGTCCATAGTGATACTATTTAGTGATAAATATAATGTAATAAATGTTTAAATTATGTTTTATATAAACTATGACCATCTCTTAAGTGGTTACATATATAGAGTAGTAAGGTAGTTTATTGATCTAACATTGTTTACAATAAGTATCATGTGGGAGCCTCTTCATAAAGGTTTAAAAGTTAAAATAATAAGTGATTGTTTTTAATAAATTCCTATAGTGATCATATCATAATCCATAAAACGTTTAAAGTAAGATAAGTAGGGATAAGGTTGGGTAATTAGTTTCAAACTGTACACATAGTCCTATCTTGAGGGCTAATTTGGAGAAATTAAAGGATTGAAGAGTGGTGATATAATGTAAATACTTGGTAAATATGGTCATTATTACCTAGGTTAATTTTTAATGACATATATATGGTCCAAATAATAAGGGATATACAATTTATTTTTTCTCAAAATTGAGGTACTCTGTGAATGACACAGTCTACATACTTAGCACATGGAGGTTGAATGAATGAAGGAGATAATATTTAAACCATGTTAGTATGTTATATAAGGTTTATTTAAATATTAAAAATTTCTTGAGACACCCCTAAAACCAATTTAACCTTTAGGTGAGCTATATACACAGTTAAATATATATTGGGTCTATTAGGCCTAGACTAGGCCTAATACCCTCATTACCTAAAGCTTGAACCAAATGACCTATTGAGATTTAAAAATCATTATAGGAAATTAAATATATAATACAAGGCTATTAATATTCATTGGTCTATAAATAACAAGATAAATTTGATCATTCAGGCCTAATTCCTTTGCAAGCCTACTCAAAATACACTACAAGAACTCAAGGGTAGCTTTCCTTCACTGACACCAGTACAAAAATTATGCATGAGAATAAACGTAGTTATTATTTGTTGAATAGGATCCCTATAATACTCTCAATGTAATTGGTAAGAGTTTTCAATGTCAGGATTTCATGAACAATCCTTAATAATCTAGAACACTATAAACCCTCTTAAAACCATCATTCTAACCTAATGGTGAAGAAATGAAAATTTTTAAATATATAGGTGGTTAAGTTATCAATGAAGTTATATAAACCTATCTAGGACTCTCATAGGCTCCTCACCACTGATTTGGTTCATACTGTCCTCTATATAGACTGACCTAACATGGGATTTTCAACATGATTTGATGTTTTCTATTAGTATAGGGGAGAATTATTAAGTGAGAGTCATATAAATAGGTATTTATAAAAAATTTAAAACTATCCATGTTAATTTTTAATCATATAAAATCATACAAACCTCTCTGTTAACACACTCATTTCATACAATCTAAGTGAGACAGTGAGAAGGCAGTGTGACCATCCAAGATTTAAACTGAGAATTGTAGTGAGTTTATTATTTGTCTATATGACTTAATAAGTGGAAAAATATATTATACATGTGTTTAAAACCTATTTAATGTGTTTTAATTATTAACTATAGGTCACTCAGATGGCAAGTATGGTGATAAGCTGAGGAAGGTTAATAAGTGACTGTTAATGAGTGAGCACAAGTGTTGCAAATAAGATCATTAGTTAGGGAGGCATATGAGGAATATTACCATAATTATTAAAATTTTTAATGATAATTAAAAAATTTATAATACCCATATTATAGTTTTAATCAATTATTGGAAATCTTCATCATGGTAGTTTCAAATAGGAGGTGAAGAGTCTTTATGTTACTTTGAGGAAGAATAACATGTTTGTGATGGACATGTATCGAAAATGACTTCATAACCTCTTTTCCAACTCATTAAATTTATTTTAAATTATTTCCTATAGATTTACACTTATATTTGTGGCTCTTAGATTTATCTTTTTCTTTCTCTTCTCCTTTGATCTATAAATGCATGCCTTTTAGAAATTGTAAGGGGTACACACACAATATGGCAAAGCCTTGATAGTTTGGACATTATTTTGTCCTTTGAAAAAGAAATATATAGATGATTTGAAATATATCATATTTTTCCTAAGTGTTTTAAGTGGTTTATGTGGTTTTTAAGTGATGAACATGCTCTCCTTGCTTCAATACTACCCTTTGCATGTTTTTTGTCTAAGGATATTACTTATAACATGTTTTATAGAGTGTATATATTTCTTGAGTATATATTAAAGTGTGAGAGGTAATGTTAAAGTATATTAATTGAAATTATTTTAACCCACATCTAGATATGCATATCAATTTTCCTCTATAATAAATACTAATGCTAGAAGGCTATAGAGTTGAGGTTAGTTTTGGAAGTTTTCATTCTTAGTGTATATGCAATTGTGCTTATGCACTGGTATTTTGGTGTATCACCTCTCT